>LN483377.1:38153-394736 GCA_900002565.1 Culicoides sonorensis
ATGAAAAAAAAAATAATCTCTTCCCATAATCCAGTAGAACTTGTCTTCTCATGACATAATATGATTTTTTTCTTCCTCATATATTTTTTGTTGTGTATGTATTTGAATATGTGTCTGTTATATACTTTAACCATATTTTTCCTTCTTCATAATGCAAAAAATAAGGCCATTCTCCTTCAGATTGAAACGTAAAACTAAAAGTATTTTAAACAAAAATATAAGAATTTGATTTATCTAAAATGAAAATCTATAAAGAAAATGTGATCTAAATACTTTCTTTAAAGAAAGAAAATAAGGTAATATGAAGACATATGTTACATTAAAAAAAAAAATACAAGGCTCATAAATTTAAAAGCACATTTTTATGACTAATCTTCAAAAAAACTTTGTTTTCTTATTAATAGCACGTGTTTCATATTGATCTTATCTCAGTTATTTTTACTTATTCAAGGTTTTTTGACTTTGTTACTTTATATTAAGAAAAAGGAACTTTTATACATTTTTTGATGGAAAATATGGATTAAAAGTTTTTCCTTTTTGTTGTATCCTCATTCCCAAACAACATCAGTTTTTGCTGTATATCTAAGTGAAAATAGTTTTCATGCTACATTTAATATCCTTCTTTATGTTTTTCTTTTTCTTTGGATTAAAAAGTTTTTCTTATTTTTCGCATTAATTTAGTGCACAAAAGTTTTTTTTTTAAAGAAAAATATTGTAAAAGCTTTTTCGTATTAAAAGATTTTCAATTAGATGGGGACAAACTGATTAGAAATTATTGAGGTCAATTCCGAATATGAAAAAAATTTCTTTTATATTTTACAGTAAACATATTTTGTGGTATAATTTAAAGTTTTTATTTTAATCAAATTTAATATTTAACGTTCATATTTCAATTCATTGAATTTTCTCACATTCTATTAAAAAATTCACAAATTATAATAAAATTATTTTAATCATTATTATCATTAAGCAACATATTAGCACCGTTGTAGTTCAACAACTTAGTAACAAATTATTTTATAACAAACAAAGGCACAAATTGCCGCTTTTTGTTGTTCATTTAAAATTCCTTCCAATTTAAAACACACACACACACAAGCATATTGTGTGACATAACACTTTCAAAATACAAAACAAAAAAAAAATAAATATAATGTTTATTTTAAAATGAAATATTTTGTTGCAAAATCATGTTTGCTCATTAAAATATTCGCGCTTCTTTTAACACACAAATTCAATTGAATGAAAAATATTTTCACTCACATTAGAGTAAATTTGTGTGTTCAATATAATGATATTTAAATTTGTATTATGTGAAATTTCAATTTGAAGAAAAATATTTTCATTTAACCAGCGCATTTTGTATTTGATGTTAATGATGATGATGAAGTGAACACTTGAGACTTGTATCAATTTTTAAGAAGAGAAGAAGTAATAAAAAGGAAATTGGAGTGTGAAAGATGAAGAAAGTGCATTTAAATGCTATCCTATCCTATCCTATCCTATCCTATCCTATCTTATCCTATCCTATCCTATCCTATCCTATCCTATCCTATCCTATCCTGCTTACTCTCTTCTCGCAACCAATCATACCCAACAACCTAAATTTCACAACTTTTCTCAATTTCTCAATATCACACACAAAATACACCTAAAAATGTTAAATAAATGTTTGTTTGCTCATTTGTTTATAATAATATTAAGCATTTCAGTATGCAATGAAATGGCTTTTAAGTTACCGCAAATGAAGTGTGTGGGCTACATTTAATAATAGTGTGAGGTTTTATTTTATATGAATTTGTTGAAGTATTTGTGATTGAGTGAGAGAGTGCGTTGAATGAGTAAGTAAAATTCTTGTAATTGATTTTTTTTTACTTTAATTCTCTTCTTAATGTTTCTTTTTTTGGCTATTAATTTGCGTTTTAATGGGATTTCCATGTAATGGGATAGAAACTAATTTTATTTTATATTTTAATGAAGTGAGTGAATAAAAATACTTCAAATAATTAAAATAACTTGATTTTTTTTTTTTATTTCATAGGTGAATCATTAAAATGACAAAATTTTAATAAATAATTGCCCTTAAGCTTCATTATATCACACTTTTTTCCAATTAAATCTTCATCTCACACTCAAGAGACATGAAAAAGTACTCACTACAATACAGATTGAAATATATACAATTTTGAATGCAATCAATCGATTTAAATTTTAAAATATTCAAGTCCCAAAGGAGGAAGACATTAATTAATTTGCATAATTGCATTCGTTGTTCTTCTCCTTGTTGTTTCAGTTCCTAAACTATTTTATTTTATATGAGTGTGTGTCTTGTTAGTCGCAGTCACACAATCACACACATATCTCTTTCTTTTATTTTCATTTTTTTTACATAACATTTAACAATGTATTGAATAAATGAATGACTCTTGAAAATAAAATTTATACACTCTTGATGAATTTAATTCGAAAAACCCACATCTCTCTTATCTGTTACGGGTTTCGTCGTCATTGTCATTACACTTACTCTTAGTTCAACAGTTTTACAGTCACTTTTAATTTAAATGATGATCTGGAAATTGTTGTCTTTCATTTTTTTTTCTCTTAATTCTTAGATATGTGTGTTTCAAAGGTGATGCTGTTTAAAAGTGTAACCTTTATTGTTATGTTCCAAATTTATACCACACATACATTAAATGTGGATTTTCATGAATAAGTAATGAGTTTCCAAAAAAAATCTTTACGAGATGTTAGATTATAATTGAGACGAAAAACAACACTTATATTATCTGTATTTTGTTTTTGAATTGCAAAAAAAAATGTTTCTGTGAGTGGATGAAGAATGAAACCTTTTTGTCACATATTCTTTTTTTGGCACCATTAACATTTTATTTATTCCATGTCACATTTAATCATTTTTAAGCATCAAATTTTGTCGTTTTTTGTTGTTGAAAACAATGAAGTATGGTAACAGTGAAAGAAAAATTAATTTGGAAAAGTGATATGTTTATTGAGAATGTTAAGGATGTTAACCTTCTTTTCGTTAAGGAATTTTTCCATGGCTCTTGGAAATTTCTCCCTGAGTGCTGAGTGCTGAGGTCATGGGCGGATTGGATTCATGATGATGATAACTACCTCAGCCATTACTACATTGGGCTTTTTGTGGGCTGTCTTTCGACTTACCCTAAATTATATTCTTCTTTGACGATACTTATTTCCTTCAAGAAATCATATATCAAATGAAATTTCATTCCAAAGAGGGCCGTTGGACTTATTTGCCCATTCGAGCACCCAAAAAATCTTCTTCTCCTACATAAATCTGTTTCACTTAAATTCATTATCTTAAGGTGTTTTAGTACACGTGCATGTCCTGTAATCAGAGCTCTGGCTTGTCCTGTGGTCATTCCTAGAAGCTCCTTCGTACAAGTGTCTGACCATTTGGGTATAAGATTAAGTACGTGTTCGGAAAAACTATTGCTTTGCAGATCCCAGTACCAAGTTGAATCATCTATAAGCCACTCAAATATTGCAGACTTTGCTATTTTTAATGTAATTCCCAAGCATGGTTCTATACCAGCATAAGTTGAAGCTGAACCCTTGCTAGTCTCTCCGCAATTTAATTTTCCTTTATGTTACCTTACATTTTAGAGAACAAAATGTTCCATTCCGATACTTCACAAATCTTTAATCCCTTCAAATCTACCTTCGACAAGGTCAAATGCTCGGTTGTCAATTTGGTCAGGAATGATTTGAGTTTTGAGCCAAAGGCTAATTCAGGACCATATCGTTTAACTGTCGAATAGGGATTAGATTCAAATCACTTTTGGTTTTTTTGACCTTGGAAAAGTTGTAACGTCTTACTGTCATTCAAACATTTCGCACTTTGACATCTTAAGCTTGGATTTTTTACTGATAGTCTCCATTTTATTGTCTTAAATTGAATGAAGGCCTCTCATCTTTCTTGAATTTTCTGATTAATTTTCATCTATAAAAAAAAATTTTGATTAGAATTGAAATTTCACTTTAAAACTGAATTTAATTCATCAAAACCCACACAGAAGACAAAAGCAATTTAGTGTTTGACGATATTCTTTGAAATATCACCACACACACAGAGACAAAACCACACATTCATAGCAACACAAAAAAATGTAACATGTCGCTTTTGTTTAAATTTTAATTTTTCACACCAATTATCAGTTAAAAAAAAACTTGCACTGTTTGTAGATTTTTACTCGTGCTTCTGAATATTCGCAAATATACAGTCTGACAATAGACTTGAAAATTTTAACATGCAGGCGTTTATACAACACATTTGATAGATAAAACATTTATTTTAAATTAAAATATACAAAACACACAACTCTTCAGACTTGACTTGACTTGGTTGAGGTTTTGTCATTATTTTATTGTTATTTTTCTGCTACTGGTGGCTTGATTTGATTTTTATTGTCTTTCATTTATTATTCAAGTGAATGGAAAAATGATGTTAAAATCTCTTTCTCTACTTGTTTTGTTTTTTTTTTATAATAAATACAATAATAATAATAATAAAAATAAATAACATAACACAAGAATAACGACAACATGGTTTTGTTTTAATTATTTTTCATTTCATTTTGTATGTGTATTTTTTTATTATGAATTAAGAATTCACTTGAATTTGATATTTAACTCTAGGAAATATTTTCACAGATGGGTTTATGTTGATGATTGTATTTAACATGGAAATAAATACATTTTTAATGAATTTTTACTTGGAATTTGAATTTAAATACTTGTGAATATGAAAATTTGAGTTAAACGAGACGTAAGACTAATCAGCACGTTTTTCTTTGTTTCATTAGAGTTTCATTTGATTCAATCTTAATTTACTTGTGAATGTGAGGTAATTATTAAAAGTCATTAGGTGATTTAACACTCTCAGAAGTAATCCAATCAATGGAAATCCATGGAAAACTTAAATCACAAGTCTCACTGGATTTGGCATGAGGTCGCATGTTTCAGTTCAAGATGCGGTCTCGTATTTCGGAATATTTCCTTGAGTTTTCTTCAAATGTTCCCAAATTGCCTTAAAGAACACTCCAATCATCGTTTCACACGTTGTTCATTTAACTATCTAGCAGTAATTTGACAACTGTATTTGCATTGAATTTAAATTATAAATTTAATTCAGTTCCGGACGTTCAAATTACAGTTATATCTTAATCAAATTTTAAAAGTGCTTCCATCTCTGCAATTCCAATCTAAAATGTCCAATCACCAAAATTAAATTTTCATTCTAATTTTCCTATACATTATTCATCAATACAAAATTTTCATCATTTATCTATCATTTATTTTTGCACAAATGCACCAAATATTTGCATGACTGCATTTTATATCCAATATGTTCTCGTCTTTCAAAAATTTATAATGATTAAATGAAGTTTCCATTCAAACACACACAAGCATTTCATGTATGTAAGCCCAAAAAAAGACCAGTCAATCAATGCAGAACATTTTGTATCTAATAATTCAAATGAATAACCAAATCCTTTTGTCAATCAAGACGAACACAGGAATGAAGTGTGTACTAAATATACTGGACAAAACTGTCAATTTGTTAGACATGCCAATCAATCAGCTCTGGTCACACATACGTTAATGAGAATTTTGAATGAGAATTTGAAAATACCTTTATTGAACTTTAAATTCATAGAAAATTGCTTTGTTTTAATTTGAGCACCAGGAAAATTGAGGATTTTAGTTATCTTGGTTAATTTTCTATTGTTTTAACTTGTAAAGAAAATTTTGATAGTTTTGGTTTTCATTTAATTTGATGACCCAAAATTTTAACCAATTTTCGTCAAGCGTTGCAATGTATCTTGTAGAATTTTTGGGACAAAATTTCTGTCTTATTCTGATGACTTGAAAATTTACTTACCTGTCAAAAAGAAAGGCGATTTTGAGATTCTCCAGGTTAATCTTCTTATCTCTTATACTTGGTGTAAAGTTAATGCCATGTCACGTAACATAGAGAAGTGTAGTGTAATCAGCTTTACTAGGACTTTTCCAGTTTGCTCACCAGTACCTTCTTAATCGTATTACCTTGTCCAGGTATGACTTGGTCAAAGATCTTAGAGTCTGGATGGATAGCCGTATGTCGTTCAAAAATACTGATCGAAAATACTGAACAAGTATTATGATGGCCTTAACCTGAATGCTTCAAAACAAACTACAATCAATCTAAACGCTGGTTGTTGTGATGTATCATACTTTCTTCTTATTGGGCTGGAATGGTACGGGCTCTAGGTATTTTATCATGTTTTGGTATCAACAGAGATCGGAACATGAAACGAACATTAAAACGCCAGGCGCCCAGTGATTCAATTACTGGGAATTGATTTGTCTTACCTCAATGGTCAAATAGAAGTCTGACGGTTGTTGAAATTTTCCATTAATCTATTGCAGATGTTCTTAAGCAGTTCAATGTCGTTTTCCAAATGAAGACCTTTTGTACTGTGCTACCATGAGAGATCGTTAATCATTTTAAGTATGCGGTTCTGTAATACCTGGAGTTTGTTGATGTGAGCCCTTGCAATGTTATCAAACAGTGGACATGCGTAAATGTAGATGGGCCGGAGTGCAATTTTCTTTGTATTAGGGGTTATAAAAGTTTGATGGCATTCTAGGTTTTCTGTATTATTTGTTCTATGTGTGTTTTGACAGTTAGCATTCTATCTATTGTGAGTCCAAGGTATTTTGCTTCGCCTACTCATGGTATTTCGACATCGTTTAGTGTGAATGATCCAGTCGAGAGTTCTCTTATCCGTCTTCGTGTGACTAAAAGAGCTTCTGTCTTTGAGATGTTTAAGTTGATTTTCCATTTTTCTTTCTTGTATGAAGAATACAAATTCTTAACAAACTAAAACTTCTAAATTTATAATAATTTAAACACTAACGATAAGCTATGAAGTTTAACAAGGATTCCGATAATAAGAATTCAAAATTGAACTGCAAATTATTTGAAATGTTATTTGGAAATCATTAACGATAACATGTTCTTTTTTATTATCTATTTTGCTCAATTGCTTTCTTTGTTGATTTTCTTCTTTCATCATTCAAATATCGTCATCTCATCATCATCATCAATATTAACAGAGGATTTATTTACTTCATTTATTTTATAACTTGACATTAATTTGAATAATGCATAGGAAAATTCACATGATGTCAAATGCGTACACAAAAACCTTTTAAGAAAAATAATAGTAATAAGACAAGTGCATGTCAGTAATTTATTTTTTTTTTCATTTTATTTTAAAACTATCAACGAAAACAAGAAATAAGACAATAAAAAAATGTATAACATAACTTTAAATGGAAATAGAAAAACGATCAAGACCATCAATATGTCGTGTTAAAAGAATTTTTTTTTTTTATTTTATTCTTCCATTTCAGATTGCAACTCAACATAAAATTACTGAATTACAAGAATAAAAATGGTAAAGCGAAACAAAAGATCGATATCTTGTCTATTCAAATCTGTATCATTTTGCGAATGATGATGACGATGCCCATCAAATAAGATCTAGGATGAATGATAACCGTTGAATTGAAGACAACATGTGCGTTTTTTATGTATACTTATTTTATTTTAAATAATAATAATAATCAACAAATAAAACCGTTTTAATGTTGATTTTATATTGAAAAGCCATTCCATTTTGTTGATTCAATTTTTTTTTCATTATATCAATTTAGATATGTTCATCATACAGATAGAAGATTCGCACAGTTGGATATTAAATTGATTATTTGCTATGTATTTTGTTTGTAATACTGTGATAATAATGATGATAATAAGAACATTTTCATAAATAAAGAAAGGATGAACCGCTTAATGAAAAAAAAGAAGAAATGATATTTGATTTGGAAGAGAATTGACTTGAGAATTGATGAAAACTGTTTGAAATCGAAATTTAACGAAAAAAAAGGCGATTGAATTGTGTTTCATGATGTTAATTAGTGAGATTTGTTGAAATAATTATGAAAAATTAGTTGCATGGCGATTAAAATTCTCGTTCGTATTCTAATATTATCACTTAAAGGAAGGCGCTAAAAATGATGAGCAAATTTAAAGGTTTGTTCGATGTAAAGGAGGAACCGAATACAAAAGCGACATCTGGTGAGTTTTTTTAATATTATTTAAATTTTTTTGTATAAATTTAAATTGACTTACCTTGATAAGAGGCATAGGGTCACAGTGACTGATCTCTTAGTTATTCTACTTTTGCCAATGCTGTAATAAATCGCATTAAATCTTTTCAATCTGAGGTGGTAATGTTGAATGCAGGGCTTCGTCTTCTTGTCTTACGCGATGCTGTTTATGTTTATTTCATTCTGTCTTTTCTGGCATTAGTTCGGAGGAAAAATTCTCAACATAGACTGAAAAAACTTTATCTTTTCAGGTACAGACTTAAATTAATATAATCATTACTTAATTCTAACAAAAATACTAAATTCTAACCCATCCCTAAACGTTTCTCGTTCAGAAGTTCGTGTCTCTTCTTCCGTAATGATTTATTCAACAAGCCTATATCTCTATGTTGATTAAAAGTCAACTGCATCCTGGTCATGGGTTCATTGTCACCGTAACTAGTACAATTTGATAGCTAAAGGAAGTCTACGTCTGGTTGGGTAAAGATTACGATTTAATTCGACAACATCAAGTGACTGAGGGGTATTTAGAGTTCCGTCTAGCAGTATCAGAAAAAATGGGAAATCAGCGGCTTTACGCTTGTCTGTCAGAGAATTCAGACCAAGATGCGTCAATCTATGTTCATACGGAGGAAGATCATACGGATTAGACCGTCCTAATCCTCGAAGCGCGAAACGAACAAATCTACATTGCTCGGATTCAATCCGAGATTTCTGTGTAGCTGTATACGGGTTCCAGCTCATGCTGTCATACTTCAGAATAAGGCGGATCAATGCACAGAAGAGTGATTTAATCACCAAGGTATCATCATTAACCTTACACGTTCTCTCCACAAAACCGAGCATTCTATTAGCACTAGCTATGTTATGTTATGATAGCGTACTAGTCAGGAATCGAACGCAGATTCCCAAGATCATCTGAGCCACTTTATATTTTGGGCCTTTTGTAATCCATATACGTCATTCTGTATGTACTAGTGTTGCCTTATCCTAATTAATGTGCATATTGTCTTTTTCTCGAATAGTAATAGTATTATGGATGATTCAGACATATGACAATCTTATGTAGCGTACTTTTGGTAGGTGGTCACCCATCCAACAACGAGCACCATTCACAGCTGCTTTACCTAGTCAAACGAACGACTGTATGCTAAACCACTCCACCAACGGTACGTTTTCACTTAGTACTAGCTATTAGTTGGGCGATATCAACAGTTAACAATAGTTAACAGATCAAGATCTTCAACAACTTTATAAATTTTAAGATCATCAGCAAAAAGTAATACCTTGAGGCCTGAGAATCTTTTAAAATTTGTTCCTTTTCTTCAATTAATCTTTAAATGCAACTTTCAACTAGGAGTTATATGCAAATACAATGATTTTTTCACCCACGAAGCATAAAATATGAACTCAAATTCATCAGTACTGAAGATCATTAAAAATGTCAATCAGTGTGTGTCATTTCAGTACATAAAAATAAAAACAAATCAAAGTCATGGTGAGTGAATGAAAATTGAACGTGATCAAAAAACAATCTCTTTTAATATTTTATGAACTTTCATATTAATATGTGACATTTCACTATATATTTTTCACTATTTTGTATGACAGATAAATGTCCAATAAATTCCTGACCTTGTTATTCCAATTTTGCATTTTATTTACATGTCATTTTGATTTTTTTTTCTTTTCAGCAAATAAACGAACGAGTTACAGTTAACCATTTTTCACACTCTATTTATTGTCTTTCTTCGTCGTCTTCTTTCACCTACTCAGATTGTGTTCGAACTTGGTACTTTTATATCGTTTTAGTGTAAGTTCATGCATAACAAATGTAAAATATTAGCAAAAAAAAAGTTACAACCTATGAAAGAGAATAAAATAGGAAACTAATCAAATGTATTTTACCTCGTTTCGGATCGTAAATTTCTCTTTATTTTATAATATTATTATTGTAATTTTTTTCTTTTTCTCTTCCAAACATTGTCATGAGAATTGATTTGAACAATCGAAATTTACACGTTAAAAAAAGTCACATATGTGGATTGTAATGTATTGTAATGTAAAATTTATCGAGAACACGAGTGCTACATTTTTTTTTACTTCTTTCACGTTTACATTCACATTTTAATTCTTCTTCGACTTTTATTTTTGTAGTTAAAATATACGATTGAAAATAGTGAAAATTTATAGAGATATACACTGATTAGCATCATTTAGCACCGGATTTTATGCTTGTTGACCTATGAAATTGTTATACAATCGTCCTTCTCCGCCTTTTTCTTCTGTCTGTTTCTTCGATCTTTATATACACTTATGGTGCTAATGAAGAATAAATTTTTGCACTAGTTATGTTTTGTTCCAAAGCATGCTTAATTAAGATTTTATTACATTTATTCCAGGAAATTGCTAAGAGTGCTAATAGAGCGTTACAATTGGCAAATAAGGTGATAAAAATTGAGATTTAGTGCAAATTTAATGTGGTTGGAATTAAGCTGTTACGATTTATGGCTTGAAATTTAAATAGAGAGGGTTACTAGTGAAATTAATTGAAGGTAAATGTGAAGTTGGCTTAAGATTTATCAAGAATAAGAATGGAAAATGATGACTTTTTATGTTGGACGGAAGAAATGTCCTATAGACTTTTAAAACGTGACCATGAATGTTTACACGTGCGCATTTCTATGCATAGAATCCGCCAATTTTATGGACAATTCTTCAAATTTGAGTTTTATTGTTATTTAGGTTAAAATATCGATTTTCGGATTTGATATCGTTTTTTCAGTTTTTTATCGTTTTTAGGATTTCATACGGTTTTTTGAGTAGATCGGCCATTTTGAGTATGTCGACCACATTGGCCAGGCGACGCGTCGCGACGTATTTCAATGGTTTGCGATATTTTTAAATGATTGGCAACATTTTTTCATTCATGAGCGAGATATTTTGATTATTGGCGATTTTTTTCAATGATGAGCGACATTCTTTCAATAATAGGCGAAATTTTTTCAATGATTGGAGATTTTTTTCAATTATGAACGACATTTTTCAATGATTGGCGACATTTGTTCATTGATAGGCACAGACGAGCAGCATGACCCCCTACAATACCGACATTTTTAAGAAATGCGCTAAAAATGTCGTGTTATATTTTGAAAACCGTCTCTAGTTAAATTTCGACATTGCAGCATTCATTCTTTTTACTTAGAATTAAACTATCATTGAACCCATTAAAATTTTTAACATAAAAAAACATTTTAAACAAATTCTAATCAGAATAATTTGATGCTTGTGGTCCCATGTCAATATAAAATCCAATCAATTAATTTAAATCTCACAAAATTCTAAACTTGATTAAATTAATGACATTTAACAAAGAAAATTATCCATGGTGGTATTCTTGATCAATAAAATTTCTAATTCCAAGTCTAAATGTTGATATCAAACGAAGGGTGACACATTTATAAAATAATTTATAGTGACAGTTTTCTTCATATCTCTCTTTTTCCATTTAACATTTTGTTTCATTTCATTTCATCTAATAATAATAAAGGATCAATTTACAATTATTTCATTTGATTTGATTTATTTAATCACAATAAAAATGCATTCAATGACATTCAGTGAAGTTTTTGTGAAGAATAAAAATAAATAATAATTATTGTTAAACGTTCAATCAAACAAATTCGGGTTGACATGAGACAAACATAGAGACAAAACCAAATTCAATGAAGATGCATCGGAACAGATGTTGAAGGTTAAATGATTTGAAAAAAAATTTAATGTTTATTTTAAAGGAAAAAAGAAAGAGTAATTTTGGGATCGTAACACGTGATTCAAGTAATTAATCATCAAATTTCATTGTTTTCGGATATTTGAATTCTGAATTTTATGCAATTTAATGGAACAAAACGGATGTTCCGATTTCAATAAAAATATTTTTTTTGTATAATGACACGTGTTAACTCGCATTTTTCGTTCAAATGAGACCACAAAATTGAAAATTCATCATTTTATTTGGAAATTTTATGTCAATTCAGTTGAATGATCACCAGAAAAGTATTTAAATTTTGACAAACTTTTCTGAATTCAATGCAGAGCTTTGTGTTTAATCGGAAAACAATTGAAAAGAAAATCTTCTTAAGTTCTTACAAAAAATAATAATAGAAGTGAGTGTCGTATTTCAATGAAATAATAAAATTTAATGTTATTTAAAAAAAAAAGTTACATTCATATTTGAATAAAAGTGATAATAAAAAAGAGAAGAAAATCACACTAAGCTCACATTTCTGTATTTATTTTATTCAATTCTAAGCATAAATTGTGAATTTTCCTTACGTATAATTTTATGAAAGAAAAAAAAAGGATCTAAATATCTCATAAAATTTTGAAGAAGATGAAGAGGAATTGCAACACACAAGAACTTGAATAATAAAACGAATTTTATTTTATTTAAAATGTAAATTTCATTTGAATTTCAAGAGTGTGTGAGATGTGAGAAATTTAAAATGTATCTGTTATTGTTAAGATAACGAATTTTATATTCATGAATGATGAAATTGTTTTTCGATTGTTTTGTATAAGCACTGAATTTTTCAACGTTATTATATGAAAGAAAATAAATTTTCTTCGTTCGAAGTTTTCGTGTTCAATGAAATATATGCAGAAAATGAAAAAGAATTTAAATTAGGTTGGTGTGAATAATTGCATGTGTTTGATCTGAAATAGGATTAAATTTTGATGGGTTTTAGTGCATTTCGAAAGAAAAAATGCACTATTACAGACGGTTTGTCCGCCGTATGTCTGTAAATTTGTAAGTCTGTTTGGCCGATCCACACATAACTCCGGAATGGTCCATCAGAGCGAGGTCGGGTTTATTTTATTAGACAGAGGAGGTCTTAAGCATGATTTTAAACTCATAAGTTTTGAGATTGGACTCATGGACTGGGCTCCAGAGCCTCCTGAGCCTGAAAAATCGTTAAAATTTAAAAAAATTGATAATTTATTTTGTTAGGATGGAGAAGTTTACTAAAATGAATTTTAACTTAATGGCTCTGAGATTAGGCTCAGAAATTGGGCTCAAGAATTAGGCTCCTGAGCCTAAAAATGGTCAAAAGCCCAAAATGTCTTATTTTTTATATTTTTTTTAATTTTAAAATGAATTTTGAATTAAGGGAAATTTCTTAAAATAATTCAGGTACACGAATGAGGCCATTGATAAGCTTGCACATAAAAACAAAGTCCACTAACTCACCCATATGGGTGAACGTGTTCATATTCAAAAGGTAGAGACGACGATCTTCATATGAAAGTAACAGATAAGGGTTGGCCCAACCAAGTCCTCGAAGAGCAAACTTCAGAAATTGTTTCTGGACTGACTGTATCCGTTTTTTATGCAACAGCGTCTAGAGATTCCAAGCAACACAACTAAAGTATTCTAAAAGAGGTCTCACCAGGGTGCAGAATAGAGATTTTGTTACAAAATAATTGTCAAATATCTTCGAATTTCTCTCAAAACCTAACAATCTGGTGTATGTATTTTTCATTGCTCATTGATTTTGAGGTTGAGCTCAGATTAAAGGTTCAGAGTCCAGAAATGTGACTTTAGAGCTTAGACATGGTTTTGAAAAACAAACTTTTCTTTATTTAAAATTTTTTATTTGGTTCCACAGTTTGAACAGCGAACATTTTTTTAAATTTAAAGTAAAATTTTACTTTCAATGATAAGTTTAAATTTATAACAATTAAATAATTTAATTAAATAAATAAATAAAATAAAATCTTTCGTAATCTAATTATAAGTTATAGTGTAAGCTGAAAACGCCCAGGAAACCACCCTGCACTAAATGCATTGGTTTAAAAGAATACCCGAATTCACAGGAATTGCAGCTTCAACCAAAGATCTCCGTCTGTGGACCAAATCTATTTATGCTGCGGGGCGTTTTCAACTTAGATTTCAAAATGATTAACAAATACTAGTATAGTTTGATGATCCAACGTTCAATTCCACTGTTGAAATCAGTTGATTGGACTCATCTCTTACTACGATTGTTTTAATATTGTACATCTTCAAATGTTTATTTGAAAACACGGTAAGTTCACTTGTGGTTATCTCAAATACAGCCGGTTTTCGGTTTTCTACAAGAAGATATTCAATGGTAACATTTTTCCTGAGTTCCAAACCTTCCTCCTCCAAGAATTTTTTTATGTCACTAAATTTTATAATGAGATCGGCATTGACAAATTCCTTAATGCAGAGTTCCGTCTGCGGTGCGATATCATTAACTTCAAATTTATTTTTGAAAGCACTTACAGTAGTTGGAGAAGAAGTTGTAGTAGAAGTTGGAGAACCATAACAAAATGTTATTAAAATGTATAAAAAGATGATTGTTGAATTCATTTTTTGTATTTTAATTTTTAATTGAAATTAATTTTTTATTAATTTAATTTAATAATAAACTTTCAATTCTGAGAACTGTTTATTACTTAACTGATGAAATTATACTGATGCTGTTATGCAAGTTTGTCTCCGTATTTATTCAAATTTCAATATAGAACTAAGGATATTTCCCAATGATAAGAAAAAAATTAACAAATTGTATTAATTGTACTATGTAGTTATCAAAAACAGATGCGTAACAATGTAATATTATGTCAGTGAATGTGACGATTTGGTACGTAATTTCCCTTTTTTATCATTTCATTTATTAATAGTTTTTAATTCGTCATTTGATTAAAAAAAAGTTTCTATGTGGACGATTTTTCATAAGTTGCAACTAAGTATGACATACTTAGAAGTGGAGGAAAAATTAATTGTCGTCCACTTTTGGAATTGGAATCAGTTGAAAATATCTAAATATTTCTTTTCAAAAAGTAAAAAGACAAATCGATCTTTGCATTTAGAGAAATTTTCGTATTTAAAGCCTAAGTCTAAGACTATCAATGATTAATTTTCCATTTTTTTTTAAATTATATATTTTGCTTTATTTTATGCATTTTAATTATAATTTCATTCATTTCTATGGATACATTTCAGCTTTAGTCTTGACCAGCTTGATTCAGCTCTTGACAATCTCGTTGGAAAGCCGATGATTTTTTCACTGGAAGAATGAGACAGATTTATGTAAAAAGTATCTTATGACATTGCTAGCCTTAATTGATGTCTTGATAAATATTCGCAGTTCTTTCTTGCAATTTCTTAAGCAAACTAAATGTGAGAGTTAACTTGGATTGATATTAATACGAATGTACGTTTTGTTCTAGTATCGATCATCCGTTAATGTTTTATAAAAACCAAATGATTCATTCAAAAAGCTAAAAAAATTCTCTTTGAAAAATCCAGTATAGATAAAAAGTTGTGAGTAATGTGAAAACTTGAAACGTCAAACAGGATATGCATAAGTGATGATTAGTCTAATGACAATTTTGTACATCAATAGCCGGATTATGACAACTAATTTGATCATCACTTCCTTCAAGGAAATCGTTATATCATCTAAAAGTCTTCTTTAATGGTAAAAAATGTGTCAGTGCTCGATGACATGAAATGGCGCCTGGACGTTAGTTTAGGTGCTATACAGAATGGCATTTAAAACGACTCCTTCAGATCCTTGCAATGGTAAGTGAACTACAAAAGTGAGATTTTGCAAAATGAGTTGAATTTTATTATGAGGTATCTTGGAAAATTCAAGTTATTGAATTATTTAATGAGACCTTTTGTCTACACAGAAACAGTGCATTTTCAACGTCAAGGAGAATCATAACGATTGATTTTTTGTAAAAAGCTTTTTGTTTGATGATTTTCTGACTCAGTTGAGGTTAAAAAAAGCTCTAGAACTGTGAATAAAACGACTTGAACATAACATCCAAAAACAAAGTCTGTAGTCCCATTTTTCTAACAAAATGCACTTAAAATTACTATTAATTTGTTTCAATTGCATTTTCAATGGAATTTATTGCCTTTAATACATCGCTTTGGACTTCTCTAAACATTTCTCACATTTAAATTATTTCATACGTATTTTTATCGAATTTTCATAAAAAATTTTTTAGAGAAGCTGATATCTTGTTGTGTGAGTAAACTGCTGAGTGATTCATGACATGGCGCAGCAGGAATACAAATAATCTATTTCACTTTTATTATCCCTTAAATTCATACAAGCTTTTTGTTATTAGAGAGGAACAAATTAGATCGATCAAGGAACTAAATTGCATCATTGGTGTGACACAAACGACAATACACCAGTAGTGTGAAATGTGAACTACAAAAATTTGAATTGAAAAACCGTTAAAATTTAAATTGGCCATGATTGTTATTTTCAATGAAGTACCAAAATTTATTATTATTATTATAACTTATTTGATGATTATAATTTTTGATTGTAACTATTAAATATGATTATTTACTTATTATTTATTCTGGAATTTTAAAGAATTTGATAATCTTCACAATTTCATTAAATTTTTTTTTGATCATTTTCAACGTATTTCTGAAGAATTTCTCAGAAAAATTATTTTTTTTCAACAGTAATAATATAAATATATTGTTCAAAATATAATTATAAATAAATATTTTTCAGATATATATATTAAAATCGTCATCCCGCCATTTACATTCGAATTCGTTAGTTCCACAATTGGCCGCAAAACGCCACTTCCGTGAATGCGTCACACCAATGATTGCATAGAAAATGGTTGAAAAATATCTCAATTTAGTTTGCATTAACATAAAAAATACGATCCAAACATATCGTTTAAGATTAAATTTATACATTCAATAATAATATGAAGTAGAATTTTTGCAATAAAATATGATATATTGAATATTAAGATTTTGCCTTATTTGTACACGCGTGTTTTCTTTGCCTTTTTTTCCTTTATAGTGCACACATTTTTCATAGTTTTGATAAAGAAGAGAAGCGAAGACGACGACCGAAATACACATATGCATTTTTATGATTAAATGCATTCTTTACTTCTTACGTTTATTTTTGCTCAATGAATTTGTTTATAATAAAATTTAATCTTACTATTCTAAGGCGTTATTCCTGTTGGACGGGAAAATAACCTTTCAAGTTTCAATAATCTTGTCATCTTATATGAATGACGCCCTTATACGATAGTCATATTAATAGATACAATAATAATGGTTTTGTTAGTTTTATTAATCATACGGTAAAGAAGACACATATTCAATAAAAAAAATATTTATATTAAAATTATTATTATAATTTCATATAAAAAAGCGATCAAGTGCATTAATCATGTAAAATTTCTGAAATTACTGATAAAATATAAAAATTCAAAATGAAATGGGATTTCACGTCGCGATTTTCCATATTTTATCGAGTAGAATATAAACAGATGAAATTATAACATATTCATTGTACTACAAGAACAAATGCGTAACAATGTAATATTATGTCAGTAAATGTGACGATTTGGTACGTAATTTCCCTCTTTTATCGTTTCATTTACTCATAGTTTTTTAATCGTCATTTGATTAAAAAAAAGTTTCTACGTTGACGATTTTCCGTAAGTTGAAACTTACAAAGTATGACATACTTAGAAGAGGAGGAGAAATGAATTCTCTCAATTTTAATGTTGAAGTTCACTTTTAGAATTGGAATCAATTCAAAATATCTTTATATTTTTTTCCAAAAAGTAGTCAGTGAAAATTCGTCGCTAAGGATTTTCTAGACAATTTCACATTTGCATTTAGAGAAATTTTCGTATCTAAAGCCTAAGCCAAAGACTATCAATGATTAATTTTCCATTTTTTTTGGATTCAACTGATTTTGCTTTATTTTATACATTTTTTTTTATTCTTTCATTCATTTGTTAGAAAGTTTTAGTCCCAGCTTTAGTTTTGGCAAATATTACAAAATCGAACTCTTGACCATCCCGTTGGAAAGCCGATGACTTGAAAAGAATTTGCAGTTCTTGCTTGAAATTTCCTAAGCAAACTAAATGTGAAGATAAAAATGTTGTGAGTGAACTACAAAAGTTAAGTCATGAAACAGGATATGCATAAGTAATGAGTAGTCTAATGACAATTTTGTACATCAATAGCCGGACTATGACAACTAATTTAGTCTATTGATCATCACTTCCTTTAAGGAAATAATAATTTAGTCATAATAAGTCTTGATTAACGGTAGAAAGTTGTGTTAGTGCTCCATGGCATAGAGTTGCAACTGGAGCGTTAGTTTACTTAGTATACAGTATCGCACTTAAAACCACCCGCAATGGTAAGTAAACTACGAAAGTGCTATTTTGAATAAATGAGTTCAATTTATTTAGTAGATATCATGGAAAATTATATTGGACATTTGTGTGTCCCATCCTTCTATCCCACAATTCTATGTCTGGTACTTGTTTCGCAATGAATACTTTCTTCTGGATTGGCTGACACAATTTATAAAGACCGTTAATTAATATACCTTTGGCCATAAATTCACCATCATCAGCATAAATGTGACACTCATTTTTTTCGAAAATAATTTTAAATCCTTTACGTGTGAGTACATTAACAGAAAGTAAATTAGCTGATAAATCAGGAACAAATAATACGTCATCAACATTTATGTTGTAAGCACTTCCGTCTTTGTCAGAAATTGAAAGAACTACTGCACCACAACCTTTGACTTGATTTGTTTCTGTTCCAGCCGTTGAAACAACATCTGTGACATTCTTGAAAGATTTAAATGCATCGCGTTTGTAACACATGTGTGCAGTTTCACCACTATCGATGTACCACGAATCATCTTGGACAATCGGATTTCCTGCTGACATGACAGATAAAAATGATTTGCCTTTATTTTTGTAACCATTTGAAAAATTTTGTCCGTTTCTTCCGTAATTTTGATTATAGTTTCCATTACGTTGATTGTCATTATCATGAAATTTCTTCTGATGAAAATTTTTCTTCTTTTGTTTGTAACGGTTTTTGCTTTCGTCATCGTCAGGGATATTTATATCCTGTAGCAACTTAGATTTTACTGCATCTGCTGTTATTTTCTTACCCGAACTTTCCATTCCCATAATCATAGGCTTGTACTCATTTGGCAGACCAGCTAGCATAAAAATTCCTGTCCATTCATCAGTGACAATCAAACCAGCACCCGATAATTTCTGGCAAATATCCATAACTGTGCAAACGTATTCTTCCATGTTTCGACTTGTATTTAATTTTGTGTTCACTAGTCGACATACTAATGCAACCCTTCGGTCCAAACCATCCTCAAAGAGCCGTTTCAAATTATTCCACACAACTCTAGGATCATCTATACCTCGTACATGGCAATACAAATCTTTATGGATACTTAAATTAATTTTCGCGAGTGCCTTTTGCTGTCGGTTAATGTATTCAACATTATTTACATTTTCAACTGGATCCTCTACTGATATGACATCCCACATGCTTTCATGAATTAAATAATTTTTCATGGCAAAACTCCATGATCCATAATTTTCCCGACCAATAAGCTTTTCTATAGCAAAGCCTGAAGTTGCCATTTTTTTACAAGAAAAATTATTTTTTTTAATTACACTGAGCCTAATAACCTATTAGAGTAGCGGTTTATTTTATAGTGGAATATAAATTTAATAATAACAGTTCTTTTATAGGTAATCTAAAATATCATGACATACTAATTCTAATACTTTTTGCCCAATGAATATTATCTATTCGAGGATTTCACAGTTTATCCATTTGAATTTGAAAGCAATTTGGGAATCTTGTCATCTTATATGAATGACGCCTTTATACGATTGTCATACAAATTGATACAATAATAATGGTTTTGTTAGTTTTATAAATTAATGATAAAGAAGACACTAAAAAAAATTATTTATATTAAAATTATTTTTATAATTTCAAATAAAAAAGCGATCAAGTGCATTAATCATGTAAAATTTCTGAAATAACCGATAAAATACAAAAGTTACAAACGAAATGGGATTTCACGTTGTGATTTTCCATATTTTATCGAGTAGAATAAAAACAGATGTAATTGGACTCTGAAATAATAATTCTATGAGAATATTTAAAAAATGAAAAAAAATTTTAAGTTTAACTCACTGATAAGAAAAAAAAATTAAATAACTTTCGGAGTGTGCTAAAAATTTTTTGATTCATTGATAGCCGTGATAAGCATGTGAACTCGATGAATAATTAAAAAAAATAACGTAAAAGTAATGTGATAAAACAAAATGTAAATGAAATTCTAATGAAATGGACTGATATAACATGGAAATGACACAGTAAAAGTGACGTATTACTAGAAATGGGTAAATTAATCACAGTTTGGAATAAATTTGAACGAATCCAAATGAAAAAGTATCGGATGACGCGATACCAACACGTTTGATCACATCCTCTTAAGTTACGTTTAAAAAAATGTAGGAAATACGTCATTTTATTTTAATACGACATTTTAAAACAATCTTCATATAAACCAATCATAAATACAGCAAAGATCCAAAAAAAAAAGAAACATTTATAAATATTCAATTTAAATAAATTTAATCATATGCAATAAAGTACAATATTTACTGAGAATACTCACAAACAAAAAAGAAGAAAAATAAAGACATTTAAAGGCTATTGTTTGCATTAAAAGTTATGTTCCTTCACATTTTATTTTATTTAATTCTTCTTCAAGTAAAATAAAAAGACAAATACACAAGAAAATGCTTGTAAAAAAGTGCACGAGACACTGATTCTTTTGTTTCGTTTCATTTTTTGTTGTAACTATCAGCTAGTTCTTGTAACATAACATTTAAACTCTCTCGCTCTCTCATCATCATATAAGGAAACAATAATATTCATTTTAAGATGAGAAAACATTTTCAATACTTCCACTTGCAGATATTGAATTTATAAAGTTCAATCGATGCAAATTTTTATAATAAAAAAAAAATAAAATATATTTCTATTATTATTATTTTGTTTAGCTCAAAGGCGGTCATAAAACACATTTTCAATGCATTTCATAGTCACAAAACAAACATACAATCGATTTCATTTTTTTGCTTGTTTTTATTTCTTGTTACATAAGATAAAACATGAATCGGAATAAGAATTTGTTGTTATTTTAAAAGGAAGATGAAAAAAAAAGGTTAAAGGTTCTCAGATAATACAAGAAATTCGCTTGCAGCAGCAAAATAATCATTATTTTGCATTGAAGTGACAAAAGCATAAGTAAATATTAAAATGAAAATCGATCGATCGATAACGAACGAGTAAATAATTGAAATGTTCCAGGAATAGATTTCGCTTCAATTTAATTTTATTTTTGTAAAACGATAGTCAAGAATTTTTTCGTGTGTATTTTTTTTTGTCTCCGTGAAATTTATCAGGAAGAAATTGAGATAAATATTTAATTTAATAATATGCCACTGGAATGCCCTGCAAAAATTTTAATGTATTTGAACTTTTATTTTTGTCTTTAATTCTTACATTTTTTTATATTTTTTTTTGTGTTTAAATAATTTACGGTGCTCATGTCAATTATTTAACCTTTTATTTTTTTTTGTGAGATATTTAATTTCAATTCAAAGTAACCAATTTACAGATAAAAATAAGAAGAAAATATGAGAATAAAAAACGATGACAGTTTGTGAAGACATAAAAATGAAATTCTATAGTCGGTTTAATCTGTGACTAACCAAAAAAATTTATATAAAAAAATGTAAAAGAAATACGACCCGTAAACATTTAATTGTGGTTTTTGAAGAAAAAATAAATTTGGGGCATTTTTTCGTTTTTAATACAGGGAAGGAGTTGACTTGAATTAAAGTGGGGGCTCATAATTTTTATGGTTGATTCTTTTAAAGCTTATGCAGAGATTCTTCAATCTCATGTTTCAAGAATGTGTATATCTGTATTCAGTGAAGTTTTCTTTGGCATAAATCCGACAAAACCATGAAACTGTTTGATTTGATCAGATTTTTGATTTGGTCGTGGTTTTATAATTGCTGACTAAACCACAATGCCAATACTATAATACTATAAAACGCTTCGGTGCATTGCTCAATCGCATCTTTTTTTATTAACAGTGGCTAAAAATATTCCATAATCAAAATGTTCATTCACGGCCAGTATTTCAAGAAAAGAAACGGTGGACAAGAGAGACTAACAAGAGTTACATTAAGATTCTCAAGATACTTCATTTGATTAAAGTTCAAATTAAAAACTGTTAATATTCAAAGAAACACGAAATTAATTGAAAAAATGAACGATTTTCAAGAAACATGGCTATATAGAAACATAAACAATGTAAATTAAATTCATTAGAAACTTAACTAAAATAGGGCATTTTAAATAATTACGAAATAGTGTCAAGTATATTGAACAATTTTTCTTTTAGAACTAAACCCTACAAATACAAAGTCGTCAATAAATATTCTAATTGAAGCGAAAATGTTCAAAATCTCCATGCGAACTTCGGGGAAAACAATATTTCGTCCCGCTTCTTCTAAGTGTTGCCGTGTTGAATAATGTATAATTTTATTTTTACAGCTGTCCATATTGCAAACAGTTCACGTCTGCAAAACCCAACATTGATCGTCTTGCACAACACCTCGAATTTGGATATCACATACTTAAAGGGTAAATCCCCTTTCTCCAACAACATGACAACAGCAAAAAATTAACCAACAGCTTATAGAACATGTGACTAAAAGAGCTGCTATTGACTAGCCGCTCTTGTGAATTGTGGTATCATCTTTTTTATCATTAATCTTGCTCTTGTACATTTTAATTTTTTGTCTCTGGACTTTCGATAAATACATCATCAGGACGAACATCAAATGTTTATATATCTGTATGTGCTTTTACATTAAAATTACCTCACCATGTAAGGTAGCAGTGATTCGGATGAGCAAGTACTCCCATCTTTTTGCTGAATAGTCGGGCTTTTGTTTGGATCTTAACAAGTCATTGTAACTACACCCATGTCCTTTTTTTCATCTTAATTCATTACTTGACACAATAAAATATAACATGACTCAAACAAAGCCTTTACAATAAAAATTATTATAAAACAAACAAAAATATTTATAATAAATAAGTTGAAAAAAAAGAAATCCAGCAGAAAAAATCCTCGTAAAAGACAAATGAAATGACAGTATGTGACAGTATGAAGAGATGCCGCTTCTCGTATTCATTTTTTTTCATTTCAATTGCCATTTTTTTTTTGTTTGCTGTTTTTCTTTATTTATTACAAGACTGATATAATACACAACATTCAAAACCCTTTATATTCTAAAGATAAAAAAAAAAACATTTTGATGCACTTTGTGTATGTGCACATGTAAAATTAATAAATATTTTTGCGTTTTTTATTCATAATATTATTATGTGACCAATTCAATAAAAATAATAATAATACGAGATGGACAAGATTTTCTTGATATAAAAATTTACGTTTAAATATCGAGAAAAAAAAAGAATTAAAAGAGTCGGTTCTAAAACAAAACGTTAAAAATAAAAAAATAAAAATAAATTTATTTAATTTGGCTTCTTTATGGGACATGAAGGCACTTCATTTTATATTCTTTCGTTAAAAGTAAACATTGATTTGTGTATTTTCTTCATACATGGAGTGTAGTGACAAGCGCACGATGACATCTTACAATAAATAAATGGTTAAGTAAAATAATACGTGATTTCTTTTTTATTATTTTCCTTGTATGTTACTTACTTTTATATAGTTTGAAGTTAAAATGTGGTCCCTTGATGTTTTGTGTATGATTGAGTTAATAAGAATGATAATCCATCAGATCAGAATTGAACTTAATTGAATTATGGTTAAAGGAATTGTCCTGTTCAAAGAACTTTATTAGAATTTATTTAAAAAAGATTCAGTGAATTCAGACAGGGATGTGATGAAGTGAAATACGGACAATGAAGTTTCAAGGGGCGGTAAGCAAAGATATTAAGAAAAAAACTTGGAGACCAGAGAAATAAACGATGAATTGAAACAAATTGGAAGCTCACGAGCTAGATGGAGATATTTGAGGGACAATATTTCCCGGACATGAAAATTAATTTGTGTTTTTCGAGTTCCAAATGTGCTCAAGTTGTACTTAGAATACATAAAAATCATCCTGGGATTTTTAGGGGCGCTGAGTGAAACCTGAAGGCGACTGGATCGGAAGATAGTATAAATTGTAGGTCTCACGTGGCTAGACCATTGATAAAATGCGCTTCCTATCGCAGCTTCGGCTGAATAGTATGAACACAATAGGACTATTGGGTCCGCGTTGCAACTAGTCCATATCTAATCTAATCTAATCTAACAGCCTGAGCTCGAAACACTTTGTCGTAAAAAAACTTCTGAAACTTAGGGGTTTACATTATCAAACCCTTAACCGAAAAACGTATTCCCCACCCCTGTTTAATCCATTCAGATTAAAGCTCCTGTTAATCCAACAAAATACAAAAATTAACTTCACTTCTTTTATATTTTTACCTTCATTTACAAGCACTTGCATATCATTATTATTATTTTATTTATTTAAATGAGCGAATCAAATAATAATAAAAACAAATAAATAAACAACAAACCGCGCTTTAACTACTTACACACAAAGTTCTGTTTGAAGAGAGGAAAAAAAGCCATTTGCGACATTTATTTTCATTCGATGGACATTTGAATGTAGCTTTATTTGACAGATTTTGTATGTTTGTATTTATATTTTCATTCAGCTCAGTTTTTTTCTTCTTGTTTTTATTTTTGTAACTTTAAAGCTACTGTGGAAGAAATATGAACATAAATTTTAATAAACAGAGAAAAAATATCAAAGAAGAAGTTTAGTTGTCAACTAAGTTTTTTTTTTTTAAATAAATGTTCGGTATTTAACTTTCAGTTCAAAGCAATTTAAAATCCTTGCACTTTTAATTGATTTTTTTCTTTTATTTTATTATATTCAATCACTGTATCACATTTTCCTTATATTTTTAAAAAGTATTCGATTAAATTTCATTTTTTGCATATACAGAGAACTTATCTGCCATAAATGTAAGCACTGTAACCAAAATATGTGGTGGATTGAGCTTCAATTACAATTTGAATGTATCTTTGTCCAATTCCGCCCCCAGTTACGTAACCTTTACCCACATTCGAGCTCTGTTGAACATCAACTAGGACATGAGTTACAACGGCTCCTGTTCCACTTGTGGGATATGTGAGTGTTAATTTGACATTTTGTGCTGTACCGTAAGAGGCAAAATCGGATTTCGTTGCCACCAAAGTATCACCAACAACACGGGCTCCTAACGTATAGCGAATACTATTACGAGGCTGTTTCTCGCTACGAACTAATTCAGTTAATTGAAGATCAGGGTGAGCTGCCTTAAATTTATTTATATCATCGACGAGAACAATTCTGGCGTCCAATGGAACTGGATTGTCTTCTAATTGGAGTTTGTTATCACTGACTTCAACGATTTGGACTGGTGTTGCAATTGTCAGTGAAATAATTGCAAAAAATATTGATAATAATTTAATCATTTTGATTTTTTTATTGAATGTCAGTTACGATTGAAATGAAATCAAATACTGAATGAATTTAATGTCTGGCATCTACATTTATATCTAAATCGATGTGCTTGAGTTGAGTCATGTATGAAAAAAAATTACTGTAACTACTCGAGAATTTTGTTATCATGAATTATGGCCTAATATTATTTATCAGAAGTCAATTTGGCGTAATAAAAGAGTTTATTTTTATATATCCGTTTCATCACCTCATATACACTGTTCAATATAATGAGATAACACTGTATATGAGACAAGAGCCATCCATAATTCCAATTACTAATGGCAAATAAACAGAATTGATAAAAAAAGTCATATCATCTGATATCTCTTTACAACTTCAAGTGTCGATGAACGAATTGTAGTGTTTATTTTAGTGATTAAAAGTGAGCTGTTTCAATGTGATTTCCATGAAATGAGACTTTATGTCGGTTTATTTTCATAATTTTCTTCTTCCATTCATGTTTTTGTTCTAAATTAACTTAATTCAATTCAATTCAATTCCAAAAATGTTCTTCTCCGATAATAAATAACTTTTATTAACTTCGAAAAACTTTTCTTTTTTCCCAAATACCAATAAAAATAACAATAAAATTCTATCACTTATTATAACAACACACATTTATAATATGAATGACTTTACTATTCATTGTACGTGTCCACAAAACATATTCAATTCAATTTCAATTTCAAATGTGTATGAACACACAAGTAGACAATCAAAATATTTATATTTTTATTTATTTTTATGATTATGAGAAAAGTCTCTTCCGATTTTATATTCATAAAGTTTGTTATTGAATTGAATATGTTTCGTTTTCACCCTCTGAAAATGGAGAATTTTTTGTATTTGTATGTAATAATATTTTATTTTTATTGCAGAGAATTTTGGATGATTTTAGGAATTAAGTTGACCTTGGGAAGTTGAATAATAAATTTTTTGAATGGTGAGTTTTTCATAATTTTGTTTAAAGATCATTTTGCTCTCAGAAAAGTGGTTCAAAACGGAAATCAAGGAGGAGTTCTATGAGACGCTTGAAAAAGTCTACGACAACTGCCCGAATCACAATTCCATGGAATTCCGAAACTTTTCGAACACATAATCTGCAACAAGTTGTCTCCACTAATTGACGGCATAGTCAACGTACGACAGCATGGTTTTGTAAAGGGCAGATCCAGACACGCATCTGGTCTCCTTCACTAACTACCTCATCTCGAATGTAGAGCGAATATATGCAATATACACAGACTTCCAAAAAGCTTTCGACACAGTCAATATTAACTTGCTGATATCTGAATTGAAGTCATATGGATTGCCTCATACCTGAAAGATAGAACACAGAAAGTGAGAATAGGAACTTCCATGTCAGACTTGATTTTTTTCATGGTCCAGATTTCCTCAAGGAAGCCATTTGGGACCAACTCTGTTTATCATCTTCATCAACTCGATCTATGACATGTTCTATGACTGCAAATTTTTTCTATATGCAGATGACCTTAAGATATTCAGAACTGTCGAAACTATCAGTGACGCACAGACTTTACAAAATAATCTTGATCGTCTTTCGAATTGGTGTCGTGACTCATCTATGTCTCTTAGTATTCCTAAGTGCAAAACCATATCTTTCCACCGTAAACGCACTAATGGCATCATATTCAATTACCAGATCAATGGAGAATCATTGGAGAGAATTAACATTATGAAAGACTTAGGTGTACTCATGCAATCTAATGTTGACTTTAACTCACACATTGATCAACAAATTTCTAAGGCCACCAGAATGTTAGGTTTAGTCAAGAGGAATTCGAAGATATTTGATGATCCTTTTGTAACAAAATCTCTATTCTGTGCTCTGGTGACACCTCTTTTAGAATATTCTAGTATTGCTTGGAACCCCTACACGCTGTTGCATAAAAAACGGATAGAGTCAGTCCAGAAACAATTTCAAGTTTGCTCTTCGGGGACTTGGTAGGGCCAACCCTTTTCTGTTACCTTCATATGAAGATCGTCTCTATCTTTTGAGTATGAACACACTCACCCATAGGCGTGAGTTTGCTCCAATTCACTTGACTAAATATTCGTTAAACATCTGCGTTGAAGTGGGAAAGTGATAAAAGATCAAGGACGAATGTCGCCATATTGCCAAACGAATTATTTTCTGCTGCATCTTGATATTTGTACAATGTACACCCATAATTTCGTCGTTGAAGAAGTTTCTATCCAAGAAATTTTATGTAATTAAATGTCACAATTTCATTGTACAAAAAATTTAAGGCGTAGAGCTAAAAGAGCTAAAATTATGTTATGAAAGAGCTAGAAAAGCTCCAAGGGGCTTTTGAACCATGTAGGGAGCCAAAAAATTCAAAAAAGAGCCAGATTTAGCTCCGAAAGAGTTAAAATAGTCACCCTGGCTCTATTTCAGTAGACTCGAACCCCACTAAAGCATTTTTTTCTTCTATTATTCAGGAAAGAATCTTCTTGACTCCATCCAAACCATAACACGTTGCATTCGAATGATAGAAAAATTGTTAAGCTGATAATCATTTTTTCGAATGATTCAGTCCAGACACACCGGCTTTTTCGTCAAAACAATCTAGCCTGGTAAATATTTTGATGTTTTGGCAAAAATTGATAAGATTTCAAATTGAAATTGATTACTTTTTAAGCAGTTCACACTCACAAAACAAAATTTTATGTTTTTATTATGGATACAAATCTTCGAAAAGTCCGGAAACGGTTAAAATTTGTTCTGATAAGACATTATTTTAATCATATTGTTATCGATCTTGTTTTTTCGTTAATTATATCAAGTAAGCCTCATTTTAATCAAGTTCAACCACAAATTCAAATAAATTTCGTTTTATGACACATAAAAGCGGAAAATTACTGTAATTATCATTTTATTTTTCTTTCAAGTAGATTTTTTTTTTATGTTTTCTCATTCGATTTCATAATCACTCATAGAATATTTTCCCCTTTTATACTTGGAACTAATTTTATTAGTATCATTTTTAAAGTTCTTTATTTGTATTTGCTGCACAAAAAAAGTTTCTTTTTCGATTACGCCTAAACGGTTCGAAATAGACCCATGGTATGTTCTAGGCATATTTACCCATTCAAAGCCCGGGTAACATAGGCTATAAAAAAATTAGGGTGTCCATATAAAAAATTAGGGTGACCATGGAAAAACTGATTTTCCGAAAATTTTCCAAGGAAATGGAAAATTTTTTTCATGCCAAAATTTTCGCCTTATAATTCTGAACAACTTTCCAGAAGACACCATATACCTAAAACGAACAGGAAAAAAAATTTTCTCATACAAGTCATTTTTCATTCTCATTCATCACAATGTCCCTCTTAAAGGAATGTGCTTTATGTACAAACAACAAAATTACTAGCATTTAATATTTATAACAAGTTTTCTATTGTTTTCTCTGTAACCTCTAGAGTCGAAAAAGCTCGTTTATTAATAAGAAACAAAGTACTAATATGCATCGCATGATTTTGAGTGTTGAGAATCTAAATCAACACTTAAAAATAAAAATTACAATTACAATTACAATTTTTGATTAGAACAGTGTTTGATAGAATATTCAGAACAAAAATTGTACAAGTTCTAGATTTTGATATTTTTTTCACTTGTTTTTCGTTTTTGAGTTAACTTTTAAAGAACTTTAATTTTTGAAGTTGATAAACTTCAGAGGAAACAGAATGTCATACGATTTTGGACTGTGTTTTTTATTATTGAAGTACAATCAAATAACAGTCGTCCTTGAATTGTAACGCGCCAAATGCAAATTTATTGCCTTTTTCATGCTAACCAACACTTTTTTTTTTATTTTAATATTAAAAGTACCTACGTAAAATAAAATATAATAAAAATGAAATTAAATTTTAGTATCCTTCTATGCATGTATTTATTTTTGATGGTTGTTTGAATATTTTATGCATTTTCTACATGAAAAATAAAATAAAATTAAAATATATGCGGAAAATCATGATGATCATAATAAAACTCGGTTTTCAAGGGAAATATTTTTTATTTTATAAGTTTTATAGCTAAATTCTTAATTTCATTATATTTTTATTATAAAGCCAATTCTGGTTTATTTATGTAATATTTCGTGTTTTTTTTTTCATTATAAAAGTGCATAAAATTGTGGGGAGTAAAATTATTTTAATGCCCATTTTTTTGTTTTGAAAATAATAACAAAATATGTTTGTATGCTAAAAACGAACATCAACAATGAAAAATTCCCTTTTATATTACAATTTTTATTATGGAATTCATTTGAATTTATGTTGTGGTTAATTTTACGATCCTGGTTTATGTTCCATGAATCATAAAGGTAAGCAACGAATTTTGATGAAATTTTAACTGAAATATTTGATGAACACTCAAAATTATTTGAAAATATTTTTAATTGAAGTAAGTTGAATTTATCATATTAGAATTTCGGAAAAAAGGAGAAATTTTCATTTCAGTACAAAACCATTTTAAAGGTTTGGAGCGTGATTCCAGAGTCCAACCTCAGAACCCAGATGCTACACGGAAAAACTGCTCATTTTATCTCATAAAATGCACTTTTAATCGAATAACGTCACATATTTTGATCAGTTAATTAGCTGTGCTCAATTAATAACAAAGTTGCAAAACTTTCCATGTAAGTCTCAAAACAAAGCTCAAGTTGTTTCAGTGGAACTTCTTCACATTTATTTTGATTGATAAGATTTTTATTTATTTACAAAGAACCAGCGAAGTAGGTTGATGTCATATTAGCATGCTTATTTTTTAATTAAGAACTGAAATTGATTGAATTTCAACGTTCATAAGAATCGAACGTGATTTAAAACTTTTTATCTAACATTTTAGCAAGCCATACCTTTAAAAACATCCTTAATATTGTTCTATAATCTAACTTTAAACAAAAAAAAGTACAAAACAAAAGTGAAAATATAAAGAAAAAAAAAGATTACAATCTCCAGGGTGTCGCTCAATTAATTTTTAATAATAGCAAAGTAATGAAAGTAATAAAATACGAAAAAGAGCAAAAATCTTATCTTATCTGGCACAATAATTATTATTATTATCTACAGAAAAGAACAAAACACTAACGTAATTTTCGCGTTAAAAGAGAAATTTTTCTTTGTTTTTTGTTTCCTGTAAAAATGAGGGCAATGACAACACACTCACTTTTAATATAGATCAGATCAAAGTTTTAATTGTGTTTTAATTTCCCTTGTTTCTTCCTTTTCTTCAACTAAATTCTTTTGTGTTCCGTAATTGGAACATGCATCGAACAGAAAAGAATCAAGAACAGGAGATTAATTTCCCAAGAGTTATGATATTTAATTAAACATCACAATTAAAAAGAAGAAAAAATTTCATTTCAAGCTGGTCTTATTTTCGGAAATGGTTGAAATTAGAGTTAAAGCCAAATTTTAATGAAATTGTCTATGAAATTTCAAATATTTAAGTTTCATTTTGACTTTACACTAAATTTTCTATTATGTGCCAAAACACATCAAATCGTTAAATTTGCATCTCTCATCAAATCGATTCAATATAATGAAGAGTGGCCTATTTTTTAAATATCATCATCATGATCATAATTTATTTAATTCTCTTGATTCTTCTTCTACTTCCATATACATAGAAGATAATAAAATGCAAAATCATTATCTAAGCAAACAAAACGATGCAGTTCTGTGTGTCATGCAAAATTTCACTTTGAAAAGATATAAAAAAAATAATTATGCGAACGAGAATCAGGGCGATGTGATAAATTTTCATTTCTCTTTTTTTATTTAATATTGAATGAGATTATTATATTTTTTTTCTATTATTATTATTCATTTTTTTAATGATTTTCTTCCATGTAATTAACACAGATACTTTTCTTGTGTATTTTGTTCAAAGTGAATGTTGATATAATTGCAATAATTGTTATCGCTGTGTACGGTTTTGTGTAAGATTAAATTATAAAAGTTCTATAGGGTGACCATGAAATATTTTTATATATGGACTTGAAGAATACAAATATCAGAATAGTCTAGAAATCTCTTTTGCGAAAACTTCTTTTAATGGTAATGACTTTGAGTAAAAATTTAACCTAAGGTTATTTGACCTGAAGCTATCGTTTCACATTTTATGAACCTTCTAGAGTCTGAGTAAAGCAACAGTATTGTCAATCGCTGTCAAAAATTAAAAATCGGCCAAAATATATATCAAAACTTATTATGAAAAGCCTTCAAATATAATTGCAGAGTAAAATCAATCTGCGGAAACAAAAAACTAGGTTGTATGTTAAAAAATGCAAGGATACTGTTGATAACTCTAACGACCATTTACACAGACTTTGAATGAGAGCAAAAGCTCTTCTTAAAAAACTTGGTTGTATTTAATTAGATTGAAGTATGGATTAACGAATATTGATCGATCAATATTGTATTGAATATAGCTTAAAATTCCAAAAGGATGGTGAAAAACTTGCAACTTTGCACAAAAACACAAACAAGAAGAATGCCAGGTAATAGATCTTATAGTATTTAAATAAGTTAAAGAAATTGATTGATACAATTTTTTAAAGTTTTTCAAATGGCCTTTTTAAAATAAGCTTATTGGAAAAGCATTTTAATAAAATAAACAAGAATTTGTCGCCTTTGGAGGTTCAGGTATTTTTTTATTTTATATATCATTTATTTTTTTATAAACTAAAGCTTTTCGTAGACATTAACGGAAAATTATATGAATGATGACGAAGAAGCAAATGAAGGAGAAGAAGAGGGATCTGACGATGATGAAGAAAAAGTGAATGTTGAGGAAGAAATTGAGAGTGAAAATAATGAAAGTGGGTTTTCCGAAAATTGGGCACATACCTGCATTGATGAGAGAATAAGAATGGCAAAGGGCGTGTGCTCTTTACAAGCCGCGTATATTATAAGCCAGGGTAAGAATAAAGTTTAATTTTTGCAAAAGTGTAAAAATGCGAAGTAAGTATATTATTTTAAATTTATTCATGTAAATTAGTAAGTATTTTTTTTATCACTTTTATAGAGCTGGACAATTAATCAAAATCAACAGCCAGTTAATACACCTAAAGAGACAACATCAATAATAAATAATTGAATGAATTATATGAATATTCGTTGTTTTTGTCAAATTTGTTGAAATTAATAAGATGTTTCATAGAAAGTTAGCAGCTCATTAGAATCAGCTTTAATATTCCATAATATAAATCTTCGAGTTCTAAAGAATACTGCGGAACCAAGTTGACTATATAATACCAAATGATTATCGAGGGTTCTAGAATCTCACTCAATATTACCAACACGTTTATTGTAAAATATCAACAAATTTTTTCACAGTTGAGTCTCTGCAGTAGTGCTTCTAAAAGCAGCGTTTTTGTTTGTACGTATAAGGTGCGTAATTGATTACTAGTTGCAAGAAAAATTGTCACCCTATTCTTCACTTATGATAGATCATATTACAAATATATTGTATATAAAATTGCATACAAAATCAGATCACAGGCATAATAATAATCATAATAATTACTGCACAAATAATAATAATGATAAAAAACAGTTACAAAATACAACATACCAGACATTTAAAAGTCATAATATTTTTATAATTTTAAATGATAACAACAATAAGATGTACAAATAATAAAAAAAAGAATAAACAGAAATTTTATACATTTATATATGAATAAACATAGTTGTACAAAGAAAAAAAAATCACTACAATGATGATGATGATGAAGAAATTTCATATTATTAAAGAATGTTGTTGTTGTTGTTAAATGAATATATGTAAAAAAAAATAAACGATTGCAATTTTCTATGTCATTATAATCATAACAACACAACACACATACATAAGATGACAAGACAAGCATTTACAGATTTAGAATATTGCAATAATAATGATAAAAAAAAAAATCTTATTTTTTCCACTCCAACAAAACATTGATATGTAGTTTAATTTGATATTGAAGGTGGAAATATAGTGCAGTTTTATATGTTTTATTGTTAGAGAAGAGATACAGTTACATCAATTACACAAAAAAGTGCGTTAATGATGATGATTGTTATAAATCTTTTATTGTGTCGTCGTTTGTTATTTTATTTCATTTTATTAGAGAAGAGGTTGCATTGTGAATGCTAAAATGAATTTCTTTTGTAATAGAAATTCAATTTAACGAGTAAATCCAGGAATTTAATCAGTTTGCTTTGAATTGAAATAGAATTTAAATATTTGAATTAATTTGCACTACTGAGAAATGTTTAGAGGACTAAGAAACAAAAAGTTGGTCAGACTTGACTCGAGACCCTGATAAAGGAGAAAATAGTTCGATAAAATTCATTTTTATTTTTTTTAGAGATATAAACCAATCGGATTTTTTTGAAACTTAATTTGATTTTCAGACTCTTCACCTGAGCCATCTGATGCTGATTTTGATGACCTTGAGCTATCAATTGTTTCAAGGTGGATTAGTTTCTTAGATATTTCATCAAATGAATCATGAACCAAATTCAGGAAAGCATTTTGATGGGATGATGTGCTACTGAGAACATTTTCAGTTGTGTTTTCATCATTTGAACCTTCAATCGACATCTTTGACACATTTAAACTTCCATCACATTGCTTTTCTGATTCTTTTTTGTTCAAGCACAAATTCAAGATTTCATGAGCCATCATTTTCACACATTTATCCTCTTTACCATCATCGTTATGATTGTCATCAAGATCCGATTGAACTTTTGATACCTCATATTCAATCATTTCCTGGGATATCACAGGTTTCAATGTTCCTTGACTTGGATTTTCCAGCACATACCGCATTTGATGGTGATTCTCATCGATTTTATCCAAATTTTCATTCTGTAAAACGTATGAAATTGAAATCATTTTTTCTTCACTTGATGGATCATCCATTTCATCATAACTTTGATTGTTATCATCTTGAACTTCATCAACTACTAAAAGAGAGCTTTCAGATTCAGGGTTTTCAAAATGTTCAATTGCATTTTCAATACTGGAATGGCTTGAAACATGATTAGTTTTTGATTTCAATTCAATTTGATCAACATTTTCAATTTCATCTTGAATTACATTGAGTGAATTTCTTTCATTCATTAAATATTTCTGTTCAAATTCATTCATCTTTTGAACTGTTTTGGCATATTCTTGTTTCAGTACATCAGTAAAATGATAAGATTTTTCAAAATCTTCAAGGACTCGCTTTCGATTCCTTAGTGAGCAGTAATTTCCGTACTCTTTCCTCATCTTGGCCTTATGTGAATTTTCCATACTTTCTGATTTAATTGAATTTGATTTCGATTTCACTTTTTTATTCCATTTCTCGCCATATTTCATTGCAATTAAACGTGAAGGCTCTTCTGCCTTTTTAGTTTCAATGTTAATTTTATTGTTGATTTCTTTGTTAATAATTTGCTTAATTTTTTTGATTTCATTGCTCATTTTAAGTACATAACGATTTTCATTTGAAAATTTATTACCAATCTCTTTTGCAATTTTAAATGATGAATTATTTGATTTCGATTGATTACACCCAAGTGAATCGAAAGACTTTTTTGTTACATGATTTTTAATTTTTTGAATATGATCTAAATTATTCTTAATTTGACTATATTTTTGAAAAATTTCCTTCCTTTTCCAGTAGATTTCATTTTTATTGGGAATTTTTTTATGTTCCTTCAAATTGTCTAAAATTTCTCTCAACACCCTCAATTCCTTATCTTCGTGTAATTTGCTCCAACTGATCTTGAGCTGATTTTGATTGAACTGATAATTTTGAGTTGATTGAATCATTTTTGAACTTATGAACAAATTTTAATTAATTATGTCGATACGAATGTTAACTGTCAAAAAACATGTAAGTCAAGGACTGCTCATTTTAAAGTCAATTATGGTCATTAACCATTATTACAAATATATTGGTGAATAGACAACGGCATCACTTCGACCCCTTGTTTTGTAATAAAATTATGGTTATGATCATTTATTATGTATGAGTTTTTTCTTTGATGATGTACGTTAAATGGAAAAAAATATGAACATTTGTTTTTTTTTGCAAAGGAAATTATCATATATATTTGAATGCATCATCTTTCGAGGACTTTCCACTGACTATTATTAAAATTATTATTATTATCATTGAAGCATTTTAACATGAATTCCCTGTTGAATTAACCAGAGCTAATTTTAAGTGCGTAATTGTATGTGTATGTTCGTTCATGTAGATCATAAATTATTGCTTGGACAAAAAATGGAGTCGAATCTAATTTGGCTGGAGGAAAATAAATTGATGTATGTGGAATTTTCTTTAGGGAATATGAAATTTGAAAAATTTTAGGTCTTTTGCAAATTTAAAAGTTGATGCACACAATCACAAGGATGTGAAAAATATAAAATGAAATAAAATAAAATTATTCATGGAATTTCCGTTCTTGTCCTCTCATGTGGTTTATGTAAAAATACCGTTAAAGGAAACAAATTTTTAAGGGTATTTTACAAAATATTTAACTTGTTTATTATTTTTCTCCCCTTAGTTCAATTTTAGCCCAAAGGACATTTTTGGAATGTTTTCTCTTTCTTCTAATAAACTATCGCATACGATTATGATTAATGAGCTTAATTTGGAACTATGAATGTAGCATGTTGAAAAAAATTATGGGGGATATCCTTGTGGTTAACTTTCGATTTTTAAAATGAAATCTCGATTTTCCAGTATGCTTTTTTTCCTTTATTGGAGTGCACTTCGACCTATAAGGTTACGTAAGGATCTAGTTTTCCTTCAATACATCCAGTTCATCAAAAAATTTTAAGATTACTTTTGGATCTGTGTTAACTACAGTAGAAGGAAATGGAAAGCCCTCCCTGAAGTAGTGAATCCTCACTCTAGCCAATGCTTCAAACTCATAGAGGATGTGCTTTGATGATTCATCCTCTTCTAGGCAGAGCCTACAGGTGCTTGAATCGCTTCTTCCTATCCTTTTAAGATGACTGCGCAGTCCTCCTAGGGTCTGTTTCCTGATGTCTTTTTTGTCGAATTTTAAGATCATTTCTGATCTTTTCTTTGAACAGTTCACAAACTCTTTGGATTGTGAAGATGCTGGAATACCTTGGTGGTAAAATTTCATTTGTTTTTCCACCCATTCCGAGATGAGTTTTTTGAAATAGCTCAGACTTACTTCGCAAAAGGACCCAGGGCCAATAAATTTTCCTTCAGCTCCCTTCCTTGTCAGTTCATCTGCCATTCAAAGTCTAACAGTGGATCTTTTGTGTCAAATGGTCTATTCATACGGTTCAATCTGATCTGTTGTCTAGAGACTCTCAGTCTTTGGTATGGGAACATATTTCGGTCAGAAAAGGTAAAAAGAAACTGGTAAAAGAAGAGTTTTATGTCAAACTCGCTAAATTTTTAATATCAGGTCACTTACCTCGTTTGAATTTTAGCAACTTTTAATGAAATTATTTTTAGTTTTTTTTGTACAATTCTCAAAAACTTCGACAATAGTCTCTTCATCAAATTCTCGATTTCCGATCAACTTACCCCAATTTCACTTCCTTCTTAGTCTCTAATATTTCTGATTTTACATTTAATCATCAAAGACCTAGCAAGGGATTCTTCAAAATAAATAAAAATTGACAGCTTCATAAATTGGTGTTTGTTTAAATATTTACATCAAAATCTCCAAAAAAAGTTCAAGAACGATTCATTTTATAATGGTAAAATGCGATTTCATGATCATGAAAAGTAAGAAATGGATGAGTTTGGTACTAAATCATCGTTTCAGGATTACATTTCATTTATTTTTTTTTTGTATCCCCTTTTATTTTAATATTGTAATATTAACACATTAAACGGAGAAAGTCCTTAAGTGGTTTATGTGAAATATTTGCCAAAATAACAAAATACTTTCATTATATATTTGGAAGGGAAACTATGAACAAAAAAAAGGATGTAATATTAATTTGTTTTCTTGTCTTGTTTATGTTTTTCCTTTTATTTAGTTTTTTGTTTTATGAGTGTCTCCACTTATAATTGGATTGACCATATTTAAACTGGACATGAATGAAAGTACTTTCCTACCCAAATATGAGTGATGATTGTTTTATGTCAACAAGAATTTCATGTATTATCATGAAAGAGGGTGAAAAGTATCAAAATATTCATTAAATTTTCTCTTTTTTTGCTTAAAATTTAATATCAAAGTAAATTCAATTTAGATTTAACACCGAAAAATACTCATAAAATGTTAAATTGAAATCCAATAATGAGTCATTAAATGTTCGAGTACAATCAAACACTTCAGTTCAATTCCCATTTTTATTTTTTACATAAAATTTATATATTCAAAGGCATTTTTTACCGATTTCAATTGAATTGGATTGAAAATGCGACTAAAAACACTTATCACCCAAAAAAAAAATAAAGTAAAACCAGTTTCAATACAATTTAAAATGGAATCGCTTCCAAAATTTTTATATCATTTTATACCTTTTCTGTTTATGTTTCTAAGCGATACGAAACTTAATTTGAATATTTGAGTTTCAATTCACTTGAAAAAGCAAATAAAATAAAAAAATCTTATGTGAGAGTACTGAAATGAACCTCTTTTATATTCAAATTGTGGAAAAAATGTATAAAGTGTTTATGAAAATTTTCCATTTATACGTTTGAATTTTGGTGATATTATATGGATAAAAATTTCTTTTTCAGATAGATCTACAGGAATCTATAGCTTGATTTATAGAAAAGCTAGAAAATCTTGAACTCGAGAAACAAGCCTTAAAATTTTCCTGACAATGCACAGGGCCCCGAAAACCTATATATAGCTCTTGACTTTTATTGAGTACCCGGAAAAGAGGGCACTGAGTTTGTAACGTTAGATCTTAGGATTGATAGCCCGTATAACGTCCTTCCTCCAAATCACGTGGAAATTTAATTAAGAGGACGAAACAAAGAGATTCATATAGATTTCAATGTTAGATGCTTGATCATCTAGAAAAACTTTTCTTCATCTATGAAAAGTGTAACTTGTGAAAACCAGACGTACAAGGAGCAGACCAGGAATTACTTCAGTTGGGAATTGCCTACAGGTTTCACAATGCGGTATTTTCTGATGTTATGAATAGAATTTGACTAAATTAGGTTATTTTCTGCAACAGCATGCACGAGCTACCGAAATCATTTATGAAGCCTTAATTCACTTGAACATTTATCAAGTTTATGATGAGTTTTTTTTGAAGCCAATTTTCATTTTATGTATAAAATAAATACTTACTTGATTTTCCTGATCTGTTTTAATCGTCTTGATATCCTTGGCTCTACATCACAAGAAAAACTTTATTTTGAATCTAAAAATAGACCGATTAATGTTATTTCAGCAAATTTAATATACTTACCTTTCAATATATCTCCAAATTTCTCCTCTCTCCTCCCTTCAAGTGATTCTTCGTAAATTCGCCTCTAGAGATCTTTCTGTACGAAATACATCTTCAGTAATCAAAGTCATACACCATCCCATGGTTCGTGTCCTTGCTATGGAGCAAGAAATCAAATCCTTCCTGGTCCATAGGATATTAAAGAATTAAGTTGATTACAAAATTACAAACTCAGGGCTAAATGTTGAGTACGGTATGCTGATAACCTCACGTCAATCTCTCACAAGTTCATTTGACAGTTGTCAATGTCAAAAACAAAGAATTGACGTTTCCGTGTGATGAACTATACAAAATAAATTTCAAATAGCTTCTACCATTATTTGTTCTTTTATGAGTTTAGCTTGTTATGCTTAAAAAACCCATTTAAACATTTTACGTTTGTATAAAAATAAAATTTAAACGTTTTCATAGAAAAAGAACCAATATTTGCTTCATCAAAACATTCAGAAAAACAGACATATTTCACCATTTCACTCAACATTTTTTTTTACCTCTTGAAAAGTGTTTTGCATAGTTATTGATAAGCATAAGCACTCTTTTATCCTTATGTGAGTACATTTCTATTTGATGATAAAATGTCAATGCGACATGAAATAACATTGCTATGTATATATTTTATTTTTGGAGATATTTTCACAAAAAAAAATATCAAATCAAAGTAAGTGGAGATGGAACACAGATTAGTGGGTTGAATGATATCGCTTTGAGTGAATTTAAGTTCGAGTGTGTGTGTCAGATCCTATTTTCGTTTAAACAAAATTTGAATAGAGCTTTTCAAGGAAAATAACAAACATAGAAAAAATTGGATAAAACAACCGAAAAACCAAAAGTGTATTTAGGCTGTTTATTCAGTGATTGTTGAAGAAAAAGCATACATATGAGATTTGAGACGCGTTTTATTTGTATATTTAGGATTTGTTTACCATTTATACAATTTTTTTATGTATTTCAATTTTCCCATTTTGAATGTGTCCTGTTTTGTTATGTTGTTGTCAATGTGATTTTTTTATGTATATGCTGATAAAAGTGGTTTATTTGTATTTTATTCACAGTGTGTCTGTGTCTGAGAGTGTGGGTAGTAAAATATCCATATAATGGCAACCATAATAATGGTAATGATAAAAATACATATGTTATCTTTTTTCCTATAAATGTGAGTGAGTGTGTGTGTGTCATTGATATGTATTTAGGTCAATTTTATGATTGCAAAAAAAAGGAAATGGGTATTTGAATTGATTTGAGATTGATTTCCAGGAAATGTACATTTAAATAATAAAGGAAAAATACTTTCCAGACACAATTTCACTTGTGAAAGTATAAACATTTGATTCTGCATATTAATTTTAATCAGATTACACTCATAAACCATTCAATTGAAGTTAATTTCATGAAATTTGAAAGGGGAATTGAAGAAAATACCTGTCTCGTCTTCGTTTTCTTAAGTTTTTTTTTTTTGAAGAGTCTCTTGAATCCAATTTAACAGACAAGAGTCTTTCATTCTGCATATTTAAACCTTTCATAAACTCTTTTTGTATTATAATAATATTTTCGAACATTATCAACCCCATTTTTAACTTGAAAAACATTTATTTACCTTATCTTATATTATTTTTTTTTTGGCAAAACTCTTTTTCATTTTAAAAATAAACGGAAATTGTATATTTAAAGGTACACAAAAAATTTATTATTTAATGAGAAAAACTAAGTGGAATAAACTCATTCGATCCCCTTAACATTTTTCTCATGACTCGTTATCGAAATATTTTGAGATAAAAAGTACGAGGGAACGTAAATGAGATTTGAAATCGAGCATTAACTTTGATAAACGTTACTTTGAGACGAGGTTGAAGAAGAAGAAATTGAAAGGAAACATGAAAAAAAGGATCAAGACACAGGATGTTCATTCACGTGAAATGACGTGATTTTTGCTTTTCTGATCAAAAATTACTTGATTTAATTTTCCCTCTTATACGAAAATTTGCACAGTCAAGGTAAATTATTATTATTTGTTCATTGTTTGATGATCCAACGCCCTTTTACATAAAATTGTGAGAGACTAAAAGGTATTATTTTTTTTATTTGATTTTTTATTAATTTTTTATGATATTTTCAATGTTATTGTATTTTAAATTGAATTAAATATGGAATTTTATGAGGAGAGAAGACGAAATGGAATCAATGAACAGGATTTGTGGAGATTATTCAAATTTTATATTGGATTTGATGAATAACTTTTAATGTTATAGTCATTTGACTGAATATTAAATTCATTTTGATTGCCGAATGTTCCCTATTACTTAATTTAAGGACATTTAAGACGAACGCTCTTAAAAGAAGGAAATACAACTGATCCAGTAGCGGATTGGAAATACGGGCAATCTGAATCAAAATTTTTGCTCAAAAAATCAATTCGTATGATTTACATCGACGCTGAAAAAGCACTGTATCTTGTGTGAACAAAAAAACTCAGCAACTTGAATTTTCCATGATCTCTAATAAATAAATTCAACTAATTTCTTCAAAATAGCACTTTCGTAGTTCACTTACCATTGCGGGTGGTTTTAAGTGCGATACTGCATACTAAGTAAACTAACGTCCAGCTGCAACTCCATGCAATCGAGCACTGACACAACTTTCTACCATTAATCAAGACTTATTATGACTAAATTATTATTTCCTTGAAGGAAGTGATGATCAATAGACTAAATTAGTTGTCATAGTCCAGCTATTGATGTACAGATTTGTCATTAGACTAATCATCACTTATGCATATCCTGTTTCATGACTTAACTTTTGTAATTTACTCACAACATTTTTATCTTCACATTTAGTTTGCTTAGGAAATTTCAAGAACTAACTGCTAATTCTTATCAAGGCATTAATTAAGGCTAGCAATTATCGGCTTTCCAACAAGATGGTCAAGAGCTGGATTTTGTAATATTAGTCAAGACTAAAGCTAAGATTTATTTTTCTAACAAATGAATGAAATTATAAAAAAATGTATAAAATAAAGCAAAATCAGTTGAATTAAAAAAAAAATTGGAAAATTAATCATTGATAATCTAAGACTTCGTTTAAGATAGTGTAAATGAAAATTTCAAATTTATCATTTGTAAAACGAGGACTGGAAAATCCTTAATAAATCAATTTTTACTGACTATCTTTGAATAGGAATATTAAGATGTCTGGATTGATTTCACTTGTTTGAAACCCACTGAAATAAATAAAGTTCATTTTTCCTCCTCTTTTGTATGTCATATTTCATACTATTAGAGTAGCGGTTTATTTTATAGTGGAATATAAATTTAATAATAACAGTTCTTTTATAGGTAATCTAAAATATCATGACATACTAATTCTAATACATACTTAGTAAACTTCAGCCTACGGAAAATCGTAAACATAGAAATTTTTGACGAATGACGAATTAAAAACTATGAACAAATGAAATGATAAAAAAAGGAAACTGCTTACCAAATCGCCTCATTTAATGACATAATATTTACATTGTTCCGCATCTGTTTTTGATAACTACATAGTACAATTAATACAATTTTTTAATGAGGTGATGCGATTTTTTTCTTATCGTTAGGATATCCTCAGTCCTATGTTCAAATTTAAATAAATACGGAGACAATTTGCATAACAGCATCAGTATAATTTCATCAATTAAGTAATAAACAGTTCTCAGGATTGAAAGTTTATTATTAAATTAAATTAATAAAAAATTTATTTCAATTAAAAATAAATTAAATACAAAAAATGAATTCAACAATCATCTTTTTATACATTTTTATAACATTTTGTTATGGTTCTCCGACTACTGTAAGTCCTTTTAAAAATAAATTTGAAGTTAATGATATCGCACCGCAGACGGAACTCTGCATTAGGGAATTTGTCAAAGGCGATGGCATTATAAAATTTAGTGAAATAAAAGAATTCTTGGAGGAGGAAGGTTTGGAACTCAGAAAAAATGTTACCATTGAATATCTTCTTGTAAAAGACCGAAAACCGGCTATATTTGAGATAACCACAAGTGAGCTTACCGTGTTTTCAAATAAACATTTGAAGTTGTACAATATTGGAACAATCGTAGTAAAAGATGAGTCCAATCAACTGATTTCAACAGTGGAATTGAACGTTGGATCATCAAACTATACTAGTATTTGTTAATCATTGTGAAATCTAAGTTGAAAACGCCCCACAACACAAACAGATTTGGTTCACAGACAGAGATCTTTGGTTGAAGCTGCAATTCCTGTGAATTTGGGTATAAATGTACAATTTTCTTTTAAACCAATGCATTTGTGAAGGGTGGTTTTCTGGGTGTTTTCAGCATACAGGATAACGTAAGATTAGATTACGAAAGATTCTATTTATTTATTTATTTAATTAAATTATTTAATTGTTATTAAGTGTTATAAATTTAAACTTATTATTAATAGTAAAGTTTTACTTTAAAATTAAAAAAATGTTCGCTGTTCAAACTGTGGAACCAAATAAAAAATTTTAAATAAAAAAAGTTTGTTTTTCAAAACCATGTCCAAAATCACATTTCTAGTCTCTGAACCTCCAATCTGAACTTAACCTCAAAATCAATGAGCAGTGAGTAATACTCATGAGATGCTTCTTCTACCACAAAACAGTTACCTACTCGCATGGTTCACTCAATCCAAACTTTTTATTCTACTGTAGCAATCGGGAAACATTTATAATGTGAACGTGGGTGACGCAGCTGAATAGTGGCAGCGCCGGACCTATTGACACAATTTTGACATTTAAGGCTCGGATTGCAGTCTTTACACAGTGAGTTTTTACTTATAAATGAACAACAGGGAAACCAGGGCCTAACGAACCTTCTCATATGAGTTATCACTGGAATTACATTTCATCTTCTTTTATCTATTTATTAAAATTTTGATTTATTCTGATGATTAATTTGAATCTGAAAAGAAAAACTTCCTTGCCTTGTAAAAGTAAAGTTAAGCGTAAGTTTTAAAGAAAATCGAACAGAATAGCCCTTAATAATTTTCAATTCGTCCCTGGGAGGTCCAAATGAACTCTATGATTTTTGAGGCCATGTTAGATTTATCAAGCATGATTTCAATGAGTCATTTTATGGGGCTTTAGATAAACTATAATATGACCATGAAACCTGTCAAAAACTAAACGTGATGGAAAAGATTTTGAAACTAACTTATAGTATCAATTAGGCCTTAAAATCCTCATCTTGGTGCTTCAATTGTTGGTAATTAGCCGCTCAAGACAATTTTGTCCTACAGAATGCAGTCGTTAGGTCACCCCTATTCAGTTTTGAAGCCTTTATTCACTTGAACTATTATTATCACGTTTATCATGAGTTTTTGAAGCCAATTTTCATTTGATATATAAAAAAAAATACTTACTTGATTTTTCTGAACTGATGAAGATCTCTACATTGTCCTCGTCGCTGAATTACGTCAAAAGTCAAGTCTCTTTTATTGTCAAACCTTAAAATGACATTAGTTAATTTTATTTAAAAAATATAAATACACTTACCTTTCAATTTATCTCCAAACCTCTTAGTTCATGATACCCTAAGATCCAGTTTACATCAAGAGTTTCACGCTCACTAACTAAACTGGTCCTAAAATTATTTTTAAGGCTGATCCTGGACAAGAATTGTATACCCAGTCATTCTATTTTGCGCTTTTTCTATTCATTTTCTCACTTGGCGTTCTCAGATCTGTTTTAACGGCATTGATCTATATCGCTTTAGTTCTACTTACACCACGACGACAGGCGAGGTTGTTTGAAAGAGTATCACTGGAGCCTCTGATTATTCGTACAAAATATAAGTCGTCTTCTTATTCTTAAATTAAGAGCCCATCATATCATTCAGAACAAGTTAAAACTCAAACGAAGCCCCTAAAAAGAGAAATTAAAGTAAATTAAATGAAATTATATCAAAATCTTTCTCCTTAAACAGCAAATAGGGACCATTCTTCAACTTCCACCTCATAAAATAATTCAATCGCCTAACAAACCGGACATAAATGAACAAATAAACTAATTTATCATCCTCTTTTTCTACTGTAATATATTTGACTGGTTTTATTGCCTTTTTTTCTCTTAATTTTATTGCGCATTTCTAATATCTTCACATAATTTCAAAGCCCTCCTTAATTTTGTTTATTTAGTTGCTTCTGATATAATTCGTCTTCATAGCAAAAAAAAATATGTAATTGAGTAATACAGTGTGTCACCCTCAAATAAAATAATTGAATGAACTGGACCCGCATTCCTTTAATAAAAATTATAATACAAATAAATGTACATTTTCATAGCAAAAGTCCTGTACAAAAATCATATATTTTTTTTGTATATCGAAATATTTACCCAAAATCTGACATTAAATACATGAAATATTGATTTTTTTAACTTTTATTTGAAATTGTATCACCTCAACATGTTACTACTTTAAAAAAAAATCAGTAGATCACATTCATTCACCTTTGTATCAAATGTGCCCTAATAGAAGTTAAGCATCCCTATTTAATTTTTTTTTTGACAATAAAATTTAAGGTTATTCACTGAAATTGAATAATTTCATTGATTCTCTTTATTACATCATTTCATTAATATTAATTTCATTCAATATGGAATATCCAAAATAAATCTACTGATCATCATAATAAGGTCAAATTTTTATCTATTTTTTTTTATCATTTTATTGAATGAAAGTCTGTTACAGTGAGTCCTTGTTAATGTTAAAGTTTATTTTATTTTATAAATGGAATTCTCTGATCACAGTATGGTGACAATAAAATAGAATAAAGGATCATCACGTACGAAAATTTCAATAGACAAGAATTTATAGACGATGAAAAAATAATACAATAAATAAATAAAATTGAACCCAGGTGTTATTTTGATACAGTATTCCAATATTTTGTTTGTACTTTGTTTGATTCAATTGAATACAATAAAAATTTTCTATTATGGGGAAGATATTTTTCTAAAATACGGTAGTTGCGAGAATTCATAGTGTTCCATGTTAAAAATAAATAAATAAAATAACAATAATGACGATAAAAATGTCAATTCAAGCAATTTTAACTTTTATTAAGATATTTTGTTTTTTTTTTCAATGAAAGTAGCTTATCTTAAGATGTCAGCAACAGAATTAAGTTTAAAATATATCACTTATAGTAATAAAAGATTTTTTTTGAAGTTTCTTTTACAGATTCCTAGTAAGTGACAAGAATGAAATTACCGCTTTTTGTGACCCATTTTTAACATCGCTCATGAATCTGAACAAGGTCAAATAGAGAGAAAAACTCAGACTCAATGAAGACGAAGTTTGTCTTTTCACATAATTTTGGTGTTTTACTCTGAGGTAGATTGGAAATAAGAAAAAGTTATTCAAAATGATATCGAGGAAGCTAGTTCACTGATGAGTCTAAAATTGAAGAGGTAACTGGTTTTGGTATTAACGGGAGAGATACAAATTGGTCATTTTACGATAGCGTTGAACAATCCGCAACTGTTTTTCAGGTTGAGATGCAAGCCATTAAAGTATGCTGTGAGTATAAGTTTTTCAAAGAATACACAAACAGAAACATAGTAATAGCGTCAGACAGCAGGTCTTCTCTTGAGGCCTTATCCCAATCAAAAATAAAATCTCGTCAAACATGGACATGTCAGATAGCACTTAATAACCTAGGTAAACAAAATAATTTAAAACTCATTTGGGTTCCAGGTCTCTGTGGTATAGAAGGAAATAAAAGAGCGGATGAATTAACTAGAAAAGAATCTTCTAAAGCTCATAGAGCAGAAGATATTAAATGTGATACCTCCATAGGTACTGTCAGGTAGAGAAATAAACAATGGATACGAGACCAATTTCAAAAATCAAAACGCTTCATTCATGGGTCATGACCAAAAAGATCAGAAGAACTGTTGAACATATCAAATATACAATTAAGGTGGTCCATTGCAATATTCACAGGTCACGGGAAATTTAGATACCATTTAATAAAAAACATCAACCCTGGTAATGCCTGCAGATATTGCGATAACGACATAGAAACGGCAGAGCACATAATATGTCACTGTTAAAATGGGAAAGATTTAGCAATCACATTTTCGGAAATGGTCATCCGGGTGACTTTCGAAGATATGAGCTCTCATTCAATCTTATCTCATTGAAAAATACATATTACCTTCATATTTTAAAAACTCAAGAGAGATATTCAAATTTCACGAAACATTCTTTTAACAGGTATTAAAATACATATTACACGTTCGAAACAAAATCAAAAACTTAAATATCGTATCATAATTTTTTTTTCTAATCAATATTCAGCTGAATTTGGCTTGAATTGTTTGTTCCATTTCATAGTATAAAATTTGAATATAAGAATATCTAAAAATTAGTTAAAAACCTATAAACAAGATCAAAACAAATTCGAAAAAGAAATCTTTTGATTTATTATCGGTCATCTACATAAATTTACTTTTATATGAATTTTAATTTTGATCTATTTTGATCATTATTTAAAAAAATTTACATAAATTTTTGGTCAAATAAACATTTATTATAAAATTTCACATTAACTGTAATTAAAATTTGATCTATTTTTGCCTTAATTCAATTTAAAAAATATTTTTAAAAAAACGTAATTTGCTAATTTGAGCTTTTTTAAAATGATCGGTTAAATTATCACAAAATTAAGAATGAAATTAAAATAATTGATTAGAGATTTATTTCAAACCCATATTTGGGCTAATTAACGATTCGATTGGGATCTAAAATGGTTTTGAGACCTACGCTAATGATCTGATGAAATTTTAATCTTCAAGTTGTGAGTCATTGAACTTTTTAAATGAATCAGGTAAATTCCCTAAAATTCACCCTCAATTTATATGTAACTTGACACGATTGCTTTAATCATAAATTAGATTCATTAGTCAATTCAATTGAAGACGTTTTATTTTTTTTACCACAAAATCATTCGTGCCTAAGGTAGTTTTTTTCTTCAATATATTTTTGTGACAAAAAAAAATGAAATTTATGGGGTATGAGATTCATTAAAAGAGTATCGTTTTCATCATCACCTTGGTGAATTATTGCTGACGTGTGTCTCGGGTATTATTTTTCTTCTTATTTCATATTAAAAGAAAAATAAATAAACGATCATTGATTGCAATCTAATAATAATCAGAAATCTCCTGTATCGACAGAATTTTATCAAAAGAAAATGTTAAAAAAAATCTAGGGTTGAGTTAAAATAATAAAACGTCCCTCATGTACCACTTCGATATCAGAAATCAAGAAAATGTGATGACATGACATCTGTAGAACCCTAATTTAGAGGATTTGGTGTTACAAAATACTCGATAAAGATTTTTTTTTTAAAGAAATTCAAAAAGATTCACACCATCCAATTATGTGAACGTGTGTTAATATTAAAAAAATAAATACATTTCATACACTTTTCTATTTGAAATTACATGAACATTATCATAATCATTTTTATTACAACATCACACCACAAATAAGACGAGGGGTTGGTGCAATAAAATATCAAAAATACTATTTTCGGTCTTTATTCTGTAAATTTTATTTTTTTATGAAATACTTTTAAAATTACGTATGCATAGAAAATAATCCCCTTTGACTTTCACACATATCAAATGTATGATACGAGTATTTAAATGAAATTTCCACCTTTCTTTTGCGTATTTTTATTTTATATTTTTTGGCAATAAAAATAATAATAAGGAGCATGAATGAAATATAATATGAAATGAGAGAACAGCTAATAAAAAATAATTTGATATCATGCTCATATGAAATAAAATTCGTTTATTGGTATTCAAATCCCCTTATTTTGTGTTATTTATTGCTAATGAGCCTCATTGCAATGAAAAACAAAATTGCCAGAGAGATCTTTAATCGGTTGATTCTTGAATCGAAGAAACTATAGTCCAAGTAAAACCTTATTGGATCGGGAATTTTCTCATTTTCTCTGATTTTTTCAATTCAATTTTATTGAAAAGAAGATTCACACAATCTGTTAAGTTTGTCCGTTTCTAATTCTTCCTAATCCGTATTAAAAGTGAATCCATTTAAAAACAGAAATTTGAAAACTTGTTTTGATTGAAACACAAAAGAAGAGTAAATCTGAATGAGCTACTGTCAAATAGATGATATCTATGATATTAAATTGAAATGATATGCCTATGATATACTTTGGTCCATTGGCTGATACACATTCGTACATATAGGAGACAAAAACAGCACGTGAACATTATCTTCGTTGGAAGAATCATCGTACAGTGAATGAGCTGTTGCGTTGTCTAAAATTAAAATTCTGCCTTTTGGTAGTGCATTTTCCACATTGAATTTACGAATACATGGCCATATCCTTTTTAATTTTTGGTGTATTGATTCGTTTGTTGCTGCTGGAAAAGAAAAATTTAAGGTAAAGTGGTAAATCTACTAAAGAGACATCATAACTGACTGAATACTTAAAAATCAAGTACTTCAACTGTTTCAATAGGTTTAAGAGCTAGGTACAGGTTTAAAAAATTAAGAGCTTTAAGCAAAATATTATTGAAATGTATCAAACTTTGTTCACTTTCAAAGAAATATAATATGATAAATCTCAGGTCATTGAACTGTTTTGTAATTTCTGAAACGCACAACTTCCATAAACTGTACTGAAATCAAAGTATACAGCTTCACACTTTCATTACAATAAATAAAATCTCTGATTGTCTTATTCGAGGGAGATCAAATACGATTATAGCATTTGCCATACCAATCAAGATTTTAATTGTACGCACAAATGTCTAAATATTGTTCATTAAAACAACGTATTTCATTATTTTATTACACTAGTATCAAAAAAAAACTCATTCAAAGGGTGCTAAAAAGTATGACCCCTTTTTTGTAAGTTTAACACAAAGAGTGAATGAATGAAATTAATAAGACTTGCTCTTCATTTTTGTTGAAATGAAATAAATGTAATGGAATTATCTTATTTACATTTATCACTTGGACTTTGATACAGAATTATCAGTGTTAAATGATCAAAGAACTCCCAGTGTGATTTTTTTTAACTGTTGTTACTAAATCGCAAATGCTCTTACTTTTGAAATTTAATCGCTTTTATAAATATTTTTATTTAAAAAAAAATTTAATCATTAAGTAGAGAAATCAACACAAACAAAAATAAGTATAAGAAGCTTATGGGTGATCTCTGTATATATAAATAAATAAATATACGTTATAATTTAAAACGTGTAATTAATCAATGGCGATTAAATTGATTGTCTCCAATTTTTCATCTTCATCCTGTTTTCTTATCAATATTTTAGATATTTTTAACTTCTTTTTTTCTTTTTCTTGCATTTACGTCACAATACAATTTAGGGTTGTTATTTGAAGTTTGATTAACTTTTATTTTTATGGGGAGAATCTTATAGATTATAGATTTACATTTCGATAAAAGTAAGAGACGTGTTATTAAAGTCTCGTTAGGAATCGAAAGTTCACTTTGAGGTGAAATAATATAAATATGAAACATTTTCCATTTAAAGCGTCATTTTTCCTCGATATTTCTTTAGTCATGTTACTTTTGAGTGTTTTGACTGAACCGCATCGGTTTACAATTTTATCAACATACCTCTTTAACGTTCTCTTACAAAGTCTTTTATATAACCAAAAAATTTCCACAATTGTGTTGTATCATGACAATTTTACAAGTACTGAATTCGTTACTTCTATAATTCATCAGCTAACGCAATTGGATCGTCCATTTGTCGTAGTTAACCTGAATAAGCAAGTACCAAATATGAATCTTGGCCATCAAAATGTTCACATTTTTTTGTGGAAAAACACAACACCAGAAACTGTTGAAAATTGGCCATCAATTTATTTTATGCGAAATTTTAAAGTGGTCTTTTTCGTATTTGAGGAGCAGCAAAGTAAGACAATTGCCAATAACTTGAGGAAACAATTATGGAGGAAGCATCATTTGTTTGATACAATAATGGTGTACCAAGACAAAGAAAATGTACCAGATTTGGTGTCTTATGATCCTTTTAATGATAAAATTTTATCAGAATCAGACGTAGTTAAATTGATGATAGAAAACAACTATTTTGTTAATATGAATACCAGACAAATCAATATGAAACGTCACAATATTTCGGCTCTAATAATTTTGACACCACCAAAAGTTCTGAAGCTGAATAGTAAATTTGGTAGAAAGATGATTAAATTTGGAGGACGTGATGGAAAACTGGCATACTTTCTATCAAAATACTATAATGCTACATTTAATTACGTCACCAATGCAACTTACAACGTTTTAGTAGCAGACCAAAATGGAAATAATCAGAAAAATGACTCAAGTGTGCAATTTGTCCCAATTGATCAAGTTCAGGAGGTGCATCAAGTCGTCGTTGATGATATCGTTAGACCAATGTAAGTCGTTTCTTCAATGAAATATGAGTGAGTACAAAAATATTTTTTCACTTTCAGGGCTCTCAATGTTTCAACAGATCTCTTGTTGAATTCTCGCATGTGCTGCGATATCGCAAATAATTACGTCCATTTTTATCCCCATGAATTTGACAGCTTTGTTATAATAGTTCCCAGTGCTGAATATTCAATTGCTCTAGAACACATCTTTCACCCAATTGTATTTTTAATTGGATTCTTGGCTTTATCAGTATTTTCAATTATTTGGATATTTTTCAAATACATTTTGTACAAGAAAAACGATGATGAGACAGTTAATTATGGAAATGTCGTAGTAGATGTCATTGGGATGGTTTTAATGACAAAAGATACCAAATACACAAAATTCATAAGTGAACGTATTTTAACGGTTTTCATTTTATTTTTTGCAACAATCATGTCAATCGTTGTAGCAGCGATTATTTACGATGACTTGGTTAAAAAAATGGAAATCGATGACATTGATACACTTAAAGAATTGGAAAACAGTGATTACAAAGTTCTTTTGAATCCAGAATCCAAAATACTGATGGAATTTGGTAAGGTAAGTGAAAAATTACAATCTAAATTTGAAGTAGTAAATAGTTCAAAAATACTTGACTTGATTATGGATAAAAATGTGGAGAATGCTTATGTCATGAGACGATCAAGAGCTGAATCATTAATGAATAAATATGAATTACAACAGAATGGACGTCCAATTTACCATATCATGAAGGAATATTTGCGTAAGTATACTGAAATATTTTTAAACAAATCAATTTTTAATATTAAATTTGTATAGTACCTTCACTACTTTCGTATTATGCTCGTCAAGATTTTCCCTTTGGTTATGATTTCGACAATTTGATACAACGCTCAATTGAAAATGGATTTCATCAACACTTCGACAGGATCTCTAAACATAAACTTTATTTCATGGATAATCATCGGAAAGCAGTTGATTTGGATAGACTTGAAAAGAATAAGGTTATAAATTTGGATGAAATGATGAATATTATGATCATTTACCTGATTGGGATAGGAATCAGTTGCATTGTTTTTGTATTTGAACTTGTATGGGCAAAATTTGAACCAAGAGTTAAAGATTGGGTTGATGAGAGACGTGAAATTGACTTGGTTAAAGTAATACGTGAAAGAAATGAAAATTTTATTGATGAGAAATTGTTTGAATTTGTTGAATAATTTTCAATTGTAATCCAATTGAAGCTTGTGAACCTTTCAAATGACCCACGCACTATTCTTAAGCTTAAATAAGAAGCTAGTTAATGTCAAATAAAACATGATAAAACAACAATAATAATGATAACATTTAAGAGACGACAAGTGCAAAATGTTAAGTGAACATAACACCTTTTATTCTTCATTTAAACAATAAACAACAATGAAAATGCATCTGTTTTGCATTCAAAGTGTTGATGTTTGCTACTTGTGGTAAATACAAGAAGAGATAATAATAAGAAAAAAAAGGAACAAAAAAATACAAATATATATGTTTTGTGTTAAATGTCGTTTTATTATTTTTATTATTATTATTATCATTATTACATTTCATGATCAATTGAATCTACTTTTTATCACCACATAAAATTGTAAATATGATGCAATAATATTTACCTCACCTCACACCTATGAAATACCAACTAATATGTACATCTGCTCGTATTGTGTGTACTTGGACTTGGAGCAAAGACAAAACAAAATAAACGACGACACATTTCCTTATCTTGACTCATTTACTTTATTTAACCAATATAACTTGCAATGTACAAAGAGAATTATTATATGATGTAATTTTTTTTCTCTACAATGTGTCTGTTCACTATTCATATACCTGTACTATCATTATTTAAAGTTGAAAAAAATAAAAGAAACTGATTCTATGGATGACAAGAGTAAGTACATTTATTTTTTTACAGGAAATGGAATCCATCACAATCTTTTTAACTTCTGTGTTCTGAGATGTCGTATTTGAGCAATGAACTGTAAATTTACCTATAGACTTACAGTGGCTGTATAAGGTTCCCAGATAATTTGTTTATGGATGATAAGCATAACCGCTTATAATTTAGCTAAAAAAGGTATATTGATTCTTTCCTGAAGTAAGCAAGATCCTTAATGCTGACTTTTAATCAATAGGGGAAGAGATAATTTACGAGTCTAGCCCTCCCTCTAAACAAGGACTTTCAGCAAAAAAAAAAATATTTCAGCAAGGACTTTATCGGTTTAATCATATCTTTAAAGTTCTGCTAGTTAACAAAAAAAGTAACTAAAAATATCACCTGCAGACATATTAAAACTAATTTTCTGCTCTTGGTGGCTAGATGTTGATTTCAACCTTAGTCTTGACTCATTTAAGATTTTAAACACCTTTAAATACTAAAAATGATTTTACATTTAAAAATGAAAAAAAAAATTCAAAACTCTGTGGTTCGCATATGGTTGGATAAATAATCTTTTCTGTGAAATTTGCGTTGTTTATGCAGGTGCCGGTTATGAGACAATTTAGTTTTGAGAAAGATTCCACATTTTTCAGACATGATACTTATTATAACGATTTATAATCTTATCACCTCGACTCGTCCGACAGAAACCTCTCAACTCTGGTGGATCGCTTTTTACCATGAAGGAGCAGGTGCCGGTTATACAGACGATTTGGTTTTGAAAAAGATACCACATTTTCCACACATTGAGATCAGCACTCACTACACGGTAAAAACAAAAGTTGCCGTAAAACTTGCCGTATACAGCAAGTTGTTGCCGTATACGGCAACTGTACGGCAACTCTACGGCAACTCTACGACAAGTCTACGGCAAGTTTTTGAACTTTGTACTACAGAATTTTTATTTTTTGAAATGTGATATTTTGATAAATATTTGTCGTAGAAAAAATTCTAAATATGTTTTGGAAACAACAGAAAAACATTTTTTAGAATCTTATACAATATCTTACTTTTGCTGAATCATACATGTGCCTTGTATTACTCAAATGTTCAACCATATTGTTTGGTTTGCATCAATTCTTATAATTTGTATCAAAAATTTACAATTTTCGCTCTAAAACTCAATTTTTTTTACAAAAATTAAGATATTGTATAAGATTCTAAAAGATGTTTTTCTGTTGTTTCTAAAACATATTTAGAATTTTTTCTACGACGAATATTTATCAAAATATCACATTTCAAAAAATGAAAATTCTGTAGTACAAAGTTCAAAAAACTTGCCGTAGACTTGGCCGTAGAGTTGCCGTACAGTTGCCGTATACGGCAACAACTTGCTGTATACGGCAAGTTTTACGGCAACTTTACGGCAACTTTTGTTTTTACCGTGTAGAATATTTCGTGTATAACAAATCGAGTGTCATCACTGTGCAATTGTTTTCAAATGTTGCTTTGATAATCTCTGAAAGCATGCAAAAACAATAAGAACTCTCTGATATGAAAACAGTAAAAGAACTAAACAAGCTCGTATACTGACAAAAGACTGTTAAGCTAAGTGTCCTCATTAGCGCATTTTCACAAATTCTACTTTAAATTAAATTTATACGTGTATTAATGGTTAAATAACTTTTGATAATAATAATAATAATAATGTTTCATTCGCATACAGATATAAATAGGGAAGATAATCAAAGAAATGTATGAATAGCTCAGATAAAACTAATAAACAAGCAATACAAGTTAAGATAGCGGTAGCACTAACTTAAGAAAAGGTACGCGGTTTTTTAAGACTTCTTTAAATATGAGAAAAAAATTACAAAATTATTATTATAACTTGTATGATACCTTAAACTGGCCTAGACGAGGTAGAAATATGCATTCTATACACAAGTATTAAAATTGCAAGATAATAATGATTTTTTTCTGTTTGTTTTTATCTTGTCTTGCAACGTGCTATTATGATAACATTGCTATTATTAAATTCTTTAAAATGCAACACAGTTTTGGTATTTATGTTCTTATTATCTTTTTATACATTTAAAATGTTGTGTATAACATGATTTTAATCTGTTGTTTCCTTTTGTTCTTCATTGATCGAGTGAAAAATGTATGGAATTGGAAAATTATTCATGTTGTTAATTAAAGGAAGTGATTGTAATATAAATTAAAATCTAATTTAACTTTTCCTTTTGTTGTGATTTTTTGTTACAAAACTTTTGATAGCATTTAAATATCATCAATGTAAAAACAGTAACGATTGCTAATCCAAATAACATCACATCATATCCATTACCAATGAAACCACCAATAACTTGGACAGGAGATTGAATGATATGAAAGTCGTTTTTGTGTCTCATTGCCCATTCGAGCCAAAATACCGCTCGTTCAAGTGGCTTTTCTTTCTGATCTTGGAAAACATGAGCTCGTCTTTGTGCATTTTCGTAATATTTTGGATTTTCCAATATTTCTAGTAGGGCTGCTTTAAATTCATCACGTTTCAAAGTAAAGACATCCAATTGAATTCCTGTCCCTCTGTTTACTAATCCAATGATATTTCTTCGTTGATCAGCGAAAAACGGCATACCAACAACTGGAACACCACGCCATGTTGCTTCTTGGGTGCTCATCAATCCACAATGCGAAATGAATGCTTTAAGATTTTTATGAGCAAGAATGTCGTTTTGTTTAAGCCATCCTTGAATCATGACATTCTTTGGAAGTGAAATTTTCAAATCAGATTCATATTTCCATAGGAAATTATATTGAGGCAGTTCAGCAAATACTGATATAAACATTTTCTTCATATCATTATCCAACATCTCACTTTTAACGTTAGTACCCAAAGAGAAGAGCACTGTGCCTCGTTTTCCTGCTTCAATGAAGGACTTTATTTCAGGATTTAGTGGTTTAGGGTCTTGAATCTGTAATCCACCAACTGGTATCATATTTGAAGGTAATGGATGATATTGCTCAACTGCTGGATGGACATTAACAAGAGCGAGTCCCAAATGTTTTTGCAGTTCTGTTATATGAGGTAGGTTTTTATATTTAAACATTTCATGCAACAATTCATTTTGATCGGGGATGAACGAAAATTGATAATGATAATCATCGACCAGGTAATAGATATAATTGATGACCCTTTCATAAAATGTCATTCTATCAGAAAATCTTGACCCATGATGTGGAATATAACTCGGTTGCCGATGACCACCAAAAGTAGTGGTAAAATAGTGAGGAACACTGAATGGAGTTACAGCAACAACAGGTGGATATCTAAATTTATGCAAAAATCCTATTAAAAATCCGCTCATAGTATAATCCATGACAATCAAATCAAATTTAAATGTATCCGGATAATTTAAGAGAGTTTGAAATCCTTGTGATTTTGCAGCAAGATGATTGTTTACCTTGCCCCAGTGCCAAAAAAATTCAAAGGCTTCCCATTCTGAAGATTTTGCGAAATCAATTAAGTCAACTGTTTCATCACTTGCATTGTAAATACCCTCATAGACACCATCCAATTTTATGTAATGCAAGTTCTCGGTGATGTCTTGATCTGTGTCTGGTGAGAGTGCTGTTACATTGTGACCATTTTTAGCCATAGCCAGGTATAAATTTCGGTTCCTATCAAAAAATAAATAAAATAAATTGAAATTTCAGAAATAAAAAACTCATCTCACCAATTGTGATGACTCGGAGATGCAAGTGGCGATAAAAACAAAATATTCGCTCCATATCCAAAGCTGATAACGTTCAAAAAGTACACAAAGAATAATAGTTTCAATCTCATTTTATTTAATATTAAATGAATATCAGTCAATAACCAAAACAAGACTGATGCATTTTCATTCAAATTAGTGAATCTCAAAGTAAGAAGTTTTGTAAATAAACACTTATCGTTATCAGTTTCAATTAGAATGACATGACAGATTATGTAACATCTTAAAACGTGTGTTCAAAACTCAATTATATGAATTAAATTTCTCATAATCATCGTGATACTGCTGATATATTATGTGATTAAATTGAGAATTTCTTACAAAACGTTAAGTAAAATATTTTATTAATCTTTTTCTAAGCTACCAAATTCCAATATTTAAAGTTGATTAATAATAATAATAAAAATACCTCAATCCCTCTCATTTTAAAATTAAAACACAAATTTTTATTATTATTATTTTCTTTTTTTCTTTTCAATCACTTAAACAAACATTTCATTAAATTACACATAAATGAATTTCCCTGTTTTTTCTTTCTCTTTTGACTAAACTTCCACACAATTTCACTTCAAGATTTCAATTTTAATTTCAATCAAGACTTAGGATATAAAATTACATGGAAATTTCAAAAGCAACCAAAGTAAGCCGTTTTTATGTGTACGTGGAAAATGTGTTTATTTTATTTTAAATTCGATTTTATTTTTTTTTTCATTTCATTCAAATTGATTGAAGTTGAGTGATTTATATATTTTTTTTAATAACATAAACATTTTTATTATTTTTTTTTTCCTTTGAAAAGCCAGTCAATCGTCTCTGATGGAGCGTAATTGTAAATAAATATAATAATAGTAAAATTGAAAGAAAAAAACGGGGAAAAGTAATGATAAGGAAAACGCACCCTCTGTTGATTATTGAATGAGAATTTGATTTTTTTATTACACTTTTTAAGGTGACGGTTTTTGATAGGAATTAAATGGAAAGCTCTACATCAATCAATGAATAGTAGTCACCGTAACATAAAAATGGCCATAGGACTGTTAAATCCTCTACAGTAAAATTGAAGTGTTTTGAAATGAAGAATGCAGTGAATACACTCATTCGATAACATTGTTCATCGACAAGTTGGAGGATCAAAAAGAATTGAAATGAAAAACATGTAAAAAGAGAAAAGAGTTCGAGAAGTTTTTGGCATTATTTAACAAAATATAGCTTAGTTTGGACGAAATCCTGCAAAACAAGATAATCCATACATCACCAATTAGCTGCAGAAAAAACGAAAACAAGAGTTGACAAGATGTATTGTGATCAATCTGTCTTTGAAGGAATAGATTTTTTCAACCAATGACAAAAAAAAATTTAAAAGTAGAAAACTTAATGGAACCCAGATTTAGAAGAAACGTATTCAAGGTTCTTTTATTAATGAGATATTTCTACATTAGTACTACTAAAAGTAGTTAAATGTAGAAACAAAACTGATACGGTAATGCTGATAATGAATCGTTTAGTTCCTGAAGTTCCTGGTTCCTTACCACGAGCTTTAGCTGGAGACTGGAAGGCTGGCTTCACCGACTGATCACTCATGAATGATATTGCTACCGCAGGTTTCTACTCCTTGGCCTACTTTGGCCTTTCCTCGAGTGTATACTTAGGCCAATTCACGACAATATTCCAAGCAAAGAAAATCTGCTAGAAATGGCAATAAATTACTCACCAGAACTTGCATGTACTCTTACATGAAGGATAGAGAGGCTAGGCTTTTCCGGGAATGGTGGTCCAATCAGGCAGACTCGCCTGATTTATCAAGAAACCTGATTCCGGTTTATCTAGACAACTGATCAGATTGAACCATACTGAGCTCAGAGTTGTAGTATTTTCATTGGTTATTGTACTTTAAACTATCACCGTAGTCATTTTGACTCAAGAGATCCAATGTGCAAATGCTGCTCTGAACAAGAGGAGACTGCTGCACATCTGCTTTGTGTCCCAAGTATGCCAGATTGCGTGGTATCACGCTGGATGAGTACTTTCCAGTATTGATTCCATCATAAAAGTGAAGGTGTCTGCCCTTCTTTGCTTTCTGAGAAGGTGTGGTCACTTTCCTGAACTGAACCAGGTCTAGTGGATTTTTTTCTTTAGTTGTTTCTCTGGATTTGGTTCCTTTTTTATCAGATATGATTATAATGGGTATGCACAATGAACCCGTCTGTAGGTCTGTGTGCTGGTTCTCTTCTGAAACCACCCTAGAAATCTGATCTGACGATGCTAGTTGACCGGTCCAGCAACTTACCTGCAGCTTGAAGCTGAGCTATGAATCCAAAATGATTTTAAAATAAATTCTTCAACACAACGATATTTAAATTTTCAATTTCAATTATTTTTCCACCATAAAATTTATCAAAAAATTCCTTTGTTCTACATACAATCTCATACTTTTCACATGTTGTGGTTATGTTTGATGGTTTTATTGCCTATTTTTTTAATACTCGGTTTCATAGTATGTGGGCTTTGTGTTTCAATTTTAATTTTATCATGTACTAACAACAACAACAGAGCAAAAAAAATATCAACTTTTACTGTATCCGAACAAAACTATCATCAACGGGTATCCATAAACGAGTGAACATTTCGTGGTTTTCATAAAACTGACATTTATGTACTTTAAAAATCCTGGTCAATGCATTGAATCACTCTGTAATTTTGGCATGCAATGACAGTATCATCATAACACTGATTATTGGATTAAAATCATGCTTCTGTTCATGTTTTCTGTTGTTTTACTCTTTTATTTTTTTTGATGTGTGGTTACTGATACACTTCTGGGATCGGTATTTTCCTTTGATATTGCGATACATGTGAAAAAGGATACAACCGAGTTTTATGATAAATTTAATTTTTATTCATAAACTTTATGAAACATTTAAAATTAGTTACACCGACAAACTTTCTTCACATGTATGCAAATTTGTATATGAAATTCAATAGAAAAAAAATGAAAATTACGACAAATTTATCGCTATTTTATCATGAAAAGTCAAAGTTTTAAATGAAAAAAAATGAATGTGATTATAATCAAGCAATATACCATGAATGGTTATAAAATTTTAGCAAGTTTTGTTTGAATAAATTAATAAATTAGTGGAATATTCATCGTGTTAAAACTCTTTCATATGAAAGCAGCAGAAGAAGAAGCACACACAAGACGACACGCTTAAATTACAAAACTTTGTCATAATAAAATTCAAAAACGATTGATTAAAATTAGTTTAATCAATTCAAAAAAAAAAACTTTTAACTTTTTAGAGACACAAGCGGTTTTGTAACATCTTTTCATCATATATTCACCACAAATAAAAAAAAAAAATATTAAAATCATCATCATCATCATCATCATCATAGGAATGTGCATTTTATGTCATTTTTTAATAATTTAATTATGTTAAAAAAGTTGAACAATCAATGAAAACACATAAAAAATAAATTATTATTAAATTTGTGGCAGAGTTTATGAATTTTGTGGATGAAAGCCACAAAAATTGATTAAAATTGTTGTGTTATGCGTTAGTCAATCAGTGAAGTAATGGCATAACATTAATAATAAAAATTTATGATAATGATGATAATGTGAATGGGATTTGATATGAATTTTATGTCAAATCGGGCGGTTTTTATGTGGTTGAAATTCATTAACTTAAAATGGGAAGAAACCTTAATAATTACCTTGCAAGTGAAGAAGGTGAAAGTGGGTGTTGGCAAGCATGGACAAATGTCCAAAAAAATTCTCACGCTTATGCAACCTGAATCAATAGAATTGAATATTAAAACAATTAAATTAAAATTAAACTAATCAACTTTTAAATATCTAAAAATTATATTTTTTTCTTAACATTCAATGAATAATTCATGTGCATGATTTTTTGTCTTTAACAGAATTACCTTGACACAATAACCTTAAACCTCATATACTTCAAACATTCATTCATATTCCACTTCCTTCCAATTTATTAAACATTTGACTTGATTTAATTTCAATTTTTTTTTAATATTATTTGTCAATTGTAAGTTCAAAAAAAGTATTTTCACAACGAATGCTTGATCTATACTTGATTAAATTTAAATAAATCACAATATAAATGCACATTTTGTATATAAATGACAACAATGGAAGTATTGTGTCAATGTATACATGCTGATTTTTATTTATTTTTTTTTGCTTTTCTTATTCTTGTATCTCATTATTCAGTGTTAGTTTGAGTAATATATAAAATAAAATGAAAAATAATTTAATATATAACAATAAATCAAAAAATATAAGAGAATATCATGTAATATGAGGTATTTGAGTGTACGTTTACGTGTATGGTTGTTTGAAAAATCTGAGAAATATTATACGGCGCTTAGGTTTTGAAAAAAAAATTTCATAATATATTTTGAAAGTGAAAATGCACTACTATGAACGGTTTGTCCATTGTCGGTTGGTCAAGATTAAGTTATGTAGAGATTATTTTGTCGAACAGCCTCATAGCTTTGAAATGATCGATGAAACGCAGGTCAATACATACAGATTTCGAAATTCCACTTGGGCTTAAAGATTTAGAGCCTAAAACTTAATGGGAACCGTCCATAGTAAGTCTGAGTTCTCGGCTTTAGAAATAACTCATTAAATCTGATTATGCAAGAAATTAAGGCTTTACGACTTAAACGCTACAATCTTAAATTTTCAAGATATCCAATATATCTTCAGTTTAATTTTTTTTTCTCTTCATAAGACTTGCCAGTGACACTAACTACTACTTTATGCAAGGCATAATTCCTTATAATTTACGTACAGAGCGCGTTATAATTTTTCCGCTTTCTATACACATACGTAAAATTATAAGGTGTTATACCATGCATAAAGCGCGCGTAAGTCCTTGAAGGCATGTCTTTCAATTACATGAAACTTAAAACTATTAATCTATATAATGCATATTATTTTTGATATTGCTCTACATTATCGACTTATCCTAAAGACATCTACTTTTTGCTGCGTACAAATGGTGTAGTGTCTTTCTACGGTGCGATAGTATCAAGTTCCATGGTGTGTTATTTTACTGGTTATCGCACTATATAAATCCAGGCAAGAGAAAACAACAAGGTATAGCACTGCTGATTATCCGCTTTGAGTATCGAGCCCAAGCCATTCAGTTGCAAAATGGATGCTTAAACCACTCGACCAATAAAGCGGCTTTGTATTTGATAACCAATTAACTCCTGAGCCTTAAAATGCACTTTTTATAGCCTTCTGGTTGTAAAATATCTAACTTTTTTTATACGTAAGTTTAAAATTTGAATTTGAAATCGTACAGTAATGTCTTGTTTATTTGGAATTTGAATTAAAATTTAAAGTATTTGTCCAACCTACTTAATATAAGTATGGTTCTGTAGACTAGAAACACTAATAGATTTATCCTGAAAATCCAATTGAAAATTCAATAAAAAATATTTATCAAAAATACCGCTGTAGGATCATCAGTCCCGGGATACCAGCAGAACCTGAAGTACCAAAGCACTTCTACTTTTACCTATACGGTTGGTTATCCTTTTTAGACAATTCAGTGATTCAAGTAATCTTGTGTGTGCATTAATGGTCTCTAGAGCCATATGGTAACGTTCGCTACTTCAAATGGAGACCTTATTCGGTGTAAAAGTATTATTTTGGGCTTAATTCGACGTATTACAAGAAAAATACTCCAATTTATCGAAATCATCCTTTACTTCCACTTATTTGACGAAAGCAAAGGAATTACTGGTATTTTATTATTTATCTGCATAAATCAGGTGCACTTTACAATATTTTATTCACAATAAACCATGTCTCATATTACCTTTACATTATACTAGTTTTTTTTTATCATTTTTTCATAGTCTTTTACATGGCTTTTGTCGTACTTTATTATTTGATCACAAACCCATTTATTATACACAGCTCTCATGCTATATGACTTTTGAAATAAAAATTAATAGATTGTTGAATGCGATTGTGCTGCTTGATTTAACTTTTAACTTGAAAATACTGGCAACTAGAAAATTATGTTAAACAAGTGTTTGAATTTTTTATTATTTATTTATTACTTTTGGCTGGTTTTCTGGTTTTGATACGATAAATAAATTTAAATTACCATTCAATTTTTTGGATCATGATAGGCAATTATGAGAGGATTTTTAAAAATTCATCTCATCCTCTGGTAATTTGGTTCCAACTTGAGCTCTTAAGCTATCTTGGATTTTACTTATCCGAATGCTTTCTTCATGGGACACTGATGAACTTTCTAAGAGACCTGCATCAATACAGCGCTTTACTTCAGTAGCCTCATATCTCATGCCACAGCTGTTCAAAAGAACGAATTCCCATTTAGCTTCTGGAAGTGGCCACGACTTTTTCTTTCCATCGATATCTGTTATTGTGGTGGGACACCAAAAGTCATGTAACTCAATCTGGCCTTTAGTACCTTTTATGATTGCACTGTTGCGTAATAGCTTTGTTGCACTGGTTCTGATCTTGGCAACACCTCCATTAGAGAAATGCAGTTTTCCATTCATCTCGATATCGACACCATTCTCGCCAACTTTTCCGGTGGCTTCAATTTTAGATGGCGTTTGACTGTTAAAACCCCACAATGAGACTTGAATGGTATACACGCCCAAATCAAGGATGGTGCCACCACCTAAATTCCGTGCATCAGGTCCATACCGGACAATTTCAACTTCAGTCAATGGAAAACCAAATTCAACATCGACTTCAGTGATTTCACCTAATGCTCCTTTATTAATCATTTCTTTGGTGTAAACGTAACTCGGGAAAAATCGAGACCAAATTGCTTCCATTAAAAACAATTTCTTTTCCTTGGCAAACTTTAACAGGGATTCAGTTTGTTTCGAGTTAACGCACAAGGGTTTCTCACAAAGCACGTGTTTGCCATGTTCAAGATACAATTTACACAACTCGTAATGTTTAGCGTTAACAGAACCAATATAGACCACATTAATTTCAGGATCTTTCGCTAACAGTTCATACCCTGCATAAAACTTTGGAATGTCATGTGCTGCTGCAAACTTTTTAGCATCTTCTGCAGATCGAGCTGCTGCTGCAATGACAACATGGTCATCATATGGAAGAGTCGTTAAGGCGTTTACAAAATCATGGGAGATTTTTCCAACTGTTACAATTCCCCACTTTAACTGCATGATTTTGATTCTTAATTGTAGTAAAATTTGACTAAATTACTACGAGGCAAGTGAATGACTGACGTTATTATGCTGTTTGATAATTTACTTGAATTTTTTTCTCGTAATCATGATATTCAATAAAATTATCAATAACTGATAAGGTCATGAAGGGCGATTCCAATGCTCTTTCATTCTAGAAAAAAAAATAACATTTTATCTCTTATCAAATTTATCACCGAAAATATTGATTTTAGACGATTTGTATCATTAATTGGGTTCTGAAATGAAATAACATGAACATTTTTTTTATTTAGAATTTACGAATTGCGTCCAGAAAAAAAATATCCCCATATACAAACTCGTTAAAAATAAAAAAAGTAACAAATAAAGAATAACAACCCAAAAAAAGTCCAATTCCAGTTCATTAACAACTGAACTAACACAAAATTGCTGTCTGTTTTTTTTTTACTATTAATGGTGAAGTTTTTTTTTCATTCCATTTATAGAAAAATATATTTTTCGTAAATTGAATACATTTTTATTTCATTTTGATTCGGAACTTTTTGTTTATGAATAGTGGGGAGCCGTTATCAAAAAAAAAGAAAACGAAAAAAAATATAACAAAACTGGATGCTCATTAAAAGTTTTCCAATTTCAACCACATCAAACTTATGACATCATACAATCCCTTTTAATGAGAGGACTGTGTCTGATTCAATTCGTGATAAAATTTGATATAAATTTAGTTGAAATAAAAGTGCAAATGGATAAATTAAATTGTATTTTTTTTGCGGTGATATGAAATGAAAAATTTTGATGATGAATGAAAAAGTTATGCAAAAATTGAATTTTTTGTGAAAGATTAAAATGTGATTGAAATTGTTAACTTTTTAATCCTCTTATGATATGCGCTTGGATTTCAAAATAAATTATTTTAAAATCGACCAAAAAATTGAATTTTGAAATTTGGAGAAAAGCCATACCTTCACTGATTTTTTGCACATTTTCATGCTCCAACTTCCCACTGCCAAAATTTTAAAATTTTTCAAAGATATCCAAAATCGGTTGATTGCATCTCATCAGGCAGACCCCAAACTACCTCGAACCACTTCGACCCCACCTAGAATATTTTTAAATCAACCAAAAAATCGAATTTTGAAATTTGGAGAAAAGCCTTACCTTCACTGATTTTTTGCACATTTTCATGCTCCAACTTCCCACTGCCAAAATTTCAAAATTTTTCAAAGATATCCAAAATCGGTTGATTGCATCTCATCAGGCAGACCCCAAACTACCTCGAGCCACTTCGACCCAACCTAGAATGTTTTTAAATCGACCAAAAAATTGAATTTTGAAATTTGGAGAAAATTGAATTTTTATAAAATTATATTTTGAACAGTAAGAACAACGATTAAGACTCTTTTATGTAAAAAAAATCAAGTTGGGGTGCTCATATCAAAAAAAATATTCAAAAATAACAAATATAATGCAAATAGACACTTCCGCATTTATTCTGCTATTTTATGCAGTAACTATTTGAAAATAAAAGGCAATTTGGCGCGTCATCTCATATTCTTACTTGATTCGTCTTACAATTTCATCCCATTTTTATTCATAAAAGTTATTTTATATTCAACCTTTAGAAAAAAAGAAAATCCAAAAGCACCAAACAGTCTCCCCAAATATGAATTTCAATTTTGGGGTGACGAGTCTTCTCCCATTTCAAAAGGATTTTTTTTATTTTTATCCTGTAATGTAACGAAATATTCCAGACAATGCATAAATGAATGCAGTAAAAAAATTGTATTTTAAGTCTCGTATTATCATGAAATAAAATAAAAACAAGACGATTTAAACATAATATGAGAAAAGAGGAAAAGAGAAAGTGTAATAAAATGATCATAAAATATAAATTCCGAGGGTAATAGTTTTATTTTACATACACAATTTTTCTTTATCATCCCAAGGAAAAAAACATCAATACACAAAAAGAAAACATAAATTTTCTTTGAAATCCCATGTTCAGTAATTTCTTTTATTTGTTGTTTTCTTGAAGAGGAATAGGAAAATTAGCTTCTAAATTTTTCCTGTAAACTGACTTTTCCTTTTGAACATAAAATATTTTTACGATTGTTATTCTTCCGTTTGTTTCGATTTCACTTCACACTTCATAGACTCATATTACAAATTTTCATTTAACATTTTAAGATGCATTTTTGTCTTGATCTGAGAAAGAAAAAAAAAACAAATAAAAATGGGATTATGTTTCCCTTTGTATTTTAAGTTCCTTGAATATTTCATTTCATGCCCCCTCTCTCTTAGATGAAATTTCATCATCAAAATATCCTGGAGGTGGGTGCCCACACAAGCACGTATGGTACGTGTCTAGAAAGATAAAATAAATAATAATTTGGAAATCATGAAGCATGAAAGGAAATCATGGGATGATGTAATTTATTTTACGATATTAAAGTAAATATGTAATGAAATTTGTTGTTTAATGAAGTTTGATGATGACAAAGGGCTTTGTTCGGATCATGCTCATTTAATATTTTGAGCACAAATCTTTTGATTTTTGAATAATTTTACCTTAATTTTCATCATTTTGAGTGGAAATTAATTTTAATTTCAATTTCAAAGCAATGCTCAAGAGAGATTTGCAAAACATAACTTTTCCATAATTTAACACATTTTGAAATAACAATAAATTTTTCCAGACAGACTGAAATACAAAATTTATTATTAGATTAACTGAATCCCTGCAATGAAATTTCATTCAAATAATAAACTACAATTATATCGAAAAATGTAAAAACAGACACCAAAAATTATTTCATTAAATGTATTATCAAATAAACGCACATTTCCCACACCCCTCCTGCTAATTTTAATAGGTTTTCATTGAGAATTTTATTCACATAAACACATAAATTCAGTTGATGATGCATCACACAATGGTTTAAGTTGCATTTCACCAACGTGTTCTCGGTCGATGCATTTTATGATACAAAATCGTGTTTCGGTGTAACAAATATTGCAAATATTTTTAGTTTTGAGAGTACATCAAATAATCGTTTTTATGTTTGTTACATTACACCGAGGATTTTTTTTTTGATTATCATCCCCTTTTTTGTATGTATGTGTGAGTGTGTGTGTGTCATTATTATGATCAAACAAAATTTTAAATATTTTATGGAAAGGAACGAAAAATAGGAGGGAGTGAAAATAATGAACAAAACGTTTGAAATTGTAACGCGAGAAACTAATAAAATTATTTCATTTATGTCTGGTTTTTATTACGAAGGTTCAACAACAATGGACATGTGCAATGTGCAAATTAATGAATGCAATTGAATGTGATACATTATTTGACAAATATTGTGAAATTATATTGGTATTTTAAGGAGAAAATCCTTGTTTTATGTTAATTTAATTGAAATTTGTCTTTTAAAAGAATTTGTCACCGATTTGAAAATCATTCGGTATTTTGGGCACTCATGATTTACCTCCATCGGTGTGTGTCAGGAAATAAATGTTGGACAAAAAAGGTGTCAAAAACTTCGAAAACTCAAAAGTTGTAAGCTACTTTCTTGACACTAGATATTCAAAATTCGAACACTGGATTTTCCGGATTCGGACACTGAATTTTCCAAACTCGGACACTGAATTTTCCAAATTCATTCATTGGATTTTCCAAATTCGGACACTGAATTTTCAAAATTCGGACGCTGAATTTTCCAAATTCGAACGCTGAGTTTTTCAAATTCGGACGCTTAATTTTCCAAATTCGAACGCTGAATTTTCCAAATTCATTCATTGGATTTTCCAAATTCGGACACTGAATTTTCAAAAGTCGGACGCTGAATTTTCCAAATTCAAACACTGAATTTTTCAAATTCATTCATTGGATTTTCCAAATTCGGACACTGAATTTTCCTAATTCGGACACTCGATTTTCAAAGTTCGGACACTCGATTTTCAAAGTTAGGACACTCGATTTTCAAAGTTCGGACACTCGATTTTCGCTTAAATACAGCTGTAAAATACAATTTTTTTTTTAATAATAACGAGTTAAGTGGTCTTAAATTTCAACCACAGATGACCAAAATCCGTTAAAGTCTCTAGTACGACATTTCATAGAACTTACGGGCAAGAACTTTCAACTGAAATAATCATAGTACGAGCAAATCCTTTGAGAATTCAAAAAAAAAAAGTTTCATCATATCAAATCAATATACAAAGTAACTTGTAATATTAAGAAGTGCAAAACTTTTTATCATACACTCGGCCCTTAGGGAGACCTATTTTTCTATTTATATCACAGTAATATAAATGACTATGTATCGCCAATGGCCTTTTTTCATTTAATATTTTTAAATACAGTAATCGAACGCACTCTGGTGCTTCATAAAATCGTGCAATTAAAAATTATGTGATCCAGATAAAAGAATCGTTCACGTTTTATTTTTATTCTTATTATTCGTTCTTTTTCCTCATAAAAATGCATTAAAATACATATGGAAGCTTACTTTCATTAAAATAATAATAATAATAATCATCTTCGTTTTGCATATAAAATATTTGAGAATAATAAAAAGTTTCGTACAAAAAATTTGTATTTATAATCCTCTGAGATTCAGATATTAATTTTATTGTTGTAGTTTTTTATTTTATTTTAATTTTTATTTATAATAAAAGTCTTGTAATAACTGAAAATATGAATTCTGATATTATTTTTTTGTATTCATTCATTGTTCTTTGTTGTTAATAATGAAAATTGGGGAACGGAAATAGTTGAATGGTAGTTGAAAGTGCATTTTTATGAGACATTATTTTACCGGGTAAGCAGGTAAAACTTGACAGTTCATTTTGTATAGATACACATACGAAAACTTCAAAAATTCTGTACGGAAATAGAGATTGTCAGAACTAGTTAGAACTTCTCGGTCATTACTCATTTTCTCAGTCCTTGTTTAAGCAGCTTCTAATGTTAACGGTATTTCTTATTTCTTATTTTGATTTTCAATTCATTTAATTTTCTCTTTTGAATTCTTATTCCTCTCTTTCTTTCTTTGTTGGTTGCTCTCTCTCTTTTTCATTTCCTCTCACTTTATCTCAATTATACTCTTCTTTTCTCATTTTTCCTAAAATCCTAATTTAGATCCTATCTGTTTCTCGCTCTCTCTCTCTATGTATTGTTTCCATTTGTGAGCCCTTTTTCTTCTTCTCTGTATTTGCTTAATTCTGTTCTCTTCTAACTTCGCTCCCTTATATCTGTTTGTTCTTTTAGTTTTATCTCTCTATCTCAATTTTTAATTTTTTCTCTCACTTATTCTCGTTTTCTCTTTTTTTGTGCCTATTCATGATTTTTTGTCTTTATTCGTCCTCTCTCAATTTTTCTTTTTAATATTCTCTCTCTTACCTTCTTATATCTTACTAAGCTCCTTTTTGTTCTCTCGCTTTCTCATTCTATCTCTTTTATTTTCTTTCACTTAATTCTTCTCTGTTTTTCTTAAGTCCTTTTATTTTCGTTCGCAAGCTGACTTTAGCTGACTCTTATTCTTCCGACCTCTCTCAATGTCTTGTTTGTCTTAGCTGCCTCTTTATTTCGAAGCAAGTACTACAATAAGCCAAATTGAGGCTTCAGTAGGAAAAATTGCTCACCCTCTGAATCTATATCGCTGCCTATTTTTCTCTTTTTGTCTGTTTAGTATTCCTCGCATTCTCTTTACTCTCTCTCTCTCTAAATTTTGGTCATTCCCAGTTTACGTTTTTTTTTCTCTTAAAATATTTTTCTTTTCATCTCATTGTATTCTTCATCGCACCCTCGTGGTTTCGTTTTTTATGTTTCTAGAAAATACTGTCCTTTATTTCTTTATTTCATCCGCTCTCTATTTCTTTCTCATTCCTTCCTCTCTCTGCTCTCTCTCTTTTTCATTTTCTCCATTTTATCTCATTTATACTCTTCTTTTCTGATTTTTCCTAAAATTCAAATTGAACTGTCTCTCTCTTTCTCTTTCCATGTGATTGCTTCTTCTTCTCAAAACAGCATTTTTTATTTGAATAACCTCAAAAATTAAAATAAGAACATTACAATAAAAGTGATAAAAAAATGTATATGAAAATAAAAATTATATCAATACAGCCTCAATAAAGCTGATTTGTGAATATTTAAATATATTTAAAATTATTTTTAATCACACACACACTCACACACAAACAAACACACACAATAAATATGATACAATGTTGTTCACATATTCGCACCTTATCAATTTAAATTTAATGTTTAAGCAGTTAAAATAATAAAAAAACAAAAAATTGAAATAAAACATTGTTGAATATTTATTGTCTTGCTTAACCACTGCACCGCATGCAATCCAGGAGTTCTCTTGTGTTTTTCAACATTAAAAAAAAGAGAAAAAAATTATACATGTGTGTGTGTGTTTTTTTTTATGATAACGGCTCACTTTTTTTTATTTTTGGTTACATGCATGTTCGGTAGTTTCAATTTATATATATTTTGTATGGTTTTTGTTTTATTGCGGAATTTATTTGTTTTGATAAGGAAATGTTTGTGCAAAAAAAAATTGAATAAAAAAAAAATAAAGAAGAATGAATACAACAATGTTGGGAGCACACATTTAGTGGATATTGGACCACTGACTGTGATAATGGATGTAAAATCAGTGGTTCACTGGCTTTTTTGACCTGATTAGAATTATAATTTATGTGCATGTTAAAATGAAAATATAAAATATTGAATTTAACTGAAATTGGGTCATAATTGAAACAATGGACAGAAATCTTGCATTTAAAGGAAATTATTGCAAAAAAAATTGGAGGTCAATGAAGAATTGAAAAGTCCTGCAGATGGCGCCAAATGTGGTTTTTGATATTCACACTGGGTCAACAGAGAGCTTTCAGAGCGCCTCAATTTGACAGAGCGAATCATCAATGAAATTAAAAAATAATTGCTAGTGTCAGAAAATCAGAAACTGTCAGGAAATTTAGATCGCGTTACTTTGACATTTGAACTTTACTCTTTAATTCACTTCAAAATATAAATTTTTTTATTATCTTCCAATAATTTCTCACTTCATTAAACATCAAAAACTCGACATTTAATGCTCTTTTTTCCTTATTCCTCTATTTTTTAACACTCATTCATTCATTATTATAATTATCTGTCTCATTCAAACACATAAATTATTAATTACCCTCATTAAATCCAGTTACAAACCAAAACAAGACAACAAACACAAAACTTCAAGAGTTCTCATTATAAGTGAGTAAAAAAAATATAAAATTATGATAATAAAAACATCAAACGCATCAAAATGAAATAATCTTTGCAATAAAATGAGCATTAAATGAGAATAAGAAGAAGAAGACTTGAAACTTGAAATAAAATTGCAAAAAATTGCAAATAAAATTTATTTTTCACACTCATTTTTAAAAATATTACTATTTTTTTCATTTCATTGAGATGAGATGTCTATTAATTTTTAATTTTATTTTTTATTTTATTAGCAGTCATCATAGTTTTAGTTTTATCATTAACAGTTTTTTTTGAGTGGGATTCTGATTCAAATACAAATTCAAAGGAATGGATTTTTTTAGTATGATTTTTAGTTGTAGTGTGAAGTACATTAAAACTTTGCACATTATTTCTGATAAAAAATAGTAATAATAATTTAAGTGGAAATATTAAAGAAAATCGTTAATTTGCTATTAATTTTTCAGAATTTTTATGAAATTAATTTTAAATTGAATGAAATGGGAAGGAAACGCAAAACAAAGTTCGAATGAATATTTATGAAGTGTTACGATTGCACAGTGGGCCAAAATATGACCTTGAAATTGTCAGAAAAGGGAGATTGGACCCTCAAGGTATCAATCAAGCGTCAAGAACCAAAATTTGCACTTTGAACTGAAATTTCACTTAAAGAGTGACACAAATATGAGGATTTAGGAACCAAAATAGGACTCTTTAAGACCGCGGTGGTGCCCTTGTAAAACCTAACCTAACTTTACCTAGGGACAGCTGAAAGTTCGAACTAGGAGCTGCAAGTGAGTATAAGAACGTTTAGCGTCTGAGCGAAGTCTCAAAATCTAGATCTTTCAATCTTTATGAATTGTCTTAAGAAGACTTTTTAGTGCATTTTATAAGAAAAAATGCACTCTTTCACACGGTTTGTCCATCGTCACTCTTAAACTCTGTCCCACATTTAGCTCCATAACTCAGGAATGGTCCATCGGAGCGAGGTCGGGTTTTTTGGTTAGATAGAGGAGGTCAAAAGGATTAATTTAAACTCAAAGGGATTGGGCTTCAGAGCCTTTAAACGATCAAAAGCTCAAATCCCAAACTTTTCCAAAGGCCCCATTGATAAGCACTTTCTTAAACCGCCCAATGGTTAGTATTACTATTTTTTGATAAATAATTGGTTAAGAAAGCGTTCCCTTTAAAAACACGAGTGCCATCTGCTGCGAATAAATAAAAATAATCATATTAGTCATCAAATTATAAGAATCAGCATTGTTACCTCTAGTCTCCGTACAATAGAGCAAAATTTCAATAAAATGAAATAAAAAATTAGATTCACGATCGTTCTCGCCTATTTTTTATCCCCATTTTTATTATTCACACCTCTCTTAAATGAAATGAAAAAAAACTACAACAAAACACTCATAGAATAACATTTATAATATTATTACTTTTATGCACATTTAATTTTAGTTTTTTATTTCCTATTAACAATATTCATAGACAAAACACACAGTCAAACATTTAAATGCCACTATCATTTAATGAGGACGTGATTTGCCATTTTATTATCGCGCTATTTTATTATTATTATTATTATTTGGATTGTTGCACTTCTTTAAGATGCGGTGTAGCAGAAGGCAGAAAAAAAATAAATTTAAGTATATAAATTTTAACAACTTTCTGCATGACTAAACGATGGCGATACCTAGATGATGACGATGCGATGCCAGTGTCTTGTTGAAATAAGGTAAGTTAATAAAAGTTCAACACTTTAACTTTATAATAATAAAAAAAGGTGTTATTTCAATACAGACTCTATTTAAAAAAAAAAAATTAAATAAAAAGAGAATATGACTGTGATTCAAAAAAGATGATGATGGTAATTAAAATGATAAAGTGATGACCGTGTTCTAGTAAGAATGTGAGCGAAAAAAAATGTCAAAGAACTATTTTTTTTTAATATAATCACAACTAATTATTATTCTTATTAGTAAAACTTTGCTTTTTTCACTTCATTCATTAGTGTTTTTTAAGTAATTATGTGAATTATGAACAAAAAGAAAACATGATGTTTAATTAATTCAAATTACAGCACATCAATCATCCTCATGCGTTGTAAATATTTGCAAAATTACCATCAGAATTAAATAAACATTGAAAATAAAAAACAAACAAAGCAAATGATGCTTGTTCAACATTATTTATTCCATTTTAAATAACAAAATGAAAAAATGGATGAGAAAAATACTTTATCATCATCATAATTTTACACACAATTGCTATAATTATTATTATCATTATTATTATTATTATTATGGCTTTAACTAATTTTTCTTTTCGTCGGTTGTTATAATTTAATTTTTAAGTGATTGAATGATGTTTTTGTTCGTTTTTTTTTGGTTTACAGTGAAATGTAAATCAATATATTAAAGTATTTTTTGGAGGTCTTTTATACAGATTGTATTTTTCGTTACAGAGTAACTTTTTTTGCATTTGAGACACCTTCCACGTCCCACGTCAAGGTCACACTTTTCAAAAGTTGAAGCCGATTTTCTTTTATTTGATACACATTTCAAGTTCAAGGTGAGTGAAGGCCAAGGTTTTTAAAAGCTGAAGCTAATTTTTAATAATACGTTTCAGGTTCAAGATGAACTAAGGCCAAGGGTTTTAAAAGCTGAAGCTAATTTTTGTTATACCAAGAAAATTTTTCAATTTCCAGATGAGTCAAGGCCAAGCTTTTTAAAAGCTGAAGCTAATTTTTGTTATACCAAGAAAATGTTTCAAGTTCCAGATGATTCAAGGCCAAGGTCTTTAAAAGCTGAAGCTAATTTCTTTATACCAAGAAAATGTTACAAGTTCCAGATGAGTCAAGGCCAATGGCTTTAAAAGCTGAAGCTAATTTTTGTTATACCAAGAAAATGTTTCAATTTCCAGATGAGTCAAGGCCAAGCTTTTTAAAAGCTGAAGCTAATTTTTGTTATACCAAGAAAATGTTTCAAGTTCCAGATGATTCAAGGCCAAGGTCTTTAAAAGCTGAAGCTAATTTCTTTATACCAAGAAAATGTTTCAAGTCCGAGATGAGTCAAGGCCAAGCTTTTTAAAAGCTGAAGCTGATTTTTGTTATACCAAGAAAATGTTTCAAGTTCCAGATGAGTCAAGGCCAATGGCTTTAAAAGCTGAAGCTAATTTTTGTTATACCAAGAAAATGTTTCAATTTCCAGATGAGTCAAGGCCAAGATTTTTTAAAAGCTGAAGCTAATTTTTGCTATACCAAGAAAATGTTTCAAGTTCCAGATGAGTCAAGGCCAATGGCTTTAAAAGCTGAAGCTAATTTTTGTTATACCAAGAAAATGTTTCAATTTCCAGATGAGTCAAGGCCAAGCTTTTTAAAAGCTGAAGCTAATTTTTGTTATACCAAGAAAATGTTTCAAGTTCCAGATGATTCAAGGCCAAGGTCTTTAAAAGCTGAAGCTAATTTCTTTATACCAAGAAAATGTTTCAATTTCCAGATGAGTCAAGGCCAATGGCTTTAAAAGCTGAAGCTAATTTTTGTTATACCAAGAAAATGTTTCAAGTACCAGATGAGCCAAGGCCAAGGTTTTAAAAGCTGAAGCTAATTTTTGTTATGCCAAGAAAATGTTTCAAGTTCCAGATGAGCCAACGCCAAGCTTTTCAAAAGCTGAAGCTAATTTTTGCATACCAAGAAAAAGATTCAAGTTTCAGATGAGTCAAGGCCAAGGTTTTCAAAAGCTGAAGGTCATTTTCTTAACTCAATTTATCAATTTATCTTCAAAAATCAAATCAAAATCACAATTTAAACTCTTGACACACATAATCATGACCATGCCAAATCCATTTAATAAGTAACACAAAAGTGACCATTTTTTCTCCTTAACAAATTTCCATTGCATGTACTTTAACAATGTATCACCATGTTTTAAGCGAAAAACAGCAGCAACAACAATAAAAGTTATAATAAAATGATACAGAAATTATAAGAAATACATTTTATTTTTAAAAATAATAACGAATAACATTTTACAACATAATAATAATTTCTTTTACTGTAAATTTCTAAGCATTTTTATTTTGTAACAACAACAAAAAATATCATTTCTCACATTTTGTATCATTTTCTTCTGAGCAGCACTGCATTCATTTCATGTGTAACTAACATTCTTAGATATTTTATTTTTATTTGATTTTTTTTTTATTTTTTTTTTATTAATTCTTGTTGTTTAAAAATAGCAAATAATAGTAATAATTTCATAAAATCATGCAACATTGCATCGCAATGCAATTTTATTACACATTGCCCGAGTTTTGACACACACACACACACACATTTATAGCTTAACATGAGATGAGCCTTGAATGTAGTATAAAAATGTATGGAAAAATAATAAAATAAAAGTAATAACTATTCACAAATTGCCCACTGACTGACTTAAACTTGGTACTATTTTTAGTTGTTTATTTTTTTCTTCAAATTTTATCAATAAAATGTATGAAAACGTGTGTGAAAGACAAACATAACTGTTTCATTTAAAGTAAAATAAAATGTATATAAAAAAAAAGTTACATTCGAGATTTTATTTATGTATCATTATTTTTTGTGTAGTTGTAATAATAAAAAAAAATAAAACTGAATTAAAGAAATTACAAAGATTACCCATTTAGATGTGTTATTGAACATTTCTTTTCTTTTTACACTCGTCTGATTTCGAGTCAAGTGGAATTATTTTTATTAATAAATAAAGAAACGGGTACTGATATCTTTTAACAGAATTATATGAAAAAAAAAACGGAAAATTATATCATTTAAAATAAAATGTATAAGCAATTTTTGATTGCGTGTCCATTTATTTGTTCCTTAGTGTACCGTTTTCTTGATGATTATTGTAACTTTTTTTTCAATCTTTTTTTGAAGTAAGCTTCTGTTAGTTTTTTTTTACTTTAAATCATTATAAAGAAAATAATTGAGAGTATTGGTGCCATGCTAAGCCAATTTCTTTTTATTTAATAAATATAAAAAAAAATTATTGAAAAATTGCAAACTAAACGATTGAAAGCAATTTGCACAAGAAAAATGTGTATGTTTTTGAAATGCTCTCCTTTCTTTTTGTACATTCGACATTTTGATCGATAAAATGTTCAAAGAAATTATTATTATTATCATGAAATTAGTGTTAAAGCGCACACAGCTCATAATAAAAGAAAATCACATTTTTATATAAAATCTTGCAGGTAATTTGTAATATCCTGTTCAAAAAATAAAATTTATTCTACTTTTTTATTTATTTTTCGTTAAAATTTTTCAGAAAGTCTTGGTGATTATAATTGAGACTTAATAATTAGGGCTGTTCATGATCAGTGTTTGGTCCATTTTTACTTGTATACTTAATGATTGAAAGTAAGCCACCAGTGACGGATTGAAACTTATTTTTGGCCCTGAAATCGGTGATGTTGAATCAATCAGTTTTAAAAATTTGATTAACAAAACTTTTTTTGTAATTTTGTAACACAGGACAGCTTTCCTGGAATTTTTCAACATGCTCATATTGCTAAGCTACTATGATGAGGTAAGTGAAATTTTTTTTAAATTATAATTGATAAAAATCAAAACTTAAGATTTTTTTTTCTTTCAGATCAAACAAAACGGTTCTTCATTCGATGAAAACCAATTTGAGCAATTATATTAGTTGATGATCACTGATAACAGTAAGTTATCCATAAGCTTTGATCAATTGGTAATATTTAAATGGATTTAAGATCATCGTTGCACAAAAACCCGCATCATAAAGTGGTTTTTAAAAAAAAAGTCTGGAGAACAACTATCGCATAAGAAATTTCGGAAAGAAAGTCAAGTTAGTTTGTTGGACAAAATTTAACGTAAATTGACTCCTTCAAGAAAAGTGCATCTTCTGAAAATAATCGATAAATAAAAAGTCTCATGAACAAATTTCATCACTTATTGCATTATAACTCCCTTCAGTTAGCAAAAAGGAACATAAACATACAAAAAAATAAATTAACACCCATTCGAGAAAGAAAAATATGAAACAGTAACCTTTCTAATAAGTATCTATTCTATTTTTTGGACTGAAGAAATGTGGTACAATACATTTAAAAGATAAAGATGGTTTCAAAATCAGAATATGAGCTGGACATATCACTTTAACTGATATTTGAATATTTGTACCATGTTGACATAGTAGAAACATTTATTTTCATTGTCTGCTATTGCAACTTTCCAGTGGTCTGGGGTTCTGATAATGTTTTAGTATTACAAAATAAATTTTAACAATCTGACAGGCTCATGACTTTCTTATATAATAATAATTTGGAGGTAAAACTTCATTAGTTCCCTGTCTAACCAGTCGTTCTGTACATAAGACAAAAGCCAAGTATTAAAAATCGAGCGAAGGTCAAGAATTTTCTGTAATATGTTGATGGACGCATAATTCCAATTTTGCAATTTTGTGAAATTTTCGGCGATTGAGTAATTCGAAGTGTCATATTCACATATATTCCATGTAAAAAAGTTTTCTAGCTTCCATTGAAGGACTTAATTTATTTTTAGTGGGATTATCTGGAATGGCGTCTTTTGGTTATACATCTGTTGCTGAAATTGTGAAGTCAGGTTTAATTGACCTTAAAAAACAACAGTCAAACGACTTAAAATTCTGATGATCACACTTTTACAATTCAGAACAAAAAAAAAGTTGCTCACCCCTAATAACTCATAAATTATATAAATGTCGAATAATTTGATTGCATGAAATTTAATTTCTTGTTCAAGACAAGAGAGTTCTCAAAAAATATCACGCTTTTTTAAAAACAAATTTCCTTGCATAACAAAAGTTAATTTTCTGCACTTTGGCCACATCAATAAGCCACTTCATTTTTTCTACTCTTTTTAATTTCTTTTTAGTTGAAAAGCATAAAAATACGATTAAATTCCTTTTTTTTACCTCTCTTTTCTCTTACATTTGTCATGATTATTATTTTCTTTCCAATACATATTCGTTCAGTAATAATAAGAATAATTGTTGTGTTTATTCGATTTTACAGTAAATATAAAAATTAATCCATCCGTATGTAAAACGATTATGATTATTATTATATTTGAAAGGTTAAAATTATTGTGCACGATCATAATAATTTATTGATTCAGTTCAATTGCTTTTATTATTATTGTTATTATTCTGTGTAATTTTTTTTTTATTTGAGAATCAACGTGTCGCGTTGATTTACTTTGAGTGGGTACTCGCGATATTTGAGGTTTGACCGGGATTGGCAATAAAAATAATAATAATTGTAATTATTGTTTTTTTTCTTGTATTGATTTGGAATAATGTTATTAATAATAATTTCTTTTTCTTTGCATGTTAATGTGCTTTTAAAAGTGTTTTATAAATGTTTCTTTAATTTGTTGAGACTTCGTTCATGATAAAATCATTAATGTAAGAAGTGATTTCACTTCAAACGTTTAGAAATTGGGGCCCTGTTCGATTCAAGACAGGTCCCTGGGTCTTTCTCTCGATGAAAGAACTTTTACAATTTTTACACCATGTTTAATTAAGTCGAGAAATCAGAATTTTATTACTTGTTCGGTCGTATCAGCCCCAAAAATCAAAGTGACATTAAAACACACATGCAATCATCATTTAAATGAATTCCAAATCACAACTAAAACAAAAGAAAACAATCATCAAATCAGATCAGCTTGGTAAAACATTAAAACCTAGACAAAAAAAGCAATAAACACCAAACCATCATCCAATAATAAATCAGTTTATTTTATATTCCATTCTAAACAAAAGACAATAAAAATTTCAATCAAATCAATCTTAAATGGAAAAAAAAATATGAAAAAAAGAACAATATAAAGCAAAACAAAAGAGAAACAATAAAATAATGACATATACACAAATTTTATTGTCCTGTTGACATCTCCATATCCATCAACCAACAAAAAAAAAATAAATTTCCATATTCCTCATAAAATTCAATATTCTTTTCAGTTTTAATCAGATGATGTGTAAGCAAACACACACAAGTCATATCACACATCATTCAATCTCTTCAATAAACGGTATGTGTGTGTGTGTATTAAATTTTATGTGCGTGTGTCGTCATTATTCAAATTGAGGAATGTCTTTCATTGATTTTGCTTTTATTTCATGCTCTATTTCTTCAATTTCTTGCATAAAAACTATGTGTGTCATATCAGCGCCGTATAAAATTATTAATCCCTTTTATTACTTTTATGTTTATTCTATAAATTGTGTCATATTGTAAGTATGTGTATGTGATATTGCTTTGGGTACTTTATGGCACTGTGACGACATTGTGTTCTTTATGGCTTCATGTTTTTTTTCCAACATTGTTTTGTTATTTTTTTTTCATTTTCATTTCAACAAAAAAATGTATACGTGGAAAAAATAATAATAATAAAAATAATTTTATATTGTGTTAGCTTGTGCCATTGCTTTGTATGTTGTGTCATAATATTTTAGCACAAAATTATTGTATTTTTCCTTTTTTTTCTCTTTTCATATTAGTGTTAGGACAGAGCTCCATTTTCGAGAATGAACAGAAATTGTTTTACTGCGATGGTTTAATATTGTTTGCATGCCATGGACAAATTTAGTGATAAGTGATTTTATGTGGATTGAAAAGATTTTATTGGGCTCAATTCAATCACAGTAACATTGATATACTGATTTGATACAAAATTATCCTCAATTAATGGGAAACATTTGTTGGAAATTTTCACGAAAGGTATCGCTGAGGCGGACTGACAACAGACACGTTGGACCATACATTCAAAGGACAGGTCAATTTTTTGACCGAATTATTTTTTTTTACTTATATGAGAAACATGAGCTTATTTACGCCCGCATTATGCAAAGTATAACGAATTCGTATGTGTATAGATAGCGGAAAAAAATATAACGCGCTCTATACGTAAATTATAAGGAGTTATACCATGCATAAAGTAGTAGTTAAAACTGAAATGACTTCATAAGAACTTGGACATTAAATTTACAGGCTGATTTTTTTGCCGGGTCCACCTTTGAAATCACGATGTACTGACCCAAGAGAAGTGGACTGCATACTTGCTTATACCACCACTTTTTAAAGTGGCTTCAGCCAACTCTTCATTCCGTACTTTAGTGAAATGGAAAATGGAAGAAAAGCGCAGAATTGGCAACACTGGAATTCAATTACTGACCAGGCCAAGACTAGAAATTGGCTGAAGGTTCGGTTAAGTAAGTTAGTACACTTGCTTTGGTATGGAAAATTTTCCAACCTTAAAATTAAAAAAATCATAAAACACACAGACACACACACATATTCCAAATAAAATTCACATAAAAAAAATGTTGAAATAATATTTGAACTAACATTTTCCTGTTGTTTGGTTGGTTTTGATATGGTTTTAAATATTTGTATTAAAACAAAAGTATCCACTTCAATTCTCCATTACGATGATATGTGTTGTGTGTGTGTGTGTGTGTGTGTGTGTGTATGAAAAACAAGCAACAGCATTTGAACACACACTCACACAAATTTGAAATAACAGAGGAAAATTTAGGTCAATAGTTTATGTGTGTCACATAAAATTTCTGTGTTTGTTTGTGTCTTTTGTGTTTCTAAATCCTGTAATTTCTCTCGTGATGTATCTCATACCAGGTCTAATTTAAAACAGTACTCGTTGTGTGTTTATGTTGGCATTTAATGTAGATTTTTGGGTGGGTTAGAGAAACTATTTTCATAAATTTTATTGTTCCTACTATTACATGTGTTTACTTTAGGGGAGAAATATAAATAAAATTTCCGATGCCTTTATTTTTTGCTATAAATTTGTACACTGGTTCTTCATGCCATTCTAGGCATCAGTGCAAAAAAAATTTTTTTTCCGTACACACGTTCTCGAGATATCGCGCTTTGAAATTTCGCGAATGGCGCGCGGGGCCATTTTTTGACTTGTGATATCTCGAGAACTACAAAACGTAGAAAAAATTCTAAATATGTTTTGGAAAGATCTGAAAGATATCTTTATTAATTAATTATAATTATTTAAAATATTTATTAATTTCATAATTAAATTTCAATTTAAAACACTGTTTTGCCATTTTCTAGTATTGGGACGGGTTCGATTTTTTATTTTTTTACATGATTTTGTAGCTTTTATATTCACCAATAGATTTATTTTGGTTTTGGTTAGTGCAACCTAGAGTTTTTAAAGATTCAGAGCCTAAAAGAGCGATTTAATTACAATTTTTCATTAAAAAATTCTGATGGTGACTTTTTCATACAAAAACAAGAATATTCATACTTTTGGTGATTCATTTTGGTGTCTTACGTTACTGAAATGTTTGGTACGCATCATACAAAACTTTTTTTTAATAAAAATGTAATTAAATCGCTCTTTTAGGCTCTGAATCTTTAAAAACTCTAGGTTGCACTAACCAAAACCAAAATAAATCTATTGGTGAATATAAAAGCTACAAAATCATGTAAAAAAATAAAAAATCGAACCCGTCCCAATACTAGAAAATGGCAAAACAGTGTTTTAAATTAAAATTTAATTATGAAATTAATAAATATTTTAAATAATTATAATTAATCAATAAAGATATCCTTCAGATCTTTCCAAAACATATTTAGAATTTTTTCTACGTTTTGTAGTTCTCGAGATATCACAAGTCAAAAAATGGCCCCGCGCGCCATTCGCGAAATTTCAATGCGCGATATCTCAAGAACGTGTATATGGAAAAAAAAATATTTTTGCAGGGATGCTTAGAATGACATGAAGAACCAGTGTACAAATTTATAGCAAAAAATAAAGGCATCCGAAATTTTATTTATATTTCTCCCCTTTAGTCTTGTTTTGTGTGTGTTTTATGTGTGTGTGTGTGATAAGAGTAAATGTATGGTGTTGAAACATATTCAAAATTTTAAGCATCCTTTTGTGTTACTTTGACTAAAACTAAAACTACTATCATTATTATTATTGTTATTACTTGTGTCTGTTTGTTCTTTTGTGTCTGTAAAATGTAAATGATATTTTATTATAAATTGAGATAATCATAAAATGGAAATGAAATGATGAAAATGAAAGGGAATTGTTTTACTGAAATGAGACCAATCAAATCAATGATGAGTATTTTAGAATTAAATCGAATCTTCTATTTTACTATTGGGTTTCGTTCAAAGTAAAATTATTTGAAATAAGATGATTTCTCTGATAAAAGAAAGATAATTGCTCACATGGGTTCTATTAAAATTGATTGGATTGAGTTAATATTGAAATGGATAATCGTGTGTTATTTTAACATGACCTTTGTTGAGTTCAAGGACATTTGTGTAAAAAGTTTAGTATATCGTTTCATTTTCTGATCATTTTATTGTCCTTTAATTTCAGGAATTCAACGAACAGAATTTAGAGATCTTTCTTTTGCTGGCCTCAAGCTCAGAAAAAGCTCATAAGACGAGAATATACAGAAAAATTTAGCTAATCGATAACTCTAGAAAATATCTTGCCATCGGTCATAGATTCATGTTCTTTACAGTATTCGTGGCCAATGAATTTAAAGAGTTCAGTTCATCAAGGATCTCAGAGTATGGATGGATGTCTTCCAGCTTTCATTTGAACATAACAATTGTTTATGTTAACTCCATCTCGAGCCTCAGTAAAAGCTTTTTGAAGTAATTTTAAATGTCCACACCAAAAAGGCGCTTTATTAAATTCTGGGCTTAAGTTAGGTTTTACAAGGGCATCAGCCCGGTCTCAATGAGTCCTTTTATAATCTGGGCTTTAACCCTTATGTTCACTCCTTGTTACAAATGTAACAATTTTGACTTTGAATTAAAATAACTTCCGTTCTATAACTTCTAGAGAGCTGAAACTTTTTGAGAATTCAAATGATATTCCAGGCTTTGCATTTTTACAGTCTCAGGCGAGCCTTCCAGAGCCCATTACATTTTTTTATTACGTAAATCAACTCCTTGTTACATTTGTAACAAATTCATATTTCTTAAAGGAAATCGATTGAATTTATGGTTGGAATTGATTTTAAATGATAATTTTTTTTATTTTAAGATAATCCCGACATAAAATCTAGACTTTCGAAACCGGTAGTAATCAAATCATTCTAAGGTTCAATAGAAATTTTTTTTCATTTACGGTTTTACTTTAATTTCTTTTATTGATTTTCGGGATATCACTTCCGGTCCGAGATGCAGAAAACTCATGATCAGAGGTTACAATAAGGTCAGAAAAGTTTAATTTTATTTATTGCAACGATTTTAAATGTTGAATTTTATAGATTTTCCATTGAAAATATAATTTGTTACAAATGTAACAAGGAGTTCATTTACGTAATAAAAAAAAGTGCGAACATAACGGTTAAAACTGCTATAATTCAATTAAAAAAATAATCATTAATATATACATAAAATATCAAAAAACATTAAAATACTTACCAAAAACCGGAAAAACATTCCCTCACTTCACTTTAATTCAATCCCTTTAATTATAGAGCACAAAAACATGAATTTAAACTGTAATTTAATTAAAAATTGACATATTTAAAATTTACACACACATACACAACAAAAAATAATATAAAACAAAACCAAAATCCTTTTCAAAGTACATTTTACTTCTCAGTAAAATTGTTATAAAATAGCAAATAAACCATAAAATAACATAAAAGAGGTTCATTTCAGTTCCGGTTTTGTTTTATTTCATTTGAACAATTTTTCTCCATTACATTTCAGTTGGGTTGAAAAATTAAAATCCCAAAAGCAATATTTATTAGAGTTGAAATGAAGCAACAATATATATTTATTTAATTGTGTGTGTGTGTCTGGATTTTCCTAAAGAGAAATATTTCATCTACAGTCACAATTATAAGTAACGTCTCCTTTTTACATTCATGACTAGGATGACCAAAAATTTTAAGTAGTTTCATTTTAATTGAGTTAAATTTTTGAAATAGACATCATAAATTGTTTTACATTTACAGAAAAACCTTAAAATAAAACTACTAAACACAAAATAAATAGTGCAGAAACTGTAAAACAGTAGTTTGAGGTTAGTTTTTTTTCTGTTAAATTTTGGGGAAATTAGTTTTTGTCTCTATGGTTCTCTTTAAACAATTCACAATTCAAAATAATAATATTAAAATTGGTTTAAATATTATCAAAAAAAAAAGGAAGAAATATGTTTTCCTTTTGGTTACAAATTTTATTTCAAGTAGAAGTAGACAGATGAAGATAGACCCAAATAAACCACATTTACCATTTATACAAGTCTCTTATGTGGGTTTTGTGTTGCAATTTAATTCGATAGTGATGTGTAACTTTATAATATAAAAATTTTTATAAGAGTTGTTTGATTATTATTTGAAAAGTCTAATGAAAATTTTTGTTTTACTCAATTTAATATTATTTGTTTGTTATTAAATAAGTGAGGTTTTTGGGAAAATTTAACTAGAAATAAACAAAATGAAGTGATATTAAATCAAGGTGTTTACTGCATTGAGTGACATCAATTTAAGGTGATTCTACGTAAAACTGGTTTATTTTCATTGAAATGATTTTTGTAAGTTATTTCAATATTTCATGGACAATGTGGAAGATCGTGAAAAAAAGACCTGAACTACGAGATGTTTTTTTTCATTTCGAAAGCTTTGTAGTCCTCGATGTTGCTCTTTTTACCTGTTCATATATGAACGGCTTGCACTTCAAAGCATCTTAAGCCTTAACTTAAATTGATGTACCTGAGTCTTAATAATTTTGAATTTTTAAAAACCATTACGGTTTTAAGCACACTACAAAGGATCTGAAGGGCCCTCATGATCAGAGCATTGTCCGGAGCATTCTGATTTCTCCATTTTCACTTTTTCTAAAGTTTTTTTTTTTAACTTTTAATAACTGTTCTCATTATTGTTCTTCTTCGTTTTCCTTTAAACTTTGTGTCTCCTATCATCAAAAGACTGGTAATATCTTTTACTCCCAGTCTTTTTATCAGATCAACTTCTCTTCCGCCCGGTGTAAACCAGCAAAAAAGTGATGCTTAATCTACTGTCCCTGTTAATACAGAACATCCACCAAGAACTGTATCAAAACAATCAACGTAAACTTTGACGCAATGACAAGAAGTGCTTGACACATATTCTAGATCTCGTTATGTTATGATAGCGTACTAGCCAGGAATTGAACGCAGATTCCCAAGATCACCTCAGCCACTTTATATCTTTGGACTTTTTGTAATCCACATACATCATTCTGTATGAACTAGTGTTGTCTTATCCCAATTAATGTGCATATTGTCTTTTTCTCGAATAGTAAGAGTACTATGGATGATTCTTATGTAGCGTACTTTTGGTAGGTGGTCAACAACGAGCACCTTTCACAGCTGCTTAACCTAGTCGAACGAACGACTGTATGCCAAACCACTGCACCAACGGTGCGGCTAGATCTCGCACTCCGGACAAACCACACACCTCCTTTTCAGAAAGATTCCAATCAGAAGGCAGGGTCGAATACACTGTGATACCCAAAGGACAAAAACACCTTCTATAAATAATAGGGACAGGGAAGTAAAAATCACTTACCCAACTCTGGTCCGAAGACTCAGGAAAAGCCATTTTTACCACTGACTCACAATAAAATCGATCGATTAATTGCTGAAAAATGGCAAAAAGTCAGTAGCAATGGTATTTGCCAACTTTCCTCGCTGACAGTTCTATTTTCCCTCCAAATTCCACCTTCCTCCTGAAGTAATCGAGTTTATAAGAATTTGATAAAATTAACTTCTTTATTTGGAAATTAATAGTTCTTACCTTTCACATTCTTTTTGTTTTTTTATATTAAAAATTATCTTTGAATATTAATTTAACCGTTCGCCATCTGACTCTTTCCATTTTCTGAGACTTAGTATTGGATCACATGAAAATAAAAACCTTTGATTGAAAAAGATTTGAAGCTTTGTGAACCGAAAATCTGATTCTCAGGATACAAGGATACAGGTTACCGCTATCACTGCATACTCAGATGTTTCACTTTTTTTGCTTACTTCGATCTTTTTGAGTCCATGACTTATCATTTGACCTTGAAATTTTCTTGCAAAAGAACTTGCGAGACTCGACTCAGGTTTAGTAGGTCAAGTTTCGCAATGAACTTCCACTGATTTATACGGTCATCAAATCCAGTCGCGTTCAGTTTTCACTCAGCGGCCCTAAAAATCTAATTAGGAGAAGAGGTCGTTAAGAAACCTACGACAGGTGTTCGAATTCAGTCCTTGACATGAAATGTAAATTGTGTTTCCAAATTTTTCTCAAGTTTTACTTAAAAACCCATGTGAATTGAAGGGTTAATATTCAAACAAGCACACACACATTCACATATTAAACACAATTTTTAATCATAAAAATGATCTTTTTTTGAATGCAAAGTCACGTTTTCCGATACTTTAGTCATTTTTTTAACTCTTTTTTTATTATTATTATTTTTTTTTATTAAAATCCGCACTCTCATAATATTTACTTGTAATTTTTTTTACCTTTTAAATTTACATTTGATTCTTTAATAATAATAATAACAAAGCTCTAAACGGATAATAATAAAAAATATTATTATTATTTAAATACTCACGTGTGTGCAGTCACAACATATATGAATTTCATATTATTAGTATTTTATTGATAAATCTTGTTCATGCACTTTTTTCAAAGTATTATTATTGTTGTGGCATTTTTTTCACTTCTTTAATCAAGATTATTTTCATTTTTTGTTAGTAGAGAATATTAAATATTCCCATATTTAGTGTGTCAGTAAGTGCACTTTTGTGTGTGTGTATGTGTAAGATGTGGTGTATTTTGTTTATAATTGTTATTGTCACGGTTAGTTGTGCATAATGTGGATTTTTTTTTCTCAATAAAATTCAAGAAGTACTTGATCTTAAAGATTTATGATATTAAAAAAAATTGAGAATTTTCATAGAAAACTTCTCATATCAAAAAAAAAATCCGTAACTTCACTCACAATTAGTGAAATTATAACTTTTATGACAATAATTACATGTTTCATATCCACTGGCGACCATTTATAACATAATTGCCTCGTCAAAAACGCCTCTTTTACGAGCACACGAACAATTAATTTCACTACTGTAATTTTTTTTTGTTAAAATTAAGCGTCATAATATTTTTCCCTTGAAGACTTTAATTTAAAACTTTTATTCATCGTTTTGAAAGAAAAAAAAGATATGAAATTAAATTAAAGTTAAATATTAAGTGTAATTTTTCAAATGATTTGAATATATTTTATTACCCTTAAAGGCATGCAATTATTTAAAATTCAAAAAAAATATATAAAGGAATTTAATTTAATAAGTAAATTTTATTGAATTGAAGGACGGGATGTGGAAGACCAAACAAATCATAAATTAAAATGAAAAGAAAAAAAAACAAACAAATATTTGAATGAAATAAAACACCGACAAGTAATTTGTATTTATTATGATTTTAATGAAATGCAAGTGGAAGACAAATGCACTACGGGAGCCTTGAGACATTTTTTATTCGTATTTTGATAAAAAGAAATTTTTTGAATGTTATTCAAATATATGGAAGAACTGACATTCACATTCCTATTTGATTTGACATTTGGTTAAGCTCTGATAGTAAAGCCAGATGTCAAATTGACATTTGTTTGACAACTATCATGTTGCCATTTTGACACTGAGTTGACAGCTCAAATGTTGACTTCTACTTGACAGCTGTCATATAATAAGCTGTCATTTTAACGTTTACTTGACAGCTGTCATGTTAAAATCAATTTGACATCTGTCATGTAATAAGTTGTCATTTTGACGTTTACTTGACAGCTTTTATGTTGATATAAATTTGACAGCTGTCATGTTTCCGTTTATTTGAAATATTCCACACTGATATTCGTTAGAACAACAAATAGTCCAAATCAAGCTTTTTCTTTTCTCTCAAGCTGTTAAAAAATGATCCTGCAGGATTAAATGCTGAACATATAATGAAATTATAAAAACTAGTGCATTCTAAATAAATAACTTGTCTTGGAAAATTTATGACCTAAAAAATAATCATCACTATCTTAAAAAGATACACAAAAACCCACTACTCTAAAAGAAAACCTCATAAATTTTCTTCTATTCTTTTTAAAATGAGGGTAAAAAACTATTTCATTTCATTTTATACAATTTATAATCATGTTTCAAAATAAAATGAAAATAAATGCTCAAAGAAAAATTTTCACAATGTGTCCTATCTTCTGTTAAAATAGAGAAAAAAAAACAAAACAAAACATATTCCACATTTTGACTTTCTAACAAAGTCCACACATGTATAAAAGCCACACATATATACACCGACACTTTTTAACTCAAATTGTATGAAATAAGCCCATATTTCACTTCAGACTTTATCGATGTTTCAACACAAGCACACGGAAAAATATACACAATAAAAGCTACAAATTTTTATTATTTGGGCAAAAACACTGCATAAACTGCAAACTACTAATACTGAAAATTGTAATAATAATGTTTTTTTGAAAAATAAGAGAAGAAAAAAAACGACAGAAAATAGACAGACAACTTTTTGTATTTTATTATTGTATCAGTGGCTTTTATATTTCGTAAGAGATGAAATGAAACAATACTTGATATTTAACAATATATGACTGAAAAAAGGCCACAATTCAAAACACGTACTTTAGATATTTTTATGTGTGTGTGTGTGAGATACAGAGAGACAAAAACTAATAATAAAACATTTTTTGGACAACGATGATGACGACGATGGCACAACGACATAACGAAGGACGTGTTCATTGTATTATTATTATTTAGCTTTTTTCATTTGCTGTGCAATTCAATATGAAAATGAAAAAAAACCTCAAACTAGACCAAACACCAATTTTAAGCATTGCTAGACGAATAAATATTTTGTATATGTTTGAATTTAGTGGTACCGAATATATTGCGGGCTATATACGTGTAAATGAAAATTTTTTGGCTACTTTATACAACACACTGTTTTCTGTGACATTGTATCTCTCTTTGTTTCACTTAAAATTATTATCGTATTGTGTGTCGTTTATTGCTGTATTGTATTTATTTTGTGGCGGATGCATTTGGAAATCTGTCTGTTTTCGTTTTAAATGGTGCGGTAAGGCAGAAAAGTGTACAATTTTTGGAAATTATAGTGTAGATTTTGTGAATTAAAATCAAGGATGTTCAATTCTAGGACTTCAGCTATGGAGGCCTTATGTCATTAAGTCACATGTTGAGACAATGACAAGTGATAATGATGATGATGATTAGAAGTGGGTATACCCACCTCAGCCACTACTAAATTGGGCTTTTTGTGGGCTGTTTTTCGACTTACCCCAAACTATATTCTTCTTTAACGATACTTATTTCCTTCAAGAAATCATGTATCAAATGAAGTTTCATTCCAAAGAGAGCCGTTGGATTTATTTGCCCATCCAAAAAACCTCCTGTTCTCTAGTCTACTACAGAAGCAGAGAATGTGCTGAGTAGTTTCTTATTCTGCTTGACATATTCTACATAAAACTGTTTCACTCAGATTCATTATCTTAAGGTGTTTTAGTACACGTGCGTGACCTGTAAGGAATGCCACAAGAACTCTTACTTGAACTGTGATCATTCCTAGAAGCTCTTTAGTACGAGTGGCTGACCATTTGGGTATAAGATTAAGTACGTGTTCAGAAAGACGATTGCTTTACAGATCCCAGTACCAAGTTGATTCATCTATAAGCCACTCAAATATTGCAGACTTTGCTGTTTTTAATGAAATTCCGAAGCATTGTTCTATACCAGCATAATATGAAGCTGAGCCTTCCCTTGCTAGTCTGTCCGCAATTTCATTTCCCTCCATGTTACTCTGCCCCAATGACAAGTGAAATCCATGAATCTTAAATTCATCACCACCTTCTTGTCCTTGAGTTGAATAGCATCGCTCAACCATTATCAGTCAACAACCTAAAACAAACTAGGATATAAAGGTAATCTCTTCAAATTGAAGTTTTTCAAATACTGAAAATAAAAACAAGTTTTCTAATTTTCAGATGTGGATTAACAATTCCATGTTTCAACTATAGAATCAACTAAAATGATAATCACTTCAAATATTTATGTTTGAAACGTGAAATTGATTATGCTCATTTATACTCTCACAACATGACATAATGAGACTTCATATGAGCATCCAGAAAAAAAATACAAAATTATTTACTCACACATGCGAATCCATTAGAGACTCACTCACAAAAATCTATTATTCAACCTCCCACTGCTCTGCTTCATTTTGTTTTCTCGTCCTTCAGCGTTGTGCTAATTTTAATTCTGTGATTCATTGCCATTCATTTAATATATATTTTTAGGCGTAAAACACAACACACACACACACACACCAAACTATCACACATTAAGACGAATTACTATTATTAACTAGAAACAGTTCGATGCTATAATTCTCGCCACACCATTAAATATTGTTCTGACACTTAATCTGTGTGAGTGTGTGTGTGTATGTTGTTTCAAACGTGAATTTATTTGAAGATTTATATTATTTTAGGGCTTAAATGTGCTTCGATATTAAAATATATTATGGCCACAAAATACTTTTAACTGAAAATATGAAGGAAAAGCCGTGATAAAGTGCTATGTGTGAAAGATAATCAACACAATAAATAATTATTCACATAAAACACGAGATTATTGATAATAATGAACATAAAACAAAAAAAAAGTTAATGAACAACACTTTAGTTTGGTGTGATATTTTAATGGAAATAGTGTGAGAAAATATATTTTGTGCTGATCAAATTTCATTAAATTTAATTGAACATTATCTGTGAGATTCTTTCATAAAAAAAATAACGATTTTCCTTTTGTCATCAAACACAAACATTATTTTTCCACTGCATTTGATATCAACATAAGAATCCCATAAAAATCCTTACTTTAAAAATAACTCTGCACTTGTATATGCAATGAAAAGTTATAAATTTTGTATTTTTTATTCAATAATATGATAAAAATAATAGCGGTAAAGGCAATAAAACTATCAATGCATATTTTGTTCCATTATATTAAAAAAAATAGAAAAATATACGATTGCCAAAGCATATAAAATTTTATACTTACATTTTGCCAAGTTATTGCGGTAAAAGAGTCCTTTTATCTTCATCTATATGCATTCAATATATAAGAGTATTTTTCGTACACGACGAAAGAAAGCAATTTAATATTTTTCTGCAGTCAAATGGAAAATAGCACATTTTTCCACTCAATTATATTTGTTTATGTTCTTATTTTTCTACAATTGCATTTTACTGCATATCGTAATAAGAAATTTATTCTTGATACTCGATATTCGATATTTTTTTTTCAATGTGTGCAAGAGTAAACATTTAAATATTATATCTTATTTACATAAAAATCGAAAACAATAATTTCCATGACCTCATAAGTCAATGTAAAAAAAAAGTAATTTTGTTGGAGAACGATTTTTGCTTGTTGGTGAATTAGCATTGGCTAGGCAAATTATTCAAATGTGAAAAAATGTGCAAATAATTTTGGCCACAAAATCTAGGAAATAATATCAATCGTGATCGAAACGAAGAGCTCCAGAGCGCTACGAACTTATACTTGCAGCTCATTTCTAGTCGATCTTTGAAAAGAATGGAGCATTGTGGTCTTTGCTAAGAATAATTTTATTCTCTTATAATCACCTGAAAGGTGATGAAACAGCTCTTTTTCAATTGGTCCATAGCATATATTTTTCTTAAAATTAATCCCAATTCTGCTGCTTGCTGGTCCAGCGATGACAAGGCCAGTTGTTCCCTTGTCAGGAGGACGCTCAAAGAGATTTTTTTTAAAGATGTTTATTTTTCAGAATGGTGTTCTTTTTTCAGGACGATTTTTGCAGTATGATGATTACAGGATGGTGTTTGTAGTATGATTAGGCTAATTATTTGTAAAAATGTAAAAACATATAAAAAAACATATTTTCTTTAATACAATAATTAGTAATTTAATAATTACAATCACAAGTAACTGGATGTGAATGTGATTTGAATAAATGTAGCAACTAGGTTGCTTTGTTTGTCATATAGTTTTAGTTAGTAGAATCACACTTACCTCACCTCTTCGTGGCTTTACAAAATTGGTTCCTATTGTTTAAAGGTATCTCCTTTATATTTTTTAAATTGGTTGTAATTAGTAGAATCTGGTGACCCCGATGTGATAATCTAAGCATGGACTCGCTAATCAAGGCAAACAGTTTTGTTTTGAATCCGTCATCATGTAATTCAATGAAATTTTTAAACGAAACTGAACGTGAAGAAATAAAACAGCTTCAGAAAAATGAAAAAGGCTGCTGTACATTGAAAGACCCTTGATCAGGAGACTATTATGGAGCATGTTCAATCTTGATGTTGGCATTATAAAGTCGTCTTTTTGACTGGTACAGTACTGGTGAAGTTTTTGAAAAGTTTTCAGTTCAATGGAGTTTTTAATCATGTTCGTATTAATTTTTCTAATTAAAGGCAGACTATCCAGTACTTTCAATTGATCCACATTCAAGATTTTATGTTCGATCATTGGTTGAGTTATTCAGGCCAAAAAAGTGATCTGATAATCTTATTTTGGGTTGTTTGCAGTACATCCAAGTTGGAAATATTACAGTACCCCCATATTGATATCAGATAAGTGAGGTGTCAGATACGTATCTGGTACGTCTCAGTATTAGATCTCATTATACGTTTGTTTTCTATACACAAATTCAATTCCACATCATTATTTTTGGAAACAGATGAATCTGTCATTGTCATTTGAAGAATAAGCGTTCATATCACAATTTCGACAGACCTTTTATTTTTCTAAATTCCAACAAGCTAAGAGCTAAAGCTGTCCAAGCTGGCATCATTCACTGCCTTACTTTAAAATATTATCAAGGCAAGGCTTTACATTTTATCAAAAGTGTTAAGCATCTTCTTAATAATTTGATTTATCAAACGATTTTAAGCTCGGTTATGATAAATTTTTAAACCGATTAATTTGGGTCCCTACAAGAAGTTCATTACATCTAAAGTACTCTTAGTAGTATTCAATCATCCAAAGTAAGTCCTATAGTTTCACATCACCATCCACAAATAAAAACTCTTAAAAATAAGTAGCCTAAACAAAATATCAAAGTCTCAACAAATAGTAGCAAAAGTTAATATTAACCATTAAAATTAAAATATAAATCATCATCATAAAAAATCATAATAAAAATTAGTTTTCAATATAAATATACCGCGTTACAAGCAACGTAATAACCAAGCTAAATATCATTAAAAAAATATTATAATATTAAAACTTATATTGGAAATCTGATAGGCAGCCATAAAATTTTCAATTAAGCGCACATTTAGATTCTAAAAATATTCAATATTTTTTTTTATTAGCACAGCAAGCATTTTAGATGATGAATTTTTTGTATGAAGACGAAGAAGAAAAAAAATTAAAAGAAAAAATTTCAAAACAAAACAAAATCTCATTAATATTCATCAAGAACGTTAAGTAATTTGGTTCATTTATGAAATTATAATATAAATATAAAAAAAAAATTAACGTAAAATTCTTACAGCTTGATAAAAAAAAGTGAAAGAGTTAAGAAGGTTAAAATAAAAAAAGTATTGACTTTAAATCCAAATTCTATCTAAAATTAAAAAAAAAATATCGTAAATTAGTCAATATTTGAAACATGTGGCGATCATTTTACTCAAGCTTCTTATTTGTTTTTCTTCTGTTTGTTCTATAAAGTTAAGATTAAAATAAAATAAATTGAAATCACCGTTTCAAAGTATTGATTAATAATCCTAATCGGTTTGAGCTAAGCAGGGAATCAATTTTTATAATCGTTTTTTTTCAATTTTGAGGTAAAATAAAAATTATTTTAAATCTTTTTTCAGAATCTAGTCAATTCTAAGGGTAACTTACTACTGAGAGTTGACTCCCTGCTATGGACAAATAATGATGGTATCAATTTTTTAGCATCGTTTCTTCTTCATTTAAATCTTCACTATCAAAGTATCGTCATGAAATCGTTCAAAGTCTCATATAAACAAATAATAAATTTAAAAAAAAAAAATCTCTCTCATCTCATGCGGTATGTGTGGTACTTTTTAATAGACATTGTATCGATAAAATATTTATCTAAACTTTATTTTGAAAAATTTACATTTAAAGACAACTAAATTCATTTATAATAAATTTACATAATCAATTATACTTCGCTAAGCAATAGCATTTTAATATATCGGAAGATATGTAAGAAGAAGTGAGTAAAGTGAAAAAAAACTGATTATATTTATTATTAATATTGATTATCATCGTCATCATTAAAACCATTAAGACCTTAGAGTAATATTTTTTAAACAAATTGAATTTAAATTCAAATTTCAAAGAAAAAAAAGATTCTTGACTACCAAATTTTAATAATAATTATAAGGCTAAAGAAACATTTCTCTATTAAAAGCATCGATTTAAGTCGATTGACCTGAAGCTAAATCAATTGGATAAAAATCTCACAGATAGATCAATCAATATTTACTCTAATTCAAGGTCAATCCAATTTAAGGTCACTTTCAGGTCAATTCTAGGCCAAAACGTGATTATCTTATTGATTTTTTTTGTTCTTCTTGTTACAAGCTGCCACTCTTACTCTTATTTTACTTTAATATTACTGGAAATTAACTTTTTTTATCTTAACGAGCATATCACAGTATAAAAGTTCATAAGAGCCACTAAATAAATTTATTGTTTTAATATATCATCATTTTACTTTTTTTTTATATCTATTCTCTTCTTTTTTGATTTTGGCTTTTATCTTATTTTTATTTTATAGTTCATCTTAAACATATTTTTTTATTTTGGTTAAATAAAATCAATAAATTTATCGTATAATAAACTATCAGTTCGTTATATGATTTGAACAAATAACTTATGAGTGTAGAAATTTTTAAGAGGATGAGAAGGGATTATGAGATTTTTTTTCACTATTTTGTGAGTAAAATAATGGAATTGATATCGTTTGCTAAGATTGTGATCATGTATTTTAGATTTAAAAGTGAAATAGTAATAAAAATTAATGTAAGGTGATTTGATTTTATTTTAGTCTGTTTTATGGGATGGAACAAGTGTACTTTTGGTAGGTCAAACTTTCACCGATTTTACTTTTTTATCTCAAGAGATTAAATATTGATTTTCAATTAATTTTAATGAAATTTTTGTTTTAGGTACTAACAATGACCAGGATGAAACAAGAACAAGGAAATTTAAAAAAGAGGAGCGGAAAGAGAGAGTCGCAAAAAACATATTCAGGATTTCTATACAATTGTTGCTGAATTAGCTACCAATACAAATATCTTTGTCAAAAAAGGTTTTTATTCAACATGGCTAGTGGAAATGAAAGAATTTTTGACTGGTACTTCTACAGTGGAACTGGATCAGGTAAGTATTACTATTTTTTGGTAAGCTGAATATCCTTACCACTAGACAATATGGGAAAAAGATTTTATCAACTGGCAAACGAATTGAAAAGATAAAATTTAAAGTTCGGATCTTGCAAAGAAAGATAGATAGATTGTTAAAAGGGTTTACCCACCTAAGCCACATATTGTAGGGCTCTTTGACAGTTGTTACATAGTGACGTACCCCAAGCTCATCATTCAATCTACCTTCGCATGATAGAGTGAATCAATCATGCCCTTGGTATGTCAAGACTTCTACTTGCACCTGCACTTCGACACTCGAGAGAAACTCGTTCGCTGTTTCTGCAACCATACCCATAATTTTCATATTGCTAAAGAGAATATTCTTCTTTAACTATAGATATACTCTTTAGGAAGCGGTAAATTAGTCTTATATCCATCTGGAGTAAGTCTAAAAGATGTGCTCTTGCAAAGAACAACCACTGTAAAGAAGTACAATTGTGTGTTATTACTTATCGTCATTTCTGATGAAATAAGGAATCCTGTTTTCATAGTTCAATGGTTGAGACTTTGGTCTATCTGTGAGTCGTGAGACTCAGAGGCGGATTGAAAATTACTAACGGCTCTGGCATTCTGTATGATTTTCTTTAAAATTTACGCTAAGCTTAACTTTTACAAGAAGATTGACTGCGATTTTGTGGCCAATCCGCCACTGTTCCTGACTAAAGCATCTTGTTTGAGAATTTAAATGCGAGTCGATACAAAACTTTACCATGATCGTCATTCTTCAATGATAAATTTCAATCATAAATTTTTTACTCACTTTATTTAATTAAACAAAAAAACAGCACAAAATAATTAGAGCGCAAACTGCATTTTATTCTCCCAAATCCCTTTTTAACACGATATTTTCCTCGAATTAAAATTCCCATTCATCTTATTCAAAATTTTCCTTTCTTGTTTCATCATGAATAAAATTGAAAAATAAAATTACAAAACATGATGATTTTCCTCTTACCATTTCTATGTTCAACTTAATAGACATTTTACAAAATGCTTGTGTTTTGTTTTAAATCTGTGAGCTTTTGTATAAAAATGATGATTAAAAGTGCATTTCATGCTCACAATTCCCTACTTATTTTTTTGTTTTGTTTTGTAGTGCTGCTGTTTTTTTTTCATTTTTAGTTTTATCTAATAACAAATGTACAAAAAAAAATTAAAATAAAAAAAAAACAACTTCATGATATAATTCTTGTCTTGTTCAAAATAAATGGTTTTCATGTTTCAAACACTTTTATTACATTTTATTTTAAAATTTTAAACAGACAAAATATATATAAAATAAATATGAAATTTACAAAAAAACAGCAACAACAACAACAAAAAAGTAACATAAAACAATTGTGATAAGGAAGCATGTTTACTGTTCAGTTAATATCAGAGAAAGAGAGCAAGTAGCAGCAAAAAAAAATGAAAAGAAATTAAATTTACAAGATTTTTTTTGTTGACGTCATTCTCGTTCTCGTACTACACTTAAATGGAGTGATAGTAAATATTGCTGTTTTCTAGTGAATTAAAAACGATTTTCTAATCAAATTGGACAATCAAAAACAATGCAAGAGCAAAAATTGTAGAACAACGACATAGAGTTTGAGTGTGTGTGTGTGTGTTGGCAAGCAAGAAGCAACAACATGTTTGTTTGTCTTGCATTTACATTTTTTTCTCTACTCAACTCCTTCTTGTTTTTTTTTGACTCTCTTTTGCTTGCCTGCTTGTGTTTGCTTGCAACATGTTTGCTCCAATTTTGAAATTAAATTGATTTTTTTTCCCGGTTCCTATCGCCTAGTTTGATCTTAGTTTACTACAGACTGACAACGTTCGTGAATGAGTGTGTGCATGGAAGTTGATTGTGTTTTTCCATTATTATTATTATTATTTTATGCTTTGTTATGTTTTACACATAACAGTTAGATTGCACCACTGACCTTATTACTTTTTTTTGTCAGTTATTATTTTTATGAACATTTTCCCTTTTTTTCATTAAAGTTTTGTGATAATAGAGGAACACGTTTAACCTACTTTTGTTCATTGTAATTTTGTACTGTAATTTTACATAATTTTTGATTCCTTAAATTTTAATTTTAAATAAGACTTCATTTTACATTTTTATGATGCTGTGACATATTTATTACCTTTAAAGATATAAAATTTCACTGCTACTTCTTTCTTTTTTTTGCGCTTCAAATGCATGGACGACTTGTTTTTATTAAGTATATGCTAATTACTTTGTCTAATAAATCATTTAATAAAGAGATGCAAAATTCTGTCTGAGACTTTTAAATTCTGATTTATTTTCGCAAAATATATAATTTGTTTTTGCCAGATTTATTTCTTTTTTTTTTACCAATCATAAGTCGCTGTAGCAGCAACAGCTGTCGTCTTATTTTTACGGTAAAATTGGTGTTTTATTAGGCGTGAAACGGTTTTATAAAATGTCATTCTCAAATGCAATTAATTCGAATTTGTATTTCAAATCATTTGAACGATCCATGGAGTAGGAAGTCCAAGAGATTGATGCAGTAGTTCATCGAGATGCCCGTGGCCAAGTAGATGGACTTGGATCGATGTTGTCCAAATGTATGTTGAAACCAAAGATTGTAGGTGTAGATGGATAGTTGAACTTTAGAGAGGATCGATTCTGAGTTGATATTGTTGTAGGTGTGACGATTTTTCGATCAGAAACTCATGATGATCATTTCGAACCATTTTCATTGCTTCGCTCGTTCCGTCCATAAAAGACACAAAACCTATGCTTATTCACAGGCAAAGTGGAAGATCGACCTCAAATGGACCATTGATTTAACATGAGGATCCTCATTCAATTTGACATTCATACGAACAGTCACGATGCCACTTTCTGCAAACACATAACTAGAAATACAAAAACAGCTTTAATTCTAACTAAAATACTTTAAATATTAAATTTCAAATTCAAATTCAAAGCAAATAACAACAAATAAAAAAATCACAAGTAAAAGTTATGACAAATACATAAATTTATTTACGCCTGCGAGATACATTAAGCCGCTTAAATTTGCGTTTTTTTTTTATTTTTGAATAAATAAAATTAAATATGCAAAGAGGAATTCAGTAGTAGTACTTTTTCTTGTCTCTTATTCAAATTATATTATTTATCATACAAATTTCAAAACTAAGAAAACAATATTTTTAATAATAATAATAATAAAAAGAGAATACGAGAAGAAAAACTGAATAGGTGGTGCCAATGTTTGCAAATGCAATTAGCAAAGAGTTTGTTTCACGAAGAAATTATTTTATCAAGAACAACAAGAGATATGTAAAATGATACAACAAAAAAAATTAACAAGTTGCTCTATAAATAATGTGTGTGTGTTCATATTTATTTCTTCCTTTTAATATTCAAAAAAAAAAAAAAAAAAAAACAAAATGAAAAAAGTAAAATACAAGACATTTTTGCCTCACACACACTCACAAGTCGAAATATTGAAAAATGTCATAATTAATGTTAATAAATTGCTATTAAAACATGTTATAATTAAGATATTATTCATAGAGAGTATAAAAATGAAACAGGAATTTGAGACAACAACAAAAACAAGACTTTGAATGCAAAAATAATTCATATTTAAAATAATTTATTAAGATAATGTCAGACTTTTATTCTTGTCTTCTGTGAATGTGAGTGTACACTGTACAGCAAAAAAAAATGTTTAAATAGAAATAATATTTATTTTAAATATTAATAAAATAAAAAATTAAAATGATGATGATGATGAAGAAAGAATCATTTTAATGCAATAAACGAATAGGATGAGTAATATAAATATTGATTTATTATTTGTTAGCAAAAACCTACTGAATGTCAAAATATGTAATTTTATTCCTTGGTACGCACGTGAAATTGAATATAAAAATTATTTTGCTAAGTAGAATTTTAAATGACAGAAAAAAATAATAATTTAATCATGAAATATTTATTTAAGTTGAGAATTTTGGTGTGTTCGATAGAAATTTATGTCATTTAACTTACCATGACTGATAATAACTTTTAAAATTTTTGATAATTCCAAATTAAAGCTTTGAGATTAACGTTTCGATCCATTTGATTGGAAACATTATTTTCAATTGACATATAATTGGGTAAATGAGCATTCAAGCAACTACCACAAAGAGCGTCGTTTTAAATTGGTAAATCCACATATTTCCTAGCCATAATGATTGTGGTGCCATCTGTAATTCTCGATGATCATAGTTAGGAAATGACGAACAAGGAGAGCAACCTAAGGTCCAAATGCGTCAAAGTTATTTCGGGAGATTCACTACTCACTTAATTCTAGAAGAACTCTATCGACAGCGACAGACCAGTTCAAATTGCCGCTCACCTATGAGGTGACCATATTGAACCATGTTCCTTCAGTGTGGTCCAGTAACAACAAGATCAAACTAATCGTTCTCTGTCTTTAAGATCCTCAAAGGCTAATTTCTAGCCATATCCTTTATTCTAATCCCAGCTGCTATACTCTGTGCGTCTGAATGGGATCACAAAATTCTCAATTATTCTGGAAGAATTTCTATTTAATTTCACGAGAAATAGATAACGTATGTAGGTGTTGTCTGTTTTACTCGTCTAGCGTGTCTCCCCGCTACCGATGCATAAGCAACGTGAAACCACATGTAAGTTGAATTGCATTGAATGTTATTCTCAAGAAGCACTGCATTGATAAGCCCTAATTGATTTTTTTTATTCAATTTTCGTTATAGTATAGTTTTAACTCACTGTCAGTCCCGATTCAGCCTCTGGCTGGTTTTGGGCACTTTATTGGTATGCTAAGTTAAAGATGTTAGACTAATAAAACATTATGGAAGCTAGGTTATGTGAGTTTAGAACACCCACAAAGCTAAAACAGGATTCAATGAGGTTCAATTCAGGTTTGTGAGGTGGAGCACCCACGAAGCTCAGGCAGTTCAATCAGAATTTTTCCAGTATTACTTAGAAGTCTTTTACAAGTTATCAAAAGGTTATTCAGCAGTTATCAAAGAGTCATTCATGAGTGCACTACATTTGTTTCTTTCTTCAGTTGATCAGGTAGCTTGTTAAAATTCGATAATCCAGTGGCCAATAAGCTATTAAGAAGTAAGTTAGATCTAGTTCTCGGCAAAATAAAATCGTTCCTGTTTCTGATTTCATATCTGTGCTGTTGATCAAAGGTTTTCAATTCAATATTGTTTCGTATTCCTCCTTATTTTATCTTTTGGATCAAATCATGCTGACAATCCTTTTCAGTTGCTCTATACGTGGAATTCTTTGTGTTGTCATCAATTGTTGTGTTGACTACTGACCTGTCCTATATTGCTGCCATAAAAGGTTTCTTACTGCTTTGTTTTGTAATATTTGTAATTTATTGAGCAATGTTGTGGTACAGAGCCCCCATATAGATAATAGGTAGCTCAGGTGTGAGTGAAAGTAGGAATAGTACAGTTACAGTTTGTTTTTAAAAGGAACTAAGTAAATACGAAAAGATTTGTTCTTAATTTATTAGTGATTTATTTAATATTTGCTAGCTTAAGACATTTCTGGACGAGTCCTTAAATTCATTCATAAGTTGCAAGTGAATCTCTTTAAAATAATAATTAAACTTGATCGTTCGCTTCTTCGCTTGAGACATAACAACACATTTCACTGCATTCGCATGAGCCTAAATTTTGACCTTGATACAATGAGCTATAAAACTCTACTCTTATCCAAAAAATCTCAACTAAAACCGTTTCTAAATCAAAATCTCTTACATTTAAAATTCACTCAAATTCAATTTAATATGTAAAAAAAAGTTGTTTGTCATTCTTAATCCCACTCAAATCTAATCAACATGCGCTAGGAAATAGGCTCGGTTTTATTCAATTTCAACCGTTATTGTTCATTTTAAACATTGATTATTATTATTTTTTTATGATAAATAATAACAATAATTTTTTTATTTTTTAACAAAACACATTTAAATAATTCATGTTCTGTGTTCAATCATAATGATAATTGTTTATTGCCTTCATCATCATCGTCATCATCAACAACAACATGATTATCATGAATATTTTTGTATGTGTATGAGCATGTGATTGTTAATTTAATTTTCAAAACAAATTTATTTCATTTTATGTGATTGTTTTTGTTCCTGCATACTAATTTTTGTTTTGTTGCATCAAAATTTGATTAAAATTATAATAATAATTATGTGGAAATAGGCATGTTAAACATAAATTTTGGACCTTTATTTAAATGATTATCAAATTTCGTATTTTTTTTATTTACCTAATTTAACATGAATTGAATTTTGAATTAGATTATAAATTCAGCCTCCCACTAAAACATGATGATGGTCAGATATTCAATTTTAACAGTAAACTGCATTGAAATAAAAATTTGAAATTCAATCAATTTTTATGTTAAAATCACAATAAAGCATAATAATTTCCAGTCAATTTGATTTCAAACATAAAAATTTTCTTTTATGAAAATAAAATCGAAAACAAGCAATTTTTCTTGAAATGAAATCGAATATCAAAAGGAAAATAAGAGAGAAGAAAAATATGCAAGTCAGTATGAAACTGCTCTGTAAATACATTGAAAAGTAAATATGCTGTGAAAGTGCCTCTTTCTTTTATCATGAAAATCTAGATCAATTTATTTTATTTTTATTTTTTTTTAAAGAAAATGAAAGAAAATCAGGAAAACGAAAGACATATTATTTGGTTCTGGTACATTTAAAGAGTTTTATGACAAGTGTTCTCAATAAAATTCATTATTTTAAAAGGTTTTCTATTGATTTAAGTTATGGAAAGGATGTTGAATTGCAATATGGGTTTCATTTTTGAATTTGGGTCAATGAGATTGAAATGTACTGCAAAAATTTTAAAATAAATAGAAATTCGACTTCGGTTTTTCGAAATTTTTAAAAATCATGAGGTTTTTCGAAATTATTAAACTCTTGAGGTTTTTCGAAATTTTTAAAAATATTGAGGCTTTTCGAAAATTTTAAAACTCTTGAGGCTTTTCGAAATTTTAAAAAATCTTGAGGTTTTTCGAAATTTGTAAAACTCTTGAAGTTTTTTCGAAATTTTTAAAAATGTTGAGGTTTTTCGAAATTTGTAAAACTCTTGAAGTTTTTCGAAATTTCTCAGTTTAAACTCCATTAAATGCTACCTGGAGCTCAAATCCATTTCCTAGTCTTAATTTAATCAAGAATAAAATTTCAAAGTTGTCTTTTCTGCACTTTTTCGAGTTTTTTGCTTTAAATGCCCTCAGACAGGTCATCGATTCTTCTCGCTGTAGTACTGTCTGGATTATTTCTCAAAAAATTGAATCTGCAAAGAAAAATAAGAAGACAATTCAATCTAATTAGAATGAAAAATTTGTTTGAATAAAAACAAGTAGGTCAAGTTTTTCCATCCAAGTGTTCTTTTGATGAAATTAAGTAAAATAAATAATAGCTGAAATGAAAATGGTGAAAAAACACCTCACAAGGAAAATTTATTCATGTTAAAAGTAAATTTATTGCCAGGATTATACCTGTCCAAAAAAATAACAAGTAGGCGGTTGGCTGCCTAGCACAAGGTATAACAAAAAGAGATGAAAAAAATATTAAACAAGCAGTGAATAATAAGACGTTTCATTACCATCCAAATTTCAACCATGCATAAGACAGCTTCATCTCTGTTTTTTTCTGTTGTTTTTATTATTTCACATCTGAATATTATAACATTTTAAGGTGAAAAATTTTCAAAAGATGTAAATGTTGAGTGAGTCTGTGAAAAATTAGAAGCAATATTTTTCCTGTTATGTTTTCTTTAATCCTTAAACCTTTTTCTCTCTCTCACACACACACATTGCATGATGAATTTCGTCTTGTTATATTGCAATAACGTTAAAAGGACACAGGCAAAAGTAAAATAATTGTATAATTTAAGCTTGAAAAACAAAAGACGATGAAAAATGTGTTTAATTTCCTTTCTACAATTTTTCCAAATCAAATTTATTAGACAAATTTTCCATCACATTAATCCATCTCAAGTTTTGTTCGCATTTGAAAGTAAAATATTACGAAAAAAGGGAGAAGATTGTGGCGACACACAATTTCCCATAAAATATCTTCATAAAATGTTTGTTCCAGTTTTATTTTATTTTAAAATTTATGGTGACTATTGAAATAAATAAAATAAAAAAAATAGAATGAAAAATATAGAGCAATAGTAAAAAAAACTTTTATTTTAACACCAACTCGTAATAAATCTGAACGTGAAAATGAAAGAGTTTTATTATTCTAAAATGTTTTGTTTATCCATTGAATTTTAACAAATTAACGACTTTTTAAATATTTGAATCGTAAAAAAAAAATTTGACAATTGACGGGGATCGTTTCTTAAACCATCAGAACAGATCAGATTTTTAGAGCGGTCTCAGCAGAGAACCAGCACTCAGACCTACAGACAGGTCCATTGTGCATACCCATTACCATCATATCTCATGAAGAAGAAACCAAATCTAGAGAAACAACTAAAGAAAGAAGTCCACAAGACCTGGTTCAGTTCAGGAAAGTGACCACACCTTCTCAGAAAGCTAAGCAAGGTAGGCATCTTCACTTGTATGATGGAATCAATACTGGGGAAGAACTCACCCTGCGTGATACCACGCAATCTGGCACGCTTGGGATATACACAAAGCAAAAGTGCAGTAGTCTCCTCTTCTTCAGAGCAGCATTTGCACATTGGATCTGTTGAGTCAAAATGACTAAAGTCTAGAGTACAATGACCAGTGAACATACCAACTACAACTCTGAGCTCAGTACGGTTCAATGTGATCAGTTGACTAAATAAACCGGAATCAGGTTCCTTGATAAATAGGCGAGTCTGCTTAAGAGTACCCGCCTGATTGGACCACCATTTCCGGAAAAGCCTAGCCTCTCTAGTCTTCCAGTAAGAATTCATGCAGGTCAGAGAGGCAGAACTGGTCAAGGTCGATACCTCATTAAAAGATCTTGCAATTCTACTTAAAGGTTCGTTATAAGTGTTGTTCCGTTGATGAAATGAAACTTGTAGGAGTCTTCGTCTTCTCAGATTTTGTGGAGCAGTTTGATTATGGATGATTTTATTGCAGAGTATGTCACATTTTATATTTTTTATGCATCAGATCATAGCAAAACGTAATGTCAAATCTTCTTCGTCTTACCTGTAGTGTTTCCATATCAAGAAGTTTTAATCTTGCGTCATCTGTTGGTAAGATATAAGTGTCTTTGCTCCACCCAAGGTTTCATAGAGCGAATAACAAGAGTTGTTTTTGTACTGATTCAATTCTTGAGGAATTTACAGTGCCAACCATGGCGGCAATCTCTGCTTGAAAGATTGTCACAAATTGACCTAGGCATACACTCGAGGAGAGGCCAAAGTCCTCAGAGTAGATACCCGCTACAGCAATACCGTCCATGAATGATCCGTCAGTAAAGCAGGCCTTCCAGTCTCAAGCTAAGGCTGGTGTAAAAGAACCAGGAACTTCAGACCAATCACTACGGCTCGGAAGTAGAACACCTGCTTGTGAATGTTCAAAGTTGCTACCGTTTGATCACATCCAGCCTCCAAGACGGGCAAGTATACCATTGGAACAGAAAATATTTTCGCAATATCTCACAATTTCAAACCTGTATTCAAAATCCATTTGTAGCTCGTCAAAAGCCTTGCTCATATAAAAAACTGCTAAGTACTCTATTTATTCCGTTTATTCCTCTGATAATTCCACAATAAGACACAAATAAAAACTATTTTTAATACAATGTAACTAGACGCCAACAGCAAGGTTTATGACATTTATCATTGTTCTACAAATACTTTATATTTTTTTTCTTCATTTTATTACACATATTTTTCAGATACTACTTGCAATAATAATCATAATAATGAAACAGGTACTTTAATAATAAATAAATACGAGAAATAGAATGAGAGAGAGAAACCCTGACTCGCACAGTTAAATTTATATTTTTATTTTTTTGTATCATTAATAACCATAATATTGTGCACCTTCATGTACATTTAAATGCATAAATACTTGTAATTTTTATTATTATTTTTCTTCTTTTTAATGTTTTTTTTTCAAAGAGAATTCCAAGGCCGTAATACTTATCATTGCAAAAGCCCAACCATAAATATCGTCACGCAGATATTGTTTTCAGTTAAATTTATGATTTTAGCTGTTTTTTTTGTCTTACATTCGTACATACATTAAATACACCTATGGGATTTACAATTCAGAAGAGAATTATGATTATAATAAAATGCTTTAATTATCGTTAAACATCATCACAGCAGTATGATCTGAAAATGACCCTAAATATAGTTCTATTTTAATTGTAGTGAAATTGAAATTGATCACATATTTTTGAAGTGACATTCCATGCAATGGAAGTGAAAGAATTGTGGTTTGTTTTTTTTTCTTTTTAATTTAATAGAGTAATTACCATGATTATGCCATGACGTGATCTTGACTGATTACTTATGGTGTTAATAAATTTAACCCTTTGAATGTTAATAATTGACAATTGTTCTCATAATTTAAATGAAAACCACAAAGATTAACATTGAATTGATGTTAGAATTGCATTTTAATGGGTGTTTCAAATGTTAGAATGATAAATTTGAAACCACAAATTGATAAATTTTAGATATGAATGTGACATTTCATGCGTGCAGATAATCACATGTTGTAGTTTAAAGAGTCATCACCTTTCATTTGGTAAGTGCTTGTAAAAATTGATTGAGTTACTTTAATTTTTAAAAAAGGAGCCCAGAAATTTAGGATTTTCGAAACAGTGAGGTTGGACCAGAGGTCTTTGGTCGTCAGGCTAGTAGGATGACTAGGGCATTTGGAAAGGTGAGCTACGTCATGTGGTGAGCTATGGCATGATATGCATGTATCAGAGACGGATGTATCATTGCGACTAAAAAAGCTATTTGTCAGTTTTGAGTATCCTAACCTTAGCTGAGCCAATACCGCTCTTCTCTCTCTCTGGGGAGTTTGGCTTCGTCTGCTGATATCTCGGCTGATGGTTCAACGAGGACCCTTTTTGCTTCATAGCTGTTTGTTGTTTTTACGACCGTTGCTGTTTGTAGTTCGATAAGTAGCCGCATTTTGTGTGGCTTCCAAGTTTTTCCAGGGCGTTTCCACTAACTGGAGGGTTCCAAGCAGGAGCAGCAAAATTTGCCATGTGGCGACCTATTGCTTTATACGTGGTGACTATTGTATCTTTGTCTTGGTCCCAAGTTCTTCCAGCAATGGCTTTTAGAGCATTTTTTTCAATTTAATCTTTACATTCATTTCTTAGCGTGAGCGTTGAATCAATGGATCGATTGTGACGACTAATATACGTGGATTTTTTACAATCGGAAGGAGGCGGCCATTTATTGTCACAATTTGAACGCTCCTGTTACCAAAGTGCATTAAACAGCATCGTTAATTACCCTAAAAAAAGAAAACAACGATAATTTTCTTCCCACATACAATTTCATACCAAATAACCCTCCTAATAAGCAGAAGAACTGGAAAATTCTGCAACTTCATACCAATTTATCATTTTTTTTGTGTCGTACATTGTAAATGCATAATTTTTTTTGTTGATTCACTTCTCTCCTATTTTCTATGAAAACAAAAAATTATTAATTTAACATATAGAAAAAAAAATTACATAAGAAAAATCCTTCAAGCACTTGCTCGATAAATAAATGATGATCGGCCATATCAAGACACAGACAAAAGGAACCGCAATTCACTCACCGTAAACTATTTTTAACGTGTATAGACAACTCTTGTAATCAATTAACATTTTTTTTTGTGTTACTGCTGCTGCTGTTTATTATTGTTATTATTTTTATGGCATGACATCGGCACGCATAGACCGCAAAATACTTTTGTAATGGAAGTAGCTTACACTCATTATTATTATTATTATTATTGTTGTACTACAAATTTCTTTGGTGATGATGATGATTACGACGATGATGATGAAGAAAAAAATGTGTAATTAATTTTTTCTTATTACTTTAACATTCACCCATACGTTCGTAAGTGTCCACACTGTTTTACTGTTTTTTTTTTATTTTATTGTTTTAAGTGCGTAAAGTTTTCCTACCTCGAAGTATTATTTTTCACTCTTAAAAGTCTCTCGTAAATTGTTTAATTTTTAGGTAGTTTTTTTTCCTTATCATTATCATCTCATACACTTCCATACAAAGAACATACAAGAGACAGGTTATACATTTATTCAGTTTACTCGCTCAAGCGTTGAAAATGTATGTAAGTCGAACAAAATTGTTATATTTTAGGCCCAACAACAAAAAAAAGTATAAATTTTTCATTAAATAAATGGGTTTTCTGTTTTCACTATTTCTTGTTTCTAGTAAAAAAAATATATTATAATAATCATAGATAGTGAATATTTAACGCCAGGCTATTGCTATAAGTCGCTTATAATTATATGTTTCACTTTATAGAAAACATTAATATCTCGACTAACAAAATCTATTTGCTATGTTAATAATTGTAAAGCTTTTTGCATAATTTTTCCATTCATTTTTTTTCTTCTTATTTCTAAATTTAATTTTTATACTTTTTTTTTGTGTATAATTATTATCTTTATTTAGGTATTATTTTTATTATTATTTTTTTTTATTATGAATTCAATTTCATGTTTTTAATCTCAGCGTGAATAAACCGTATCTAAATGTGTATGATAATCTTTAACAATTAAAAATACATTATTTTTATTTAATTTTTTTTTCACTCTAGTTTAGTTCAAGTATTTTGAGTACGTTTTATGCAGTTTACTTTAAATAATGAGTAGCACTCGTTAAGATTAGATAGAAAAAAAGATAATAGAGTGGATTTTTAATGATGAATTACTTTAGGAACTGAATTAATAAATTAAAGGAAGTGTTTTGACATTTTTTTTGTACAATGACCTTGAAATTATGGAGAAATTTCAACAGGACAGGATCAACAGGTGCAAAGAAAGCACTTCTAAAAGTTCAAGGTCATCAAGATTAAACGAAATATTGTGATTCAAATGCAAAACTTGTTGATTGAGAATCTTCATTCTGAATACTTGAGTGCTAGAACTGAATGCGGTACTGGTTCAGGTGTATATATTGCCTCAGAGTATAATGAGACTAAGGAAAGTATAGAAAAATATGCGAAAAAGATGCGTAGAGAAGAAGTACAATAACAAAAACATTTACAATATGTCATACAGCGAAACTGCACTTAAAGCACTCCAGCAATTTACTGTGACTTCAGGTGCTTAACTTTTAGCTATGCGCTTCGTGTACACTACATAGGTTAGCGTTGGTTAATTTTTATTTTGTGTGAGTGTATACGTAGCGCATATCTAAAAGTTAAGCACCTGAAGCCGGCCTTAAAGTTAATTCAAAAATTATCTGAAAGTGTTTGGAAAAAATTTATCAACTCACTAAAAACAACACATTAAAATTTATCTGGGTACCAGGACATATTGATGGTAATGAAATCGCTGATTGGCTAGCTAGAGAAGGATCAGCAGCTATATTTGCAGGAGAAGAGACTTGCTTAGGTATTGCATTAACAACGGTTAAATCTGCCATATTTTGATGGCTTATTGACAAATCAACTTTGAATTGGGAAGATCAAAGGATGTATCATTCACAACATGTTCACACCTTTATACCTAAAAGGTCAGTAACACGCACAAGGGAGTTGCTGGAAATGAGTGTGGTTCAGGTGAGGGTACTTATTGAATTCCTAATAGGACATGCCAAAGTGCTCAAGCACTGTGCTTTTGTAGAGGATTAGAAAATAGAAGAAGGAGAAGGAACTTTGGTTGTTTGAACGGACAAATAAATCCAACAGCCTTATTTGAATTCACATTGCATGACTTCTTAAAGGAAATTCCAATTGTGAAAAGTGAATATAATCTTGGGTAAGTCGCAAGACAGCCCACAAAAAGCCCAACAATAGGTGACTGAGATGGGTCTATTGGAGTTGACATTGAAATGGGACCAAATAAAAATATGAGAGGCCGATAATCTTAAACGAAAGACTTGATCTTATCCCTGATTATCAAGTCAATAAAAAGATAGACTATTAACCATTTCAACAACGAGCTAAGTCCATAGAACAGAATTCTTTACATTTTATAATTTCACATACAAAATTTTGAAGTTAGCGTATGTGTTTCTATAGATAGCCCACTTAAGCCACATATTGTAGGACCTGTTTGAGTGTTTTCACATAGTGACGTACCCCAAGCTCATCATTCAATCTAGCTTCGCATGAAAGAGTGAAGCAATCATGCCCTTAGTATGTCTAGACTCACACTTGCACCACCACTTCGACGCTCGTTCGCTGGTGTTACAACTATACCCATAATTCTTATCATGCTCAAGAGAGCATGCTTCCTTAACTAGAGATATACTCTTTAGGAAGCGGTAAATTAGTCTTATACCCATCTGGAGTAAGTCTAAAGTTGAGCTCTACCAGTTCCCAATATACAGTGAAAATTCTAATCAGCGATAACTACTCAACAAGGACATATTCTCAATAAGGACATTTCAAAATTGTCTGTTATAATGTTCAATTTTTTTTTACTTTCATATTTTGGGAATAATTTGTAATAAAACATTATCTATTTCATGGGAAATTTTTATTCTTTTCCTCTGAAAATAATTTTTTAATTTCTGCGTTACAAATTTGTTACAAAAAAAACAATTAAATGCCCTAATGAGCTTTCTAAGGAACTATATTCTTATTTGCTTGTAACTATGTAAAAATGAATTCCAAAGGCCCATGAATGACTTCTAAAGACTCATTACTAGAATCTCTATTCTCTGAATTTAACCCAAAAGATGTATCATAATTTTTTTTCATGATAATATCATTAATATCACTTTCTGTTAGTTTATCAAGGGTTTCCTGACATTCTTAGTCATTAAATTGTTCGAATTCCTGTAATGTCAAATTCAGGTATTCCCTCTTAAAGATTTTTCTACCAATTTACGATCATCAAGAAAGACAACTCATTTCATGTTCCAGATATTCAAAATTTTTCATTTGTATCCATTTTCAGATTTATTTTGATAGAAATAATTTACCCTTCACCCAAAAAACAATTCAAATTTAAGTTATTTTTAATTTACGTGTATTTAAATTCCATAATTTTCCGTTTTTTTTTTTTTAAAAAGTCGGATGCAATTTTATTGTTTTGTTAACATATAAAGGATGTCCTTGTTGAGAATATTTATTCTCAGCTAGAGACAGATATTTGAAAATTTCGTATCCTTGATTGGAATTTTTACTGTATTAAATCGTTTTGATTCGAGATATCGACAATCACATAAGATATGCATTGCAGTCTCGTCATGATCCCAACACAAATGTTAAGTAAAATTTTATCCTATGGACTTTGCTAGTGAAACTCTTGAGACGACAAAGATAGCCTAAAATAAAATTCTTCTTTTTAAGAATCATTATACAATAAAAAAAAAAAGAAAAACTCACTTGATTTGATGAAACGATGAAACATAATCAGATTCACACATCATTTGAGATAAAGGTGATGTTAAGGATGAAATATAAGCATATAAATATTTGAACAAGTACAAGTCAAAATGTTTGTTCACATTACAAGTGTTTCTGTCTGTTTTTAAGCCTTTTCATCTTATTCCTTCACCCACAAGTACTTTTAATAATGTAATCATAACTCGCAACAATGTTTGATAATAATAAAAATAAAATAATAATAAATAGCCGTAAGTGCATATAATACTTATGAAAGCGTCGACCACCAACTGATTTCTGTTGAACAACACCTACAACAATATAATCATCGTGAACAATCATGACGAGAGATGCACATTAAGATGATTATGATAAAGTTGCTTCTTATAATTCTCTCTCTCTGTATTATTTTATATATTCAATTTTTTTTGTGTCTAATCTATTGCAAGTGAACTATCATTGCTCTGGGTCTATATGTGAATATGAATCAAATAGATTTAATGATTACAATTCTGTTTAAGAGTGAAATAAACACTTTAACCTTTTATTTCAACTTTATTTATTTGTATTTGCTTTAAACATTTTCATTATAAACGCATTTCAAACGATGACTTAACTGGAAAATTGCTTAACTTAGACGTTACATTGGAGCTTCATGTCCCATTGAGAGGAGTAGGAACCTTAAAACCGAATACTGATCACTTCATTGAATGCCATTTTCCCATTAAAATTCATAAATTTTGACACATTTCATGTTAAATTCTCACTTTTTACCTCAAATCACCATAAAACAAGATGAACAAGCGCCAACATTTACAAGTCATGCTATCTTACAAGTACATTGATGGGAACAATGATATTTAAATATATTAAATTTAAAAATGTTAAATAAATTTGTTACATTAAATATGATTTTTTTATCCGTGTCACGATCAATATGCATTTACGCACCTTATTTTGAGAAAAGAAACCAAAAAAAAACAACATTTAACATTTCTTATATAATTGTAATTGTAATAATATTAAATGCAAAGTGAAATAAAAAAAAAAACAAGACAAGAACATCGATTATTTATTCAGATTTTATAATAAAATGAAATTAAATGAATAAACATTAAAAAGTTGTAATGAAATGAAATAAAGCTATTTGATGCCTTTTGGACATTTTATTATAATCAATATAAATCGTGTCTTGTAAAGATATTTTACCTACAAACTGATGTTTGGTGTTCAATCGATTAACTTTTAAATGTAAATGTAAGGCAACGAATGAAAACAAATTAATTGATTAAGATTTTATATGATGAAATTGATTTGAATCTCACTCAAGTTAAGCAGAAGTATATTAGAGATATTGAAAAATTCCTGATTGAAGGATCATGAATCAGCAGAAATTTTTTGAACGAAATGTGTGGAAGTGTTATAAAGCGATACAATGTCAAGAATTGGCTCATCACTCTCAATAAATGAATATTGAACTGAAAATAAAATAAAATAAAATGAGAATGAAAATAAATAAACTAAAACAAAGCTTTTAACATTCCAATCTAATTTTGAATTGAAATAAAATGAGTTGAATGTGATTTTAAATGATCAGCATAAGTGCATTCACAGGAATTTGATACGGACGGTTGTCTGACACGTGGAACTCAGTAACTCACATTGACATGGACAGATGATTCAAGTGCCCAAAATACTTGATTTACTGACAATAGTTTTCTTGACCTAGTCAAATTTCAGGACTGTCAGATCAGATCAGATTTGTAGGGCGGCTTTTAAGCCTGCACTCAGGCCATCAGTCGGACCCATTGTGCATACCCGTTATCATCATCCGAGGAACTTAGCTTTTATCCTGTCATCCCAAGCAGTCGCCACCTTTATCTAGGCTTAAACTCAAATTGAGTAGCCGAAAAAATTGACATTTGAGATTGTAAAGCGGAGCGAGAATCTTAAGATTGATAGTCCAACACGATGACCACTGCACCGTACAATCCCCTGGACTGTTTCAGGATTGTCTATTCTTTGCTTTTCTTTGGAGTCACTGACTCGAAACGCCCTCACTAATTTCGTTTTTGGTAGTATCATACCACGAAGACTGTCTTAATCGTTTCTGAAAAGTGTAGCCGTCGATTTCTGGTGGTAGCCTGTTTGATATCTCTAGAGAAACTAAAACAGCGTCTTGAGAGTGATCACGACATGGCAGATAGGCCAACAAACTATAAAGCAGGTTCAGGACTTTTCTTTGCGGCCGCAGTCCCAGTCATTTTAAAATTCTTCTCAATCCAGGGGAAGCAAAAATAATGAAACAGTACTAGCTACACAAAAAAGAGGACTAAAAAGATTCTCAAAATGTAAAGAGCAATTCTGAGGGCATTAATTGGACTCTTTTAAGGACATTGAGCTTTCAACACGCACCTGAAAAAAATGGCATAAGTGAAGACTTGCTAGGAAAAGGCATCAACCCTTTGAGAAAAATTTCCAGACCTTAAACACACCGACTTAGTCTCGATCAGGCAGTTTAGAGTAAAATCCATTTTGACCACAGCCAAACCATCTCTTAAAGCACATTTTTACTTCAAAATACAGTCAAAATAATATTTGATCAGGTTCAGTCACATTTCATTTGAATAGAGCGCTGGCTCATTGTCAATAATTAGAATAAATGTAATCATCAAGGTGTAAAAACAAAGAATAATAATAAGATGACTTTTGATTTTTTTTGAGTTGTTGGACCAATTTATTTATTCATGTTCTAATCTTAAACAAAAACATTTTGATTGTAATGTTTCATGGCTTTAAGATGATCTCTAATGACCTTTGTTATGCAATGTTCTTTGTAAAATGAGGTTACTTCGTCGATTTTAACAAAAATTGACAAAAATGATGATAAAGTTCAATTTTTGTTCTGTTATCCTTTTTGAAATAACTAGCAATAGGCGATTTCATTTACAATTCAAACAGAAATCGATTCTTGACCTAAATTGAAGCATAAAATGTTTCAATTTCAACTTAAATAGCTAATAAATAAAACAAAAAAATATTTGGAACACCCATTTGATCTTGTTAAATGTCCATAAAAATAAATTAATGAGGTAAAAATAATAACTTTCAATAAATTTCTATTTTAACATCCATTTCCTGATTGTTTTTACTTATTCACTCATTCTATCATTTAACTTGAATTACGATAAAAATAAAAACAAAAAAAAACCAAACCATAAAAAAATTCTAATCGATTAATTTTCTTAAATGACCAAGTAAATAGGAACTGTTGCTCATAATCATAAACGCACGCATCAAGCCCACAATCTTACATTTCAAGAAAAATACACACAAAATTTATACTTTCTATCGCTTTGTTCCAATTCATTGAATTTCCTATAAATTTTTCATTTTATTATTATTATTTTAACTTATTTTAACTTAACTTTACATTTTATACGTGTAGAGTCCAAGCTCAGTCAACCTTATCGACACACATTTTATGGAAATTAAATGATAAAAAAAAATGTCGACACAAAAACAATAATAATAATAAAAATAATTTTTGCTACACAAATCGAAAATAAAGAATCGGAAAAGTAGCTCATCTCATTTTTTCTCATTTTTTTTGTTTAAATGTAAAAAATATTATCAAAAAAATTTCATTATGAGAGTTAATTTATATAAATAATAATAATGATAATAAAATAATATTTTGGTCTTCTGTATTGATGCCGACAACGCTTCAATACACGGTGAGAGAATAAATGCACATAAAATGGAATCGATTAAGATAAAGTGATTAAATAATAAATAAATTAGCGCGTTTCTCAATGGTTTTGCTGCAGGTGCAACAACAGTCTTCATTGTATATATGTGTGTGTGTGTTAAAATATTCAGGAATCGGTGTAATAATCATAATTTTGCGATTAAAACGTGCACATTTACTTCAGTTGTTTATGTCGTGATTGGTAATTGTTGATAAATTTTATTTAAGCGGTACATTATTTTTTTTTTAAATTTAAAATTTTTTAATCGTAATTTTATTATTGACACAATTTATTTCATTTTCATTCAATTTTAAAGGAAAAAGCTTGTGACGTTGAAATTGTGAAAAAGTTGGATTAAAATCCAATTCGATTTCATTCATTTTGTATCCTGATTTAATTTAATATTTTACTCATCACATGCTTGTGAATTAAAATGAAATAAAAAAAAACAAAATAAATGCAAAAATAATACAGTAGTGAAACACAATATAAATAATTTTTTGCATTTTTATTATTATTTAAATTCCGAATTCATTCAAATCCGATTTTATTTTTTTTTTATATGTATTCACTTGATTTTTTTTTATATTAAATTTAAAAATAAATAATATTACACATGCAATGCAACACTCACTGTAATCATAATAATATGCAGAAGGAGAGACGAATGGAACATTATGTGATTGTGATGTGACATTATGCAAATTGAATATACAATTTATGTGTTTTTTTTATATTTTATTTCATTTCAATTTAATTCAATTCTATGAATGTGAGGTGTTCTGATGAAATGTTGATATTCCTGAAATGTTAGACGGTTTTCTTCGAGAAAAAATTTAAATTAAATTTTAAGGACATAGGACTGTATTAAATATCTGTTCTGTGTGGATGTAAAAACATTATTTTTCTAATCAGGGTTTTTCACATTTCATTGAATCAGGTTTCAATAGATCACAAGTTTGATAACGACATATCTGTACTTCTGCTTCTTAAACATTTCTTCTAATTATGCTGTTATTCGTATAGTTTTTTTTGTTGTAAAAAGAAAGTCGTTAGTTTTTATTGTTTATTCCAAATTTTCTTCACATGCCACTGATTTAGACAACAGCATTTGTGGTGTGGTCTTTATGTCTTCTGTAGTGCCTGTGATCTAGAGTTGAGGAAAATTTCGGTATTGTCAACATGTTACAAAGCAAGTTAATGAAAAATAATACCATTTGGAGTAATTACTGGAATAAAGTTCTATAGAGTTTTATCTTTTAACTAAGTAAATAACGTGCACTAGTGTGACAGGTTGAATTAACCTCAACTATTTTAACTCAGTTTTGAATTTGATCTATCGATTTCTATTTATTCTTTTAAGTATGACAATTTTATCTGAAAAACTACTTGTTGACCTCTTATCTAATATTTGCTAATTTTTTTTCCAAACAAGGGTTTCCCCGGGTTCTACATGCTCGCTAATGGCTGCTTGCTTGGTAGCATAGCCAGCTTTTATGCTGATGAAGACTTTTTACGGGTTAGATATATATAGATATTCCATTTCAAGACCATAACTAACATAACCGATAAATGATCCTTATAAATGTTGAATGGCTTGTGTTAATGAAGAAAACATCATCAGAGATTTCTGTCCCATTGTAAAAGCAATTGCCAACACCGTTGATTGATGAAGAATTTGATTTTAAAGTGAATGATGCATTTCGACAAATAGAATAGGATTTATTTCGTTCTAAATCTTATGGGGGTACAATCTCATAGCTACAGAAGATTTGAAATTAGATTTTGACTCTGTGTCCCTGGATGACTTTTGATCATTTGAGTTTTCTAATAATAAAAAAAAACATTTAGTTCATGTTAATTATCAAGTGGTTTTCTCTTCAACTGCATCACAATTAGCTTGTGATCACTCGCATACGATTCGTAAACTCTTACTTTGTAGACATAGTCCAATAGTCTACCATAAATGCCATCAATTATTGTGTTGTTGTCTGTTGTACTTACGAGTGGTGATAAGAGATTTAATGCGTGTCCTTGCGATAACACTTTATTTGTAGAGCAATTGAAGTCACTTAAGTTATCATTGAAATCGCCACAAATTATTACATTTCTTTGCGATAAGAATTTGTCCATGCATTTAGCCACTTCTTCAAATTCCTTAGTTGTCACCTTCGAACTTTTGTAGATATTAATGAAAAAGATACTGTCAAAAACGCATGCTGTCAAGTCAACGTTGCATGAAAAAGTTCTATCAGCATTTCCTGCTGCTTTATATTCCATTTGATCATTACCATACATTAGAGTGCCTTTGCCTTTTGCAAGTTCATCAGGTAGACGATTTCGAGCTATTATTTGTTTTCCTTTAATTTTCAGGTCCTAATTTTTATTTGATATTTTAAGCCACGTTTCCTGCAACATTATTATATGGCTAACATCAAACACTGAATCGTTCCTTAATGTATTAATGTGGCATTTTAGTGATCTTATGTTTTGGGAAATAATTTGCAGCACACACTCTGGCACAACACGGAGATAAGCGAATTTAGGATTCAATTGAGCTTCGATTTTCAGTCTATTCATTTCGCGATATGAGTCCAAAATATCCGAGTTAGGATCGAGTTCGTTTGGAGGTTTTGTTTTTCGAAATTTATAGATAAGGTACAAACCACTAAGCCTCGTTGCTCGCGAAAACGCCACATATACTAAGGAGCATAAGTTTTGTCGTGGAAGCTCTATTACTACTTTTTCGTTTGATGAACCTTGTGACTTATGTATCGTCATTCCCAAAAATCTCTTCAAGCTCTTTAAAGTTTTTGGTTGTGGTTAGGTCATCACTGTTTCGATTCTTTCTTGATTCTATTTTCCATTTTCGATAGATATTCCATTTCAAGACCATAAATACTTATTGTACTTGTCTGACATTTATCAAATTGTAAAATGTATATCATCAATAATTGTTTCGTTAAATCGAGTGTAGAAATTAGTCTTACTACTTACCTTGACATACAGCCATTGATTCGGAATTTCTCTTGTTCCAAAAAAACACAACAGAGCTAGCTCTTGATGAAGCGTTATCGTTAATAAGCTAATTTAGTTCGACATCAAGATCTTTGATGTTTAGACCGTTAGTACCTTCAGACTATTTAATTTTCTTATTGGTTCGTAAATAAGATTTATTGTAACGAGTTGTGTTATTATTTAAATTGATATTAAATTAATACATTAAATGCACCTTGGAAAAATTGATTATATGACTTTAATATAAGAAGGCAACTTAAATTGATATAACAAAGGTTAAAATGAAAACTTACCTGAACCTCAAAGTATTACTTTAATTCAAAATGCGTTTCATCTTTTTTCCTAACACCTGCTCCATCCAATTACCTGTCAAAGGAAATGTCATTAGCCACAAAATGACAACGACCTTTTCTCCATTCAAATTCCGGTGGCTCACTGTCTCAACACAATCACAATAATAATTTAAATAACTCTTTTATTGCATACTTTGACAATTTAAACATACAATACCGCAAATGTCCAGTCAATCATCATTTTCATTCTTTAACTACATTGTCTTGATATCTTTTTTTTATTTAATTCAATTGATGCACATTAAAGCTTTTTCAATTCAATTCAATTTTGTATCATTTTGTCGTAATACATTTTGAATATATTGTAATATAATGAAATTAAAATAAATGTCATTTTGTTAACAAAACGGATGCAAAACATGTAACAATTGAATGATTTTATGTATAAATTTCAAGTCTAATATCATGCAAAATGATGACATATTCAAATGTAGGAACAAAATAATTTGAATATAATAGCAAGAAAAGACGTCAAATTGATTAATTTGGTGAGAGAGCACAAGTAATCAAGTGTTGGGAGGTAATAAATTATATTTCTTTTCTGCTTCATCTCATTTTAATTTTTGTTTTTTTAATCTTGAGCTTTGAATCATAAAAATTTTAGCATTAAGCAGTAAAAAGATAAAAAAATCATAAAATTTTTGAACAATTGACATTAAACGAAGTCATTAAATCGCAGTAAATTTAACAATTTCCAGGTGTTCTCAGAAGGAAAAGTAAATTAATATTTTGAATGTGCGTGATAAGGCAAGGCACAATTAAGAAGATGATGATCATAAAAAATGAATAAATTTTACCGAATTATTGTTCAAGTGAAATTAAATTTTCCATTGAAATACCTTTTTAATGTGAATTTAAATTAAAATATTTTTGTGTATCAACTCAGGTATGAAATAGGCACAAAATGGAATTAAATTGAAGGTTTAAAATAAAATAAAAATACAGGAAAAGTTAATTAAGTACCGAAACACATTTAAATTCATCGTCATGAGTCTTCACTTGATAAATCAACAAAGTCATTGATTACATTGAATTTTTTTTTGGTAATTCAATTCTGTGTTTTTTCCCTCAATTTAATCAAAAATTACATTAAAGCGTTACCATCGCGCGCTGTCTTTACTTTGATATTTTAACGACACGCTTTAATTTTTTCTATAAACACTTTTTATTGTTACTTAATGGAAACAAACGTTTACCTTTTCTTTTTGATTGTTTGTGGTTGATTGTCGGTGAAAATTTCATTTTTATGCTGTGTAATGTATTTGTATTTTGTGACCGTGAAAATTAATATTTTTTTTTGTGTGAATGAATGAATGAAATAAAGTGAAATTTTATTAATTTTAATATAATTTTTTACTTGCAGGTCAATTTGCTGCGTAATGAAGAATGTTTACAAAATTGTTTGTCTTTACTTTAATCAGTTTTCCAGGAATTAGATTCGAGAGTTTCTAAAGAGGAAACTGGATAACGCTTATCGAGAAATGTATATTGGATTATGGTTCACAATTTAAGTTTTTAAAGTAAGTAAACTTAATTTCAAAATTTTTCAGAATTCTTTTTAAAAGCTCAGGAAATTTGATAGAGCCGGGTGACCATTCCTTCAATTTGATGCTCTGGTAATTGTCTGCTTAATCGACTTTTACTTCTCAAAATGTTGCCTCAGTAATCTTGCGATACTCAAAGAAGCTCCACATAAGACAGCTAACAATCAGTAGGTTTAGATTTAGGTTGTATCACATGGGAGGGGTCGATCAAGCCCTGGTTGCTCTGTTGTGTTCATAATTTTGTCCATCAAAGTTTCCATAGTAAACGCAAAACTTTAAGCCTAAGAGTATACGTAGGCTTTTATGCTGTCATCACAGAGCAGTCTCATCTAAATTGAACCAGAAAAATTTATTTATATATTTATTTAACGTATGAAAATCATCCTCTAGATCACATCAATCCTTAGTTCAAGTATTTCTTTTCAGGAATGGAGCATCAGGCAGGTGTAGTAATTATGTTTTAGCATCAGTATTGTTAATTATGAAAAAGATACATTAAAAAAAACGATTAACAGCCAAAGCGCCCCAGCAATTCAAAAAGTTATTTTATGTCTCATCTTGAAAAACAGTTAGACTTGATAGTCTAACTCTTGTAGCCATATTATTACTTCTTTTGTTAATTTGTGAAGATTTGTTAAGCCTCCATCAAATTATTTAAGGGACAATTGATGATATATAACATAGTTTGATCAGCTCCACAGTCACAAAGCGGTGAAGCAACCATTTCCCATTTGTAAAGTAAATGATTACATCTTCCAGAATTTGTGCGGAAACGATTTAATGAGCAACAAATTTTGCGTGGTGGTTGATTTGGATTTGAAATAAGATGGGCATTTATTGGAGGTGTTAATATCCATTCTTGTCGCCATGTAGATTTTTCATAAAATGTTATGATTTCATCAAAGTTCATCCAAGGGGGTTTCCTAGATTTTAGTCTCACAGAAGGTAATGGTTGCATTTCATCATATAATATAAATTTTTAAAGACAAGAGATTTCTTCACTACATTTGATAATGCCTTTTATCTCCTTATATGATGTGGTGGTATGGTTGATAAAACAGGAAGCCATTTTAAAGGAGTACATTTGAGTTATCAAATTTTCTCCATCGCCATATTCCCTGTTCAACAGAACTTGTCCAAATTCCAAAATGAGATCTATCACAATAATCTGAAATAAAAATTAAGTTGGATAATCAACAATTTCAATGTTTTTTTTCATCATATCAATGGTAAAATCAAGCATGAAGTCAATTTAAAAGACAATTCAGATTAAACAATAAATAAAGTTAGTAAGTAAGCAAAAAAAAATAAATAATAAAAATAATCAAACCATTAATGGATGAATGATTCAATTCAATTTAAAATCGAAATATTGCAACAACTGACGAATGAACAACAAAGAAATAAATAAATAATTTATTGATGAGCCTTTCAATAATACTTCATATTTTTTTTTACTTTCATCTCTGATCTGATGTTATTATACTTGGTCTTATTTTGTCATGATAATTCAACTCAGTCAAGATCATCATTATTATTATTATTATGACCATTAATACGAGTTATTATTTGTTGGTAATCATCATTATTTTACTTTACTTGTCTACAATTTTTTACAATGTTTTATCTCTCATTATTCAGTAATAGAATCAAGTATCAAAGTAAAAAGTGAGTACGACCTCTATCCACTTCCTTTTTTTACTCTTAAAATAAAAACATTGAATAATTACTGATTTCATTGTTTTATTACATGAAAAAAAAACTGCTTTCATGTCTTCAAATTAAAATAAAAAAAAAATCATGAAAGTACTGATCTCAAAATAAGAACAAAAAAAATTACAGTATTTAATTCATTTTTTGTTGTCTACTTCTGATCTAATTGTGAGATCTATTGAATACATTGAAATATCATACACAGTGAAATAGAGAGCACCGACCAAAGCATGTCTAATTGCTTCTTTATAGATTAGAAAAAATGATAAAAAATATTAAATACTTACAAAAAAAAAGTACACAGTGTACAAATTCCCTTGTGATGCGATATAACTGTCTAAAAACATTCTCTTCTAATTTTTTTTTGTATTTGACTTCGATTCTTTTTCTCACTTTTGATCACTATTTTTTTTGATGGTGATGCGATTCTCTTGACTGATTCGGGTATTTAATTTTTTTTTCACTTTACTTTACTTTACTTTGAAATGTCTTAGACGAAAGAAGAATTTGAGGCGTAATCATTTAGTTCATCAGAATTAGTTACATGAATATTAAAATTTGGGTAACGAGAAAAAAAAATAATAATAATAATAATTTAGATTAAAATCTCACTGATTATTAAAAGAAAGTATGTGTGTAAATGTAAAGTAAAGTGCACAATATCCTCCTCTAAATTAAAATGAAAGAAAAAAAATTGTAAAATGTAAGAACTATAAAATAATAATGTTGAATACGATATCTGATCACAATCGCATTTATGATGGTTAAGACTGAATGTTATTTAATTACTTTAAAGCGGTTTTTTGTTACGTTATATACACATTATGATTATTATTATATTACTTCTTCTTTTTTTACCTCCTATGTAACTTTAATCATATAATAATAATGTAGAGAGTGTGAGAGAATCAGAATTTTAACATTATAATATTTACTTTTTTTTATTATTATTAAAGTATTATTGTTGTTTACATTCAACTTATTCCTACTTATCACACTTTTAATATGATCTTCCAGGTGGTATGAAATTACTACTAGGGTAATAAAGACCTGTAATATGATAAAAAAAGATGTGGAAGTTAATTTAATTTAATTTAATTATTTAATAATGCAGTTATTAATATTTTATTTTTATTTTAGAAAAAGGAGACACATACCTTGAAGTGGACCAAAAAGAGTATTCAACACCAGCCCATGTATAAATGGACACATATCGAAATGGCCACAATAGGATGTATCGAAAGTGTGTTTTTGGTAGATCTAGGTGTAATTTTTAATTCAAAATTTGACTTTAACGATGATCACTCAACGCGTTTAGCTAAAGCTAAGTCGATGTTCGAATTCGTCTTAAGACAGTCGCCATAATTTCGTAATCCGAAAGTTCTCCTTTCATTATACTTCACGTTCGTCCGATCTCTGTGTTTGAGTATTGTAGTGTGATCTGGTCGCCTCATTTCCAACTTTTCAACACACAAATGGAGAAAGTTCAAAAAAGACTCCTACGTGCTGTACTTCGTGATCATTCGAACCTGAACTACAAGCAGATGTGCCAGACATTCAACTTACAACCGCTCTTTACTCGTTGTTCTATTGCAGAAGTTGTAGTTGTACATGACTTGCTCTCTGGCAAACTAGACTGTCCTAATATTCTTGCTACATTGAATTTCAATTGCCCAGCACGAAACATGAGAAACAGTCACTTTTTTATTGAGCCATCACATAGAAGAATCTACACTTTCATTGAACCTCTGACCATAATAATGAGAGGTTTTAATTTAGTGACTGAATTTTTTTATTTTGACTTTGATAGGAATTGATTTAAAAATAGTATTAAGAACACAGTCAAGTTTCCATATAGTGAAAAATAAGCTGTACGTAATAATTCTATGTAATGAAAAGTCAGTATCTATAGAAACTGTAGATACATAGAAACTGACTTGTCATTATATAGAATCATTACGTACAGCTTATTTTTCACTATTTGGAGACTTGACTGTAGTTTTATATAAGGATAGTGTTCAGTATTTATTTCATTTTTTATGTATTTCTTGGCGTAGGGTATAAGCCTGTTGCGCCTGTAAACGTAAATCTCCCTCAAATTTGGTCCATTTTGGCGTAAGTAAAAGACTGTGTGATGAAAAATTTCATCAATGAGTATCTGACGAACTAATTTAAGAATCTACAGCTTCTATATACCTCTAACTGGAAGAACGTTTTTGATTTTTGACTGCAAATTTTTAACGTTGGAGTTAGTGGATGAAGTCCATGGACAAGCTTTAGAGCGCGGTTTTGAAGTACTTGTAGTGGTCTCAAATACGCACCACCTGACTGACCCCACATGCTACATAAATACACAATGTGACTATGAATTAGTGAAAAATATATGAGTTACCTTTTTTAGTTATTCCACTTTGCAGTCTCTATTCTGCAACATCATAAATAAGTCCATTTTTTTGTCTCTGGTCCACACTCTCAACCCAAAACCAGTGGAGTTTCCCACTGACCTGTCTCATTGGAAAATTCCACTGGAGTCTAACTAATTTTGGGTTGAGAATCAAAACCTTTTATGTGAATAGTGAAAACAAGTCGATCACATTTTCTGCTATTTTGGTTGTCGTTTCAACTTTTCCATCGATCATTGATTAATTTTTCCCAAAAAAAAGCAAAAAAATTTAATCAACTAGTTAAAAGAAGAAAATTAAGTCTTGTGTATCTTCTTCAATTTAACATCCAATTTTCACTTCATTATGATAGATATTTCACACAGATCACATTCACTTCCAATCCAATCCCCCACAAAATAACTACCGAAAAATATCATCTTATCAACACAAAAAGACACACATAAATTACACTTTTAATTTCTTTTTCCACAAAAAAAAAAATGGAATTTTACTGAAACTAATAACATCTTTTCTGACATTCAAGCATTTAATATTAATAACTTCTTGTCCAATTCATCTACTTCACAATATATTCCACATATCCACACTAAATGGACATGGAATGATTGATTACATTTCTCACATGAGGCACTTAAACTCGTCATTGTTATTTGTTTGTTCCTAAAATTCATAAATTTAATTCACTGCTTCACTGAAATTAAAAAGAAACACACACACAAAAAAATGTGAAGAAAAAACCAAATTGAAGCAAAGACAAAACTATTTCATTTCGTCACATAGTTGCTCATTTATTTAATGTATTTTTATATTGTTTCAAATTTAATTTTCTCTGTGTATAAGATAAAAGCTGTTGATGTATTGTGTGGGCAAGTATCGTGAAGAGCCGAAAAAATGAGTAATTATTATCTTTCCCCTTTTTTGTGTTCACATGTGATTTGGTTGATGACCGTCATCATCATCATTATTTTTCTTTGTTTTTTTAGACAGAATTTGAAACATTTGTCAAATAGTCACATTTAAAACTATTGTCTCTTAATTTTTTTACTTTTAAATGGTAGCAAACCCTTTTCTAATCATAATCTTTCACCTGTTTGCTTCTGTACGTAATGACTCACTTTTTTTGTCTTCGTCTTTTTTTAAGAGCAACTGACGACTGTCTTCATGTATGTTTGACATTCGTTTATCATCATCCATTTATTATAATTATCTCAAATATTTCATTTTATACTTTTCAAAACCTCCTTCTGTTTGTTCTTATTATTATTTTTATGCTTTCATTATTATTTGTTCTTATTCTTGTTCGTTTAAGGTTTTTTTTTATTATTATTTTTAAATATAAAATTCAATTTCAACATTTCAAATGTGTAGTCTCATACAATGTAAAACAGTTTCAGCTGCATCTTTCTTCACGTCCATGAAATAATAATAATAATAATAATAATAAATTCTTTTTTTTATATACAATTTTGAAATTTTTTTTCAAAAAAAGAGTAAAAACTGTTAATAATCCTCTTATGTACTTCAAATTAAAATTAAAATATCTTTGTAAAACTTTTAAAATAGTTTGATACATTTTTTGTCTTAACAGAAACGTGTTTGAATGCTTTAGACCTACAATGAGAAAAAAAAATCGAAATAATAATTAAGATTCGGACTTTTGTGTGAGTGTGAGTTTTAATTTGAACTGAATTTGATCAAAAAAATGTATTAAAGGAATGGATTTTGATTGCATTGCAAGAATCTGATGACGATTGGTAAAAAAAATCATTACATGATTGAAAGAAAGCAATCAAATCGATTAAAATTAGTGAAATTTAATATTGAAATGCTTATGTGAATTACTTGAAAAAGTGCATTTTCGATTAATTGAGGATATGCTTTGAATTTGTGATCAAGGGTTCAAGGATTCAAGGAAAAAGGACTTAGATGGACTCTTACTATTACGAGCATTGTCATTGAACAGAGTTTCATTGTATTCAAAGATGTGATTTCAAAGACTAAAAGTCTGACATGGAGATTCGAGTCTCTCTGAACCTTTTGTGACAGTTTCGGGCGTCAGTCAGGGCTGTCTCCATTACTATTTTTGGTAACGATGGACGAAGTGGTGAAAGCTGCAATAAGAGACAAGCCAAGGGGTATTAAATGGGACCTTCTAAAACCACGAGAGCGACTTGAGTGACTAGATTATGCCGATGATAAATGTGAAGTGTCTCATAGGCAAGCTGACATGCAAGAGAAACTATCCGACTTGACCACGCAATCAGCTAAGATTGGAATGAAGATCAACATCAACAAGACTAAAGAAATGCGAATTAATTCAGAATCTCAAGCTGCTTTGATGCTCGATGGAAATCCAATAGAACAAGTCAACGAATTCACGTATCTAGGTAATGTGGCGCGTGTTGATGGCGGCGCAACTAAAGATGTGCAAACGAGGATAAGTTAGATGAGTCAGTTTGAACAAGAATACAGAAGAAGACTCAAGATACAGGATTTGGCTTGTATAAATGAACCCAGCATCGAATTTCATGACGTTCATAGGAATTGTTAGTGGTTAAAAGTCACGTAAGCATCAAATTCTCCTCAATATCGCATTTTCCTTGAAATTTAAAGAAAATCTCTTCTATATAAATTGTTAAAACAGAGTTACGTACGTGAGCTTATTGCTAAAATAAAAAAATGTTTCACAGAGATTACATATAAAAAAGTTAAAAGAAAATTATTTGATCAAATAACAAAAATATCAAATTAAATGTAATCTAATTAAATTACAATCAACTTTAAACTTACAAACAAAAATTTTTTTTTATTATTTGATTTCAAACAGAAAAAATTAAAAAAATCAAGTAATTTAATTACCTCCCATTGTAGTTAAATTATGGGTGGCCCTTCAATGATCGGTCAATGTTTCATCATCAAATACAAAAAAATTTCAAGAAAAAAAAATTAAAAAAATTTAATAAAATAATAACAGAGTCACTAATAATCGTATTACAATATCTTGATTCGAGTACTTTTTCATAAATAAAATTAAAAAATAAAAAACAAAAAAAAAGAGTTTATGTATTAAAATAAAAAAGTGTGATGAATGAACGGAAATACTCTGAAAAGATTAAATGAGAATTTTTTGTTTTTTACATATTAAACAAAGTTTTCTTTGAATTGAAATGATTGAGTAGGAAATTTTTCTTTCACCACTTTTATTATAGAGATTTGATATTGGTTCCATGAAAGTGCACCTGACATAAAACTCCTCAAAAAGTCATCAAACGCACACATAAGAGCACGTAAGAGTATGTAATGTTAAAACAAACAAACAAAATTTAAGGTAAAAAATAATAATAATGAAAAAAAAAATTTAAAGGAATAAAACAACAAAAAAGAAGTAGCGATGATTGGCTTCCGAAAAATAAAAAAAAAATAAAAATAAAACGAAAATCATTTTGTTATTATTATTATTTTTGTTCAATATCAGAAGATGTAGGCTTAGGTATGTGTGTGTTTAAGTAATCCAGAGGAGAAAATAAGAACAATCGCGTTTTTTAATGTAAAACAAAATAAATAAACGTAATTTTTTGTATTTTTTAATATAAAAAAAAATAATAACAAGAAATAAAGTTAAATATAAAAAAAATAATCGAAAAAGGAGCCGCATTATTTTGATTTGACTCACAATAAACAAAACTTCTCTTTTTTTAAATGCATTTTTTTGTTTTATCACACATGGAAAAGAAAACATCACTTGAGCATTCATCTACGGTTTTTTAATTAAGATAGGCAATTACAACAGGTTTCAACGCTCATTTACTGAGGCGAGCAGTGGTGGATTGGCCATACGGGTAATCTGGCAAATGCCAGAAAGGCCGCAGTCGATAGTCTTTTAAAAGTTAAGTTTAGCGTAAATTTTAAAGAAAATCACACAGAATGCCAGGATCGTTTGTAATGTTCAAGCCGCCCCTGGAGGCGGGGTACTTCTGGCAATAATCCTTAAGGTTAAGAGTTTTTCAACTTCCTTAGAACAAAGAATTACAAGGAATTCCGAGTTCAATTTTCAGCCACGTCTCTACAACTGCGCTTCAAATAACCTTGAGCTTCAGATCAGATCAGATTTGTAAGACGGCTATTAAGCTTGCATTCAGGCCATCAGTCGGACCCTTTGTGCATACCTGTTATCTTCATTCGAGGGACTTACTACTACTTTATGCATGGTATAATTCCTTATAATTTACGTACAGAGCGCGTTATACTTTTTCCGCTATTTGTACACATACGTTAGCTTTCATCCTGTCATCCCAAGCAGTCACCACCTTTATCTGGCCTTTAACTCAAATTTGGGACATTTGAGATCGTAAAGTTTAATGGCCGGAGCGAAAATCGAACTGCCAACCTTAAGATTGATAGTTCAACACGGTAACCACTGCACCTTACAATCCCCAGCTTACAACCTTGAAATTTTTTATTAAGGAGACATGTGATACAAGCTGACGTCAAGTTGCCAAGAGTCAGAGCTGGTAAAGTTGAGACGGCCACCAAGTAACTAAAATAATTTCATACTTGCTAGCAAAGTCCATAGGATAAAATTTCACTTGACATTTCATTTGACGTTTATTTTCTATAGAAACACATACGACAACTTAAAATTTTTGTATATGAAAATTTCAGACGTCAAAATGAATTCTGTTCAATGGACTTAGACCCTTAAACTTGCTCAGTCATCTTTAAATGTAGGAAAATCTGAACGCTTTGGTGGCGCTACGATCGCTTTAGGCGCTACGATCGCTTACTCATATTTGTATGAACATATCATCACATGTATGACATCCCATACGCACGAAAAAAATCAGTATAAAATATTAGATTGGCGCTTTACGTGATCATTTTCGAAACTAGTAATTAAAATAATGCAAAAATTTGTTTTGGTTCATTGAATTGCCGTAAATTTTAGTTTGGCGCTATTTTTTCTCTGTCATATACGTGATATCATGGTACCCCTCTCCGTTTGTTTTCATTTTACAGTGAATCAAAAAAAAATTACCAGGTACCAGTTAAAAAATTTTCTGAATTTCATGTAAATAAATGAGTTTAAAACAGTAGAAAATATGTATCTACCGCCTTTGAAGAATTTAACGTATGTATTACGGTTTAATGTGACTTTAATTTATTATACAACATTGTTGTACAAAGTACATTTAATTTGATTTAAACTTTATTTTTCTCTCCTTGTAAAAAAAAAACCAAAATATAAAATTAAGAAAGAAATAAAGAAAGTGCGACAAATAGTTTGCAAAACAAAAAACTTGAGATGAAAATTATGTTGGTGTGAAGGGAACTTTAAATGTCATATTAAAAAAAAAACATAATTTAATATGGGTCAAGAACCTTAAAAAAAAAGGCTAAATTCATATTTTCAAGGAAACTCGCAGTTAAATTTCATTCAATTTCATGATCAAATTCAGCATAAGAGTCAAATAAAAAACCACGAATAATTCACAGAAACACACACCAAGCGTTATCTAGACAAATGTCATACATTTTTAAATAAATAGCTATATCGATCGAAAATTCGGCTCGTGTTCACATGCATAATCACTTGAAATGTACACCGAACACCGAAAATCTCGTTGATGGTGGTGATGATGATGAACAAAAAAAATAGCAATAACAATATTTTTCGTCTGGTGGATATCAAAAAACATAGCAAATTATGTATGAACCAAAACACAACGAGGAAAAAATAACATGAAATAACATTTTTCGGGGATTATTATGTTTTATGTTCAATTCTCTGTACGTTTCATTCACGAGTGTTAAATATTTATGTGGTGCAGTGTCGAAATTGAGAGAGAGAGAAGAAATGAAATTTAAAATCAAGAGAAATTCTCTTCATTTCCCTTTAACTTTAATTTTGTATCCCCTCCATTAAATTGAAAGAGAAAAAAGTGGTGGGGGAATTTTTTTTTTCTCTCTCTCTCTCATTTTATTATCTTTTGAATTTAAATCCGTACAGTGTACACATCACATACGAAATGAAGAGAGTTTGAAGAAAAGCTTTTATGTTTATGACCATATGATCCATATAAAAATACACTTCAATGCAAGATAAAATTCAACAGTAGCTTCACACTTATTAAAAGAAATCACCATAAGCATAAGATAATGGAACCGTCCTATGATTTCCTGTAAGAGAAGAAAACAGACCACGATTTATGATGAAAATTAAGATAATGTTAACCCTTTTATCTTAATGCAATGATAAACAATGAAAATTCTTCTTTTAAAATGAAATGAATGTAAAACATTGACACGCGTTAAAAATTGTTTGATGGCACATAAGCTTTTTTTAAAAAAAATGTATTATGTAGTAAAATATCCTCATTTTATGGCTTATTCTCTTATCGTATTCTATTGTCTAGGCCCATTGTCATTGTAATTCTTAACTCTTCTTCCTTCACATACACATACGATGATGTGTGTATGTGCAATAATGTGAGAGATTATAACATTCAATGTAAGAATAAGCGCGATAAAGACAACGACGACGATGGTGTTGTTAAAGATTACAAGAGATGACCTTGAAGTGATAAAATAATTGTATTCTTTGCCATTCATTCTATAAATTTTATATGAGATGATAATAAAAAAATAAAATAAAAGAGAAAATTTTAACATGAATGTGCTGTAAGATGAATTGGGATACGAAAAAAAAATAATTTTCAGTATCATCAATAAATAATTCAATCAGAGCAGGTCTTCTGAGAATTGAACATTAAATTTATCATCGAAATTAAGAGGATGAAGAACAAACAAAAAAAAGGTTATCAAATTCAATTAAAAAGTCAAATAATTTATAGAAATCTTGCTTATCAGAAGGACGAAAATGCTTTTACTTAAAATCAAGTCAAAAAATTTAAACTACAAATTAATTTTTTCAATTTTTCAATTTCTCTCCTTTAAACTCTTTTTTGCAAAATATCAAAAAAAATATCAAACGAGAAGCAAAAGAAAATATTTTTCAACTCACTATTTAAAAGTTCATTTGGTCAATTTTCTTCCTCTTCACTTAAGAATTTTTTTTTCCAATAAAAAAAACTCATTTAAAACTGCATGCAATTTTTTTAATTGAATTCTTTTGAAACTTTAAACAGTTTTTTTTCCTTACTTAAATTAAATACATTTTGTTTTTAATTTCAATTTTTTTTTTTTTTGGTTTTAATTTCATAGATACCTGAAAATAAACTTTGTAACAAGTAATCGCATTATTAAACATCCGTAGATCCGTTTTTTTTTTTCATTCAATTCTCTCCTTTTATTCATCGTTAAATTTATCCTTTTAAGTTCAGACAAATAATTGTAATGTTAAATCTCCTCTTCTTTTAATTTATAAAATTATTTTAAACCTCTGTTTTGTAAATCGAAACGAAAGCCCTTTGAGGGAATGAAAAAGTTTTGCATTTACAATAAAAAATTTTTATTTTAAAAAAATGAAGAACAAAAGTCTCGGATGTTTGTTGATTTTTTATTCATGTTTTGTATAATTTGAACTAAAAGTTTTTTATTACAAGTCAAATTCTATTTTTTTTTGTTATTTTAAATAAAGATTAAAATGAAAATAATAAAAAAATATACAAACACCAAAGTAAAAAGGTATTAAATTAAAAATAATACTGTTAAAGATTTTTGTTTTTAAGGGAATTGATATGAAAAGTCTTATTGGGTTTGATTTGATGTCCTTTTGTTGAATGTTAACCTTAAATGAGTTAATTGTAAAAATGTAAACCAGTGACTTTGATGAAAATGTAAACTAATGACTAAGATGAAAATGTAAACTAAATGACTTTGATGAAAATGTAAACCAGTGACTTTGATGAAAATATAAACGAGTGACTTTGATGAAAATGTGAACTAATGACTTTGATGAAAATGTAAACTAAATGACTTTTATGAAAATTTAAACGAGTGACTTTGATGAAAATGTAAACTAATGACTTTGATGAAAATGTAAACCAGTATTTTCGAAGAAAATGTAAACCAGTGACTTTGATGAAAATGTAAATTGTTGACCTTGATTAAAATGTAAACTAATGACTTTGGTGAAAATGAAAACCAGTGATTTAAATGGAAATTTAAACCAGTGACTTTGATGAAAATGTAAACTAATGATATAGATGAAAATGTAAACTAATGACTTTGACGAAAATGTAAACTAATGACTTTGATGAAAATGTAAACTAATGACTAAGATGAAAATGTAAACTAATGTCTTTGATGAAAATGTAAACTAATGACTTTGATAAAAATGTAAACTAATGACTTTGATGAAAATGTAAACTAATGATATAGATGAAAATGTAAACTAATGACTTTGACGAAAATGTAAACTAATGACTTTGATGAAAATGTAAACTAATGACTAAGATGAAAATGTAAACTAATGTCTTTGATGAAAATGTAAACTAATGACTTTGATAAAAATGTAAACTAATGACTTTGATGAAAATGTAAACTAGTGACTTTAATGAAAATGTAAACTAAATGACTTTGATGAAAATGTAAACCTACGACTTTGATGAAAATGTAAACTAAATGACTTTGATGAAAATGTAAACTGATGACTTTGATGAAAATGTAAACTAATGACTTTGATGAAAATGTAAACTAATGAATTTGATGAAAATGTAAACTAAATGACCTTGATGAAAATGTAAACCAGTGACCTTGATGAAAATATAAACTAGTGTCTTCAATGAAAATGTAAACTAATGATTTTGATGAAAATGTAAACCAGTGACTTTGATCAAAATGTAAACTAGTGACTTGGATGAAAATGTTAACTAATGACTTTGATGAAAATGTAAATCAGTGACTTTGATGAAAATATAAACAAGTGACTTTGATGAAAATGTAAACTAGTGACCTTGATGAAAATGTAAACTAGTGACTTTAATGAAAATGTAAATTAATGAGATTGATGAAAATGTAAAACAGTGACTTTGATGCAAATGTAAACTAATGACTTTGATAAAAATGTAAACTAATGACTTTGATGAAAATTTAAATTAACGAATTTGATGAAAATGTAAACTAGTGACTTCGATGAAAATGAAAACCAGTGACTTTGATGAAAATGTAAACTTTAATTTATAGAGGTTCATAAAAATGTAAACTACTGACGGTGTGTAAGAATGCGCTTTTAAAAACCCCTGAAACTAATGTTTATAAATCTTTAGTGTTACTTGTTTCGAGAGCCGGAAATCATCCTTTATTATTTTTTTTTTATTTACTTGATTACCTGCCACTTTAATTCACCTTTGAAAATAAATGAGCGAATTTGTAAAAAAAAAATTATAGAAAATCAGGAAAAGTGAGTTTTTGAATGAATTTTCGGATGAAATTTTTTTTAAAGAATTTTCATCAAAATCATTTTCTTATTAATTTTCTTTTCAATCTAAGAGTTGGGAATTCTAACAAAATAATCTCAATGATAATTTTTATTTTCAAATAATTTCATTACCTTTGAAACATTTCCTTATACCTGGAATCAAAAATTCACATATTACTACAAAAAATCGTATAAATTGTTATAAAACTCATTTATTTATTGCATTTTGTTTATGAGTTTCTTCCTTTATTTTTTTTTGTATTCTATACAAGTTATAATAAAAAAAAAAGTATCGAAACAATTTCAATAATCATTTTTTATCCTCGCTTTGTGTTAAAAAATTGTGTGTTTGTACATTTTTGTATAATAGAAGCAAAAAAAAAACCAAACACATATCTCTTTAATAATATGAATGGATGCGTTTTAATAAAATAAGTACCTAAATTAGAACTTTATCTGTGCATTACTTTTTTCGTAGTTCGGGTCTGAAAAGACAAACTTTTTTTAATAAAAATATTTTTTTTTTATTTTTTATTAAAAAAGATTAATTTAGTTTTAAAATAAAATCATAATAAAAAAACCCTGACTGATGATATTTTAATCAGTAAATAGGGATGTTGAAGATGAGCGGTGTTACTTTTGTAATTTTGTGTGTGCTTTTTTAATGAATGATTTATTGGAATGTAAAAAGTAAAGTTATTTTGCACGGTACCTTGTTTAAGGCAATGCATGAACTTAAAGGATGATCAATGAAGTGATGACAAATTTATTAAGACAGTAATTAAATTTTAAGGTCTTAGAAAACGTTTAAAGGGAAAAAAAATTCGGAATTGAATATCGAATGAAAGGATTTGAATTCAAGGAAAGAAATATTGAAAGGGAACGAACGACGCCAGCGCCATCTAGATGATGGAGTTACTCACTTTTGTATCTGTTCAGATTTCTTGGATGAAAAGAATTTGCACAGGCTCTGACAAGTCATATTCAAGGTCTTTACCTTGAAAATTTCTGTGTCCATTCAGGGACCCAAATGACCTTGCTGTACAATGTACATTGAAGCCATGATTAAAAGGGTAGCCATAGCCAGGTGATGACAGATCTAATAGAATGAGTCAAACTCAAACTATCTCAATTACAAAATTTCACGCTAATCTTCCTTTAAATTCCCAAAAATTCATTGATTTATATATCAATCACCCCTTTAAACATTGTCACTTGCCAATAAAAAAAGACAACAGTTGGCAACAAATTTTTTTAACGATCTGTAACAACAGTGAGCGTGTTAAACTAACATCAAATCATAAGAGAACATGCTTATTTTTACCAATCTTCGTCCCAGTAATGACAAAATATTTTACATACAACATAAAAAAAATAACAATAATGGAAGTACTTTGAAAGGCCTCAAGGCAATATTGAAATTTTGTTTTAAAAGTAAAGACCTTTCAGTAGTAATAAATGAAATTTATAAATAAAAAAAACGACAAAGTTTATATTTGAATTTTTTTTTAATTTTATTTAATAATGTAGCAAAAATCTGTCTCTTTATTCAATCTCTCTCTGTGATGTGTGTTTTTCAATTCAAATACATCTCATTTTATTTTATTTTAATCATAATTATTGGGTGTCATGTTATTTTTTTCCTTAAACTTTTTATTAGCATATATGGGAATCGCTTCAGGACATTAAAAAAAAAATAAAATCTCAAAATGTTTAATGTAAAAATTAGTGTTTTATAATGAATTACATTAAGAAATTTAAATGCATTAATATTTAAATTCAGTGAGCAGAGGAAAATGATGAAAAATTTCATGAACAGAAAAAAAAGATTTTGATGAAACAAAAAAAAATGTAAAATTACAACGCGTGCAAAAAGTGTGACATAAAATTTTCCAGATTTACCTTTTTTCGCACAAAATTAATTTTCTACGTGAGCTCACATCACAGAACTTTTATGAAATAAACATAAAAATATCAAAAATTGTCTATGACGAAATTTCTGCCATTTGTCCAAATACAATTAAAACAAGTAAAATTTTGTACCTCATGTCAAAAATTTATTCACTTGTAAAAATTGCATCAAATGCTTCTGTTTCACTCACTTTTATTTTTAATGTCTGGTGATATGAACAATTTTTTCCGCATTAGTAACATCTGTTTTAACACCATTATTAATAAAATTTGAAATGATGTCTGGATGATGATGGTGACGAACGAAAATTTTCAGTCCTATAATGTTCAAAGCATGAAATTAAACATTATTTTTTTTTTTGTTGAAATGTGTGTGTGACAAAAACATCACAAACGAAGCAAATAATGAAATTTTCTTGTTTTTTTTTTGTTTTAAATTTTGATTTTATTTTATTATTTTCTATATTTCTGTAGTGCTGTAGTCGAAAATTAAATTAAATATGAACTAGGAGCAAAAAAAAAGTTATAATGTGTGTCTGCTTGTGTTAAATGTCTGTGAAAATGAGTGGAAAATTTTTCGTTAATTTATTCTAATGATCCTTTTCGAATTTTAGTACTATTATTGTTTTAATTTTGAATTTTTTTCAGAAGGGAGTGAACTCGGAAATTTTGAGAATGAGCCCCACAGTGGACTTTGCTTCATTCAAAAGTGAATTTTTGCTGATCTAGAACGGAAATTTGAAAATTAATAATTAACAATTAGGAAATGGATCAACGAGCATTTTCCTTTGACGTTAGAGTGGATCATCATCTTTTAATTTTAGTGCATTTCGTAAGAAAAAATGAAATATTACTGAAGGTCTGTCCGCCGTCACTCTATAAGTCTGTTGCTGGTTTCTATCCATAACTCCGGAATGGTCCATCGGAACAAGGTCGGGTTTTTTTATTGGATAAAGAAGGTCATAAGGATTATTAGGGAAACTCATTATTTTTTAGATTGGGCTCCAGAGCCTCCAAAGCCTGGAAAACCGTTAAAAACGGTAAAAATTTTTAAAAAATTGATTATTTGTTTTGTTGAATGGAGAAGTTTACTTAAATGAACTTTAACTCTTTGGCTCTGAGAAGGATTGGGTTCTGCGATTAGGCTCCAGAGCCTGAAAATAGTCAAAAGCCCAAAATGTCCGATTTTTTCAATTTTTTTTTAAATTTTTAAAATGGCGGCTTATTTCAATGAAACGAGTCCCATCGAAATGCACTTTTCTAAACCGCCCAGTGATTAGAATTTCCCATTTTTTTAATTTGAGAGTACAAAAAATTACGATAATCAATTAAATCAAAAAAGAAGGAGGAGGAGTACTAAACATTAAAAATCTCCTTTTATAAATTTCATTCAAAGTGATTTCATAGAAATTTTTTACGACAATTTTTCGCACAAAATACAATGAATGAAAAAAATATATAAACAGTTTTTGTCTTGTCATAAAATTGAATTGACACAAAAAAAAGTAGACAAAAAATATCGAAGTTTGCAAAAGTTTTCTTTTGTTACAAAAAAAGCAAAGGTTCATTATATCGATACCCTTTGTAATTGCTTTGATCGATTTTCTTCATAAAATATCTCTCCGTTCACAATTGTATCACAAAGACATAAAAACAACTCAAAAGAGGGCATAAAAAAAATAAAATCTTCAATGTAAATTCAATGAAAGGGAATCGAAAGGACAATTTGGCAAATTTTATTTTGTAGAAAATGGAAAGAAAAAGATGAGAGAAGACAATTATTTTGATAATAAAAAAGCCAAAGGACAATAAAATTACACACAAAAAAAGGGATTCTTACCTGTTGGATCCTTATTCCTTTTATGTAAAATCAAATTTATGGCATAAATTTGCACAATATTGGAATTATTTTGAATGAAATGAATGCATTTAGGTGTTGTGTCTAATGATGTGAAAAATTTGTGGGAATGTCTTCAAGAAATTGTACATTTAATTGTTTTTTTTTCAACTGTGACAATTCAGACATTGAGGCGACAAAATAGAAATAATTCGATTTAAAAAATTTATGGATTTACATTAAAAATTACAGAAAAACCACTTAAATCATGTAATTCTAACATTTTTTTTGTAACTCACTTAAAATTTGTAGCCAATTCTCATTTACCATTAAATTACCTTTTTGTGGTTTTGAAACAATCATAAACTAACTTGGTGCAATTTTAAAGAATCATTACAAACAAAAAAAAACTTGTCTCTATGGATATTCACTTAAATAATTTTTCAAAGAGTGTCTGTGTTGCATCATCACGATCATCATCATCATCATCATCAAAAGTGTGCACAATATGAAAATGAAAATTAAATAAACGTATATAAGACAGAAGCATAAAGTGAATTGCAGCAGCGGATACGGTACATTTGTGGTGTATTTTGTTCCGCTCATCTTCGCATATAAATTGGATTTTTGCATTTCTTTTGTTAGGAGGAGAACTCAATGGAATGTTACTTAGTTTAAAATGCAAAATACACACACAAATACAAAAAAAGTAAGAATTATGTTTGCATTTGTTGGTTAGAATCAGAAATTTATGTTATAAAAGTAATGGAGAAGGAAAAAATAAACAAGAATATGCAAAAACCTCAAAAGTTCATTTGTTTTACTTCTAATTAAATTTTTTTATGATTCTTTTTGCATTGGTTTGTTCTTATTGCAAATTCATCGGAAGTGATACAAATAAATTTTGTTCCAAGTCATTGTACATGAAAAATTCACTTTATGACCTTAAAAGATAAGAAATTTGGTACTGGCCTCAAAAATGTAAGAAATTTGGTTACTGGCCTCAAAACTAACGAAAAATTCAGTTTATAACTTCAAGAAAGTAAGAAATTTGGTTACTGACCTCAAAAAAGTAAGAAATTTGGTTACTGACCTCAAAAAAGTAAGAAATTTGGTTACTGACCTCAAAAAAGTAAGAAATTTTGTTACTGACCTCAAAACGACCGGAAAATTCAGTTTCTGGCTTCAAAACAGTAGGAAAATACAGTCAGGTATCATAAATTTTCGACATTGTCGATTCCACAGTTTCCATTTTATTTTCCACTAATCTGTCATTAATTGCGATGCTATTAAATAATCAAACATTTTCACGAGACATCGAATTTTATTTTAAATTAAATTAAATTTATCGATATTAAATGATATTTTTCTCATAAACAAGAGAGGAAATGCACACTTTTCACGTAATTTATTTTCAGTAAAATTCAATTATTGTTATTAAAATATTCTATAAATTATAATTTAGACGAGTGAATTTTAGTTACAGGCGAAAATTTATTTTATTTCATAATGTGCCAGTTCATATTTAAATTAAACCCTTTTTGGCATACCGTTATTTTGCCAGATAGCAATAATTATAATTGGAAATTTAGTCAAGTGTAAAATATTTATATTTAAATAATTATTGAATTTTATTGAATGAAATTGATTTCTTTCAAGTTTTTCATTGACGATCTTAATTCACATCTAAATTGTGGTGGTTTTTGGGTCTTTTTGACCCAATTTCGCATTTTGACTCAAAAATTTCCTTAAAGGAGTCACTGAGACTGCTTTTGTAGAACCTAACTCAAAATTTTGATACCCACAACACAATTTTATTGTTCATAGGCTTAATCTCAAACTTTTTCCAATCAATTTCACGTATCATTGTCAAATTGAAACTTAAACGAGCTAAAATCAAGATAAAATAAACAAAAATTGCATTAATCCGAATATTCAAATAAAAATGTTATGCAAAAATACCAACACAAACAAAAAAATAATCCGAATATCTTTGTTCTTCTGTTGGCTTGATATTTAACGTCCTCCTACTTTTTAAGCTATTTTGAAATTCACACGAGAGAGAACACACTAGAAAAGGTAACAAAACAAAATAAATCTAAATCTATGATCTGTCGGATTAAAAATAAAAGAATGAAAACCTTTTTTATTTTGTTGTTGATACAGCTGTGATTCACAGTTTGAATATTTTTTCTGTCACTTTAAGATGACATAGAACTAGATCCAACAAAAATACAGTTGAACAAGAAAAACAAAACAGAAAACAACAAATAACATCACTTCCCGAGAGATTATGCAATATTTAATCCTTTAATCATGTATTTTTTTACCTTTCCAATTTTTTTTCATATGAATTTTGGCATAGAAACATTTCATTTGAAAAGTAAGTGACCATAAACAAGCGCCACTTTAGCTTTACTCGTCACTTTCAAGCAGAAAAACCTCAATTTAAAGTAAAAATTAACTTCTCACGACGTAATTGACGACCCTTTTCATCTAAAGACCACTTAAATTCCAATAAATTTTCAACTAAATTGGGATAATTATTGCCGATTAAATAACTTACACATAATTTTTTATTTTAAATGTTTCTAATCACTAATTCCCTCTCCCTTCTTGGGTTCTTTTACTATTTCATTCATTTCATTTAAGGCAGAAATCGAAGCAAATTTACCTTCTAAAAATGTAACGTTACACCATTTTTATTAACAAGGTGTAAAAATATTTTAATGCAGAGATATTAATCTGGTCCAGGTATGAAATTCAAATAAAAAAAAATAAAAATAATCCTCGTACAAATGTGTTATTAGTGTAAGCATGCAATATTATATCAGGATGAGCAGGAGAGTGAAAGAAAAAAAAATTACATAAATTGTATGGAAAAAGGTGTCAAATTTGTTGTTTATCCTGTTTATTTTTATCTTAGGTGTGTATTTTTTTGTATTTTATTTTTGTTTTTTTTGTGTATCAGAGGATGTTTTTCTGATGTTTATTTTTATTATAATTTTTTTTCTTTTAAGGTGTCTTAGTTGATTCAAGTGACAGAAATCACACAAGCACAAATATTGAATTTTACTTTTTCGTTTATGTTTTAATCAATTCGAGCACCAGAGTGTGTCCAATGATGACATTTTTTCTCAAAGATTGAAATTTCTTCTAATGATAAATGGCTTTCAGAAGGGTGCTGAGCTCCTCACTTGCATTCACGTAAATTCGTCGCTAAAAAATGACCCACAGTGCATCTGATGTTGACGAGGTGAAAGCTCCTGAACGAAATTCCATGATAGTAAAGCGAGAACTTCAATCTTCAAACAGGCCTTTGTCAGGAAAAGATAACAGTGCTTTTTAACTTTTACTTGAGAATTTCCTTCTTGTTCACTTCAAATTTGATAAGTTTAAAAAAAATTCACAACGCTATTTTTTCAATTCTAAACTTCCTAGAAAATTTTCAGTTCGAACAGACAAACTTGAAAACAGTTTCTCAAGATTTTCAATACTGGCCAAAATTAATCCAAAGTTTACATTTTATTTTTAATTTGCTCATTACAAAAGAAAATCAATTAATAACATTTACAATAAACTTCCTCACAAATTTAGGAAACATCTGTAAAAATCTATTAGAATCCTTCCTAATGCAATTACGATACAAAAAAAATAAAATACAAACAGAAAATAATCTGTTACGGTGACTTCCGGTTTATCTTTTACTATAATTGCATTGTTTTCCATTCACAAATGTATCAAAAAAAAAAAGAAATATCCTAAGGTAAGTAATTTTTTATGGATTTAAAAATGACTTGAAACATTTTGTATCATTTTTTTATTGTTAAATGACTGTAAAAGGTGCATTATTGTAAATTTTTAAGGGATTTCTTAAACGACAGGGGTTCAATACTCATAAATTTTATGATCAAATGTTTCAAATTCACTTAAATTGAAATAAATTCTTTGAGAGACAAATCAAACAACCACCGGAAACAGATTTAATGGACCTCATCATCATCATTTATCACAATAAAGCGTTTAACAATGTCCTCAATTCATCATTTAACTCTCTTCAAAACCATCATCATATCACGCGTCAATAATAATAATTTTCATTGTGTCCTGTTCTTGTCAATTTACATACAAATAACTTTTTTTTTAAATATGTTTGTAGAGTTAAAACAATCAACAGTGTTATTGTTGTTCATCCACACACACAATTTGAGAACAATTGAGGATCGGTGTTAAATGAAATGATCCATAACAATCATTTTCAATAAAGAACATTCAACACCGTGCATTCTGAAAGTTAATATTGAATGAAAAAAAATATCATATCATAAAAATCAATTTACATGTTAAACACACGCCATCAATTATGATTCCATTTATTTCATTCTTTTCTTTTTTTTTTTTTTTAAATAAATTGAAAGTCAATCGATCATGAAATGTAAAATCCAAATAATTTCCTTTGTTTTAAAATGAAATATTTGCAATTATTTAAATATGTAATTACTTAAATCAATATGTAACTTTTTTTATTATTATTATGTTTTAAGGTTATTCTTCATGAAATGTAAAATACAATTCAAATATTTGTTTTATTTTTTAATGTGAAAGAATAAAATAATGAAATAAGTTGTTTTTGTTTAAAAAAAGACCAGTTAAAGCCATTTTTTAGAAAATCTCGAAGATTTAGAAGAATTTGAGTATCAAAAATGATAAATCGTCTAAATAGACTATGACGTTAGCAAAAAAATGAATAAAAAGAAAACTGAAGAAAAATTAAGATGTTTGGAGGATCGTGTTGGATCTAAGTCAATTTCTGTATGCTTGGCGGTCTTGTATTTTGGCATCTGTGACCCCGTGCTGGCGTTGATAACGGTTCATTTGCCCCAGTCAGCTCTCTTTTGGTTGTCCTCGTTTAGGTATTCGCGTGATATTTTTGTTCATCATTTCAACAACTACATGGTCTCCGTTGCGCATTTTTACATGACCATACCATCTATGTCTTCTTTGATCCACTGCTTCGTTGATTGTATTTGTGACTCTAACACTTCCCCTTATAAATCTGCTTTTAATATTGTCTAATAGGGTTACACTAGCAGTCATGCGCAGCATTTGAATCTCAGTCGTGGTCAATTTCCTTCTATGTTTGGCATTAATAGTCAAGCATTCAGTTCCAAAGATCAGTGATGGGCGTACAACAGATGTATAAGCCTGTCTTTCAATTTTGGTGGCATTTTTTTGTTAATATACTGTGGTTCAGGTCTGCTTACACACATAATCTATTGTCTGCTACAAGATAATACTAGATCCAAGATACTTTAAATTTCTGCATTTCTTAAACAAATGTCCATCAAGATAAACATCCAGTGTTGGTGCTTGTGCATCAGAAAATGGACAGTGAAGATATTCTGTTTTAGGTCGGCTTATCCTCAAGTAAAGTGACTGCTACAATTGCGTGTTTTTGATTCATTGAAAGTCAACCAGTAAGAAGAAGATTGAAGAGTAAAATTTAGCAAAATCAATTCAATTCAATCAATTCAGAAGTTTTCTTCCAATGACAGTTATCAATGTATTTTGTTCTATTGCTTATTTTAGGACCACGAATCAATTCAGTGGAACTTTATTAGTTAGTCAATGAGAAACTCGTCAATGAAATACTTGGCACAAACAAGAGACGTTAGGTCGCAATAACTCCTCTTCATTTTGTACAATATTTAACTAGTTCCTTTCATTTTATGCAAAAAAGTTCTCTTATGCGTCTTCCAATCTTGTTTGGAGTAAATTGTCATTTCACAACTCTTACACTGAAACACTTCATGATTTTTTTCCAAATGTTGCTCGAGTCGATTTTCATAAAAAAATTTGGCATCACAGTAATTGCAATCAAAATCTGTTTCAAAATAATCATGTGACAGAATATGTGCAAAAATGTCGTTTGATTTGACTGGACTTTTACACACTAGACAAGTATGAAATATGTCGTTGTCCTGTAAAGCAACTGCATGATCCTTGAAGAGATGTAATCTAATGTAGCCCAGAGTTGCTTCGGATGGACACAATGGACATGGATAGACGTTTGCTTTAGTTTTCTTTAAATTAATTTGATTATCGTTGTTATGTGATTGAACTTGTTCCGAAAAATAATTCAGGTCAGGTGTGACAGTTAATTGTACTTCATTTTCTGTGCTATGAGATGAGATTGGTATTCGGTCATTGAAGGAATCGAAATTCATCTCATTATTTTCATGAATTTGTTGGAACGGTGGATTGTTGATTGGAATTTGGGTTGTTTGTTGAAGTAGTGAGATGATCGGAATTTCTTCTCGCTCAGAATTTGATCCTGAATACGATTTTGATTCATTTTGAATAGTAAATTTATGTAAATTTGGATTCCTTGGAACGAATTTCCGTCTTGGAAGTCGAATGCGATTCATTCCATTCAAATTTGACGCCTTTTCTTCCATGTTTTGTCTCAATTCAACTTCATTCTGATTTGTCGTCTAAATTAAATTAAATTTGTATTGAAAAAAATCTATTGAATTGGTTTTAGTTTGCATTCTTACCATTTTTTGGTATTTTCATTGAAATTTGTTTTTAAATACGATATCTTTGTTTACCTTTTTCTTAACGGTCCATTTTGACGGTACCTGTCATTCGGGTAAATAATAACAATACCGTAAATAACAAAACAAAAATAAAATTAATTTTAAAGGCATTGAAATTAAATTAAATAAAAATTAAAGCACAAGCATAGTTTAATTAAAAAATATCGCTGAAATTATTTGAAGGATCTATCAAATGATGGTAGAAATCAATAAACTTACCCAAAAAAATTACATTAATTTGAAAATTAATTTTAATTTTAGTCTCAGTCAGTTCCAGGTCAACAAGATTCATTCCTTGAATTGGATTTCCCAATAAAACAAGAACCTGAACTTGAAATTTATGATCCAATTTTATTTGAAGGAAATGCTTCAGTGAAACAAGAACTGAATTACGATGAAAATGATGGCCTTGAAGAAGGAGAAATTCCTGTCACTGATGACATTCGTAAAATTGAATCGACATCAATTGAAGTGGATAAAAAACCTCGGTGTCCGGTCTGTGAACAAGAAGTGAAGTCCCTAAAAACTCATCTTTTTATTATTCATAAAATAAAAAAGCCTGGCGATTTGACTCTCGCAATTGATAGAAATGCACAATTTAAACGTTCGTTGTCTACTCGACGAACAGGGACCGAGGGAGTCAAAAAAAGACCTAAAATTGATGACAAAATATTAGAATCAAAGGAGTCCGTTCAACAAAAATGTCCAATTTGTGGAGCAAAAATGAAACACATTCAATTTCATTTCCGTTTAGTTCATAAAGATGTCATGACAGATTCAAAATCGACTTTTAAATGTATATTTTGTCATGAAAGAGTTTCCGTGGATGACATTATGTCGCACACTTCATGGAATTGTAGTTTGTTGAATAAAACTCAGGGTAAAAAGAAACCAGCTGCATCGGCTGACTCAAACTCCCTCCATTTTTTTGATACTGATAAACAATCAGAAGACATAAAATGTTCTGAAAATGCATCCCATAGAATAAGAAACTACAAATTGTGCCCAATTTGTATTAGAATCACAAAAAGACTCAGAGTTCATGCAGTCGAAGAACACAACGAACTCCTTAAGGATCCTACGATATTGCATAATTGCCTACTTTGCAGCCAGTCCTTTCGAACTTCAGACCTTGTCAGTCACACACACTCAAAAACTTGCCTTCTCAGACGCCGATGCTTAAGCTGCAAAAAAATATTTACAACTTATCGTGAAAATATAAATCACATGACACTGGATCACAATATGATGCACTGTTTTGAGTGTAAACGGTGGTTTCATGAACAGGACTTTGATAGACATTTACTGGATCAACATACTGTAACGTAGATAATTGTAATATACGATGTAACGGAAAAAATTTGAATAAGCATTAAAAACGTAGATAATTTAATAGACGGTCATTTTAAAGTTAATATACGCTGAAATCGTCTATTAAATTATGTACGTTTTTGAATAAAAAATAAAGAAAAATTCATATATTTTCATTTTTAATCACTAAATTCATTTCTAAATATTAGCATTTTAAATATTTTTCACATAAGTACTTATTTCAAAGCAAAAATAGGGTTGTCAATGTATAAATTTTACTCAAATTTCTAATAAATTTTTGAACTTCTATTTTTCGTCAATAAACGCTAAATTTGAATGTTTTTTTCGTCAATATACGGTTTCTCATTTTCTTTTTTCGTCAATATACGGAAGGTCATCGTATATTAGATTTATCTACTTTACAGTAATATGATAAACAAATTCGAAAGAGACGAAGAAATCAAAACAGAGGTGCAGAGGTTTGCGGCATGTGGATTGTGTTCGTACAACTGTGAAATTGCACATCTTTGGAATCATATTAAGGAGTGTCATAACGACACACAAGAAAATGATTATGTTTATTGCCAAATATGTGAAAAACATATGAGAAAACAAGCGTTTGTGATACACGCAGAGACATCTAAATTACATGCTTATAAAATGTGATTGATGGTGTGTAAAAAAAATGAATAAAATTAAAATGAATTAATTAAAATCTCTTTTATATTTATATTGAAGAACAACTTTCTCATACAACATCAACTTATTGTTAGAAAAACACAATTATGTGTCACTACCTGTCAAAATGCCTGAGTACCGATGAAAAGGTTAACGTTTTTATAGAAAAATAACGGTTTTCGTTTCATAAAGTTCAAAAAAATGCTAATTTTTTTCATTGTAAAGTTATTTGCTTTGTGAATCTGAATGATTTAAATTTTATTTCAATTCATGCAAAGAATTTAAATTTTTCTACTCAAATTCAACAAAAAAAAAATAACGGTCATTTTGAAAATCATCCATCAAAATATCATCGAACGCATCCACCTCATCTGAAAATGAACACACCAATCAAAATTCATTCTCAATTTTTATTTTCATTTTCAATTTGTATCGTGCATACACTTTTTATTGTGTGCATCGCAAGTTCCCCATTTAAAAAAAAAGTCAAAAATCTCTTTTATTCAATTTTGTGTCATATCAAATTTAATAAAAATCGTGAAAAAACATTGCATTTGATCCAAGTGTAATCCTGAAATGCAACAAAATAATGACGAAGATCCAGCATGGCTGACAAATCACGAGGAGGAATTTCTTCAAAATATAGATGACGATTATGAAATAACCAGATCGCGACTAGAGAAGGAAAAGGAACAAAGTATCAAAAATATTTGGACATATTTTCAAGATTCAGCACAATATATCACACAATTATACAAGGGTAAGTCCACCTGAGGGCTGATTTGAATTTTCTATCCATGGAAATTCAATTTCAAGGCCATTTTTCTCCATCTGTTTTGTGTTGAAAAGTGTAGCAAAGAAGAGAAAAAAAAATGAATCCAATATGTCAGTAGAATTCTCATGCAAACATGACTTACACACAAGGGGAACAACAACAACATTCCTTTGTGTGTATATTTTTTTTACGTTTGATTATTTTTTTTCAAGAATTGAGTAGAATTTTTTTTTAAATGTATCAATCTTTAGGTGTGAATGTTTATCAAATTTCGTCATCGATATTATTATTATTACTTTAAATTAATGTGAACAGAAATTTTTTTTGAATCTCATTTCAAAAGAAAACGAATTAGATCATATTCAAATGAGAGAAATTTGACATATTTTTATTTTTTTACATTTAAATTGGTAAAAATCTAAAATTTTTGCTTATAATCATACAAGAATTTTTATTATTTCTTGAAATGCAGCCAATACAGGACAATAAATTATTGGTATTAATGACGTCGTATTTTTTTGTCTGTCTTTTTGTGTGTGTGCGTGTGTGTGTGTTTGTATAGAAATTGTATTACGTAGTTAATTTTAATTTAAATTCTTGTTTTTTTTTTCATTTCATAGATCGACAAATCAGCAATGAACCTACTGCAAGCTGTTGGTTACCATTTCAGACTGCCGCTGGTACAGTGACAAAGCTGTATAAAGGTAAAATTTTCATTTTGTACCTGAAAAAATTGCAATTTCAGTGTGATTTTTTGCCCTTAATCTTTTTTTGCAGAATCCTGTGATGGAATGAAACGTTCCAATGACTTAGCTAATCAGGTTGGATACCAAAGACGTAGTAAAGAGATTGCCGAATGGGCACGTAGTAAAAAACGTCCCTACATTCGTCGTGATGATCTCTTGTCCTACCTAGCTGGAAAGCCGTTACCACCTGTTTCGGCAAATCATCATCACTATCACCACAATAATCATCACCTGTTTAGTAGTAGTAACGTTAATGTTAGTAACAATAATAATAATAATAATAGTACACAACAGGTTGCTCTTATGTGGCCACCATTAGGTGCAACTTCGCCACGTAACACGAGCAATCATTTCAACCATTTGCACCATCATCATCATCATAACAATTTAAGTACGGGTGGAATCAATACAAATAGTACCAGATTACATCAATTACGATTATCACCAAAACCTGAATCACCCAATCACAATCACAATGATGATAAATTGCCATTTTGTGGTCAACAGTGTCTTCAAAGTAATGCCACCGATAATTCACAATCCGGAGACTCAGCTGATTTACATACGTTTCGGGAAGCCTTAGCATTGCGATCCAGGTTTGTAATTAAATCAAAAAATTTAATTTTCAATTAATTTCATTTCAAAAACTTTCAGAGCACGTCCTGAATTGTATGCATTTGTCGCTGGTGAAATTGCACGACACTCTAAACGGCCCGCAAGTCCATTAGACGTTAACATGGACTCACCAAATATAAATAAACGACCACGATACACATACGAGTAAAGTAACCCAATTATAGTGCGTTAAAATAAAATATATTTATATTATTTTTGTGCAAACGCAATCAAATACTAAATAAATGAAAAAAAGAAAAATTAATGTAAACCTCGAATCAGATCAAAACAAGTGAAAGAAAAAATTCGAGATTGTGATAAAAATTAAAAGTTAAATGCATATTAAAATAATCTAAAAAAATAAAAATTCAATCAATCTTGAACAAAAAAAATTAAAATAATATGAATGAAAAAAATTGAAAATTTAAAAGCAATCAGCTAAAATGGTGATTTCAGAGTAAATTTAAATTTAAATTTGACATTTATGTGGTAAAAAAAATTCATGTTTAACATACAAAAAGTACTTTTTCAATGAATATATTAACAAAAAAAATATATATTAAGGAAAACAAAATTCACAGTTACTATGAAAAATTTGGATAAAAATTTGTATTTTTTTATAAATTGAAGATTTATTTTATGGAATTGTCATTATTTGGATATTCTTTTGGCTCAATAGTAACGTAAAATTAAAGTAATCACATTTTTTTTTTCATTTTTCTCCCAGTCAAACGTTAAAATAAAAATAATAAACAAATAAATACATAAATTTAAGATTTATCGAGTTGTGACATAATTTATATGAGTAAAATATAAATATATATAAAAAAAAATCTACTTCTAAATACCAAAATACTTACAAATATAAAGTAAAAGTAAATTCTACCATAAGACATTAAAATAAAAAAAAATTAAATTAAATAAAATGAAAGAAAAATCACAATTAGGCCATTTCAAATAATTTCAATGAATTTTAGGGGGGACAATTTCTTTTAAGAAAATAATTTTTAATTGAGGGAGAGGCTTTCAGGGAAATGATTCATGTCATTGGAACAACCAGGACCATATCGGAGCACGGTAATGCCCTGCAAGCCCTACTTTATAATTTTAAACTCATTAGTTTTGAGATTGGGCTCCAGAGCCTCCGAAGCCTGAAAAACCGTTAAAAACGGTTAAAATTTTAAAAATATTTATAATTTGTTTTGTTGGGTGGAGAAGTTTACTAAAATGAATTTTAAGTTAATGGCTCTGAGATTAGGCTCAGCAATTGGGCTCCAAAGTTGGGCTCAAGAATTTGGCACCAGAGCCTGAAAATGGTCAAGAGCCCAAAATGTCCGATTTTTTCAAATGTTTTTTTTTAAATTTTCAAAATGGCGAAAGTTTTTTTAAAATGGCGGAAAATTTTTTAAAATGGCCGTTATTTTCAAAATAACCGTTTTTTTAATTTAAAATATAGCGTTAAATTTGAGATAAGGCTGCTCCAAATGTGCTTTTGATTTAACGTCCGAACTACTTCGAGACAAAAATGGAAGGGGGAACAAAAAAATAATAATTTTTTATGTACAGTCGACACAAATTCTCCCCTCTCTTTCTTTTTCATGAGAGAAAAATACAAAAAATTGTTAAAATTATTTGGAATGGCCTTAAAATTACTAAAATTAATGGAAAATAGCTTTAGAAGTCCATAAAATATGTTAAAATGAAAATAATAATAATGAAAGAAACAAAAATATAAATTGAAATGAACATCATGAAAAAAAGTAAAACTAAAGAAAAAGAATACTAATAATTATACTTTAATAATTGAACGTACCTTTACATGAAACTTTATTAAGTAAAACTGAAAAAAAATTACACTAAGCAGAGAAAATTGAAAGGGAAATTTAAGGGGAAAAATATATGTAAAATTTTATTTTAATAATATTGAATTATTATTCTGAAAATTTTGTCTGTTGATTTTTTTTTTTTTAAATTTAAATGAAGCACATTTCCTGGAAATTGAGACTAAAATTTGATTTTAGGGGCAATTTGACAGACCATGATCAGAGAAATTGAGACTACAAATATTACTCTGATTTGGATATGAATCGAGATTACACTCAGAGGGTCCTCAGTGAGGTTTATTGAATTCAAATTGCCTTGTAATAGAAATGCGCTTAAATGATAAATTCACGGATACGTTTCTTTAAAAATTCGGTTAGGAAAATTCGGCAAAATTCACGTCAAATTAAATTTTTAATTAGTTTTTCCTCTTAAAATATTGTTTTTCTTGTGCAATATGAATTTAATTTTAACTGTAAATTTCAAATAATCGACAAAAATTTGTTATTTTTTAACTTTTTACATTTTTTCAAATAAGTGTTAAATTTCATTTAATTTCATTTTTGTTAAGTTTTTACATTTTCTATGTATAACGAGGTTTCGATGAATAATTTTACAGTAAAATTTCGTGCTTAGAGAAAATGAAAATTATAATAAATTTACTTTGTTAAGAGTGCATAATTTTATTTTTGATATCTGCTTAGCTGTATAAGAAATTTATAAGAAGAAAAATTTAAAATGAAAAAAAAAATTTAAGGTTAAAAAAGAAAAAGTTAAGTAAGATGATCAAATTATTAATAAATTGAATTTTTCTAAGTTATAAGACTTTGATATCTTTACTATTATTATTGAAATAAAAAAGAGAAAAAAAATAATTAAAAATTAATGCAAAAAAAGTTAAAATTGTAAAAAAAATTAAAATAAAAACAATTTCTTGATGTAATTGTTTTATTTCGTATTCTCTCTCTCACAATCTCAATTTTTCTCCTGACCTCCCTCTCTCAGTTCACAAAATATGTAAGGAGTTAAATTTAAATTAATCATTATCACACAAATTTCCTTCTAAAATCTGGAATGTAATTGTCAGTGACGAACAATGATTTCTGATTTTCAGACTCTTTAGTTGAAGAATCTTTAATGATTTAACTGATTAATTGTAGTCTGATGATGCTTTTTTAGTTTTCAATCTGAGGCATTTTACATTCCGATGTAGAGGATGTGTGATGATGATAAATTTAGATTCTAGAGTCCTTACCTTGGGTCTCAATATATAATGACTTGAGGCTTTAAAGCGATTCGAGTCTAAACTGAACACATTTTTTACATTTTTTTAAATTATTTTTTATTTACAATTAAGCCGTTACATGTAAAATGAAGATAAATTTGCATTGCATTTAAAATTAAGTATCAATATCAATTCAAAAAGATTTTAATGTGAGGTTTATTTCTCTTTAAGTACCAATGGAATAACAACAAGGGGTTCACTTGTCTTGGGATTATCAGAATATAACGTCCATGTTCGTTGTTTGCAATCGAAAATTCCTTTGAAAATAAAATTAAATTAAAATTCAATCATAACACTATTTCAATTCCAACTCACCAACACAAATAGTTTTAATGAAGGCATCAGGTTCGTCTCTAAACACTTTGTGACCCTTCGAAGTTGTATCTCCAAGCATTTTAATGACATCATCTTTAGATTTTGGTGCATCAAATACTTGTGTAAATGTGGCCATACGATCATTACTTGAGTCAATTATTGGTCCAGTTACTTCTTCAATTGGGAGTCGAAGGTATTTATTGCAATGCAATATAAATTCACCGGGACTTGCTGTCAAGACATTTAACTGTGAATGGTCGGTTCCTGGTGCAGCGGGACCCATTTCAGCATTGTGAAATAGTCGATTGCCTTCTTGTCTGTAAAAAATCATGAAAATTGAAATGAATTTCAATGAAATAGTAAAAATATGAAATTTAACTCACTTCAAGAATGTCATGTTAATTGAACATCCATCTCCGGCTCCAACTCCATTGTCTCGTAATATTTTCTGGGCTTTTTCGAAATTGTCAGCAGAGAGTAAGGCACGTGTAATGAAATGTCTTGCTGTTATAAAAAATAATAATAATAATATGATTAATGATTACTATCGATTTAATTATCCCAACTTCATCCCAATTAATCTTCATTAATCTTAAAAAAATTCAATTCAAGTTCACTCACGTGTTTTGCCACTATTCAATTTTTTTGCACTCAATGTATTAATTGAAAACACCAAGCCATGATGATTGTAATTCATTGTATATCCAGGCAAGTGTCCAGCATAACAAAGTGATGTAAAGCGTTCTTCTGTTACATTGTATTTGCCTTGTGGTCCTGGTGAAATAATGTGAGCCGACACAAAATAATAATGATTCAAGGTTTCGGAAAGTGCATCTTCGGTATGTCCGAGAATTTGTTCATCAGGTTGATTAACACAAATTGTTGAACATCCAATTGGTTGGTTTGTTGCATTTTTGCCCTGAACTGAGTTAGGAAGAATTTCATCCATGTGTAGTAGGAAAAGCTGGAAATTTTTAATTAAAAATTCGTATTAGTTTGTTTTGAATGTTAATTAGACGAATGATCATTTAGAATTTATTTTAATTACGTTGTTAATACTAGTTTAATGAACTTCTCATATCAACAAAAACCTTGACATTCATTAACATTACATGATATAATAAAATTTAACATTTGTTAAAAGATACAATAGGGGAAGGTGAGGTAGTACATTAGTTTTTTTTAAATTTGGCATGTATAAAATGGAAGATAGATTCATATCAGAAAGAATAAATTTAACTTAAATTAGATCTTGGCGTTCAATCCATGTGTATTGTTAAAATAAATGTGTATATAGATGCAAATAAAGAGATGAAGATCAGTTGGTGTTCGATCTCGGTCAAAAGCACTTTGCTTTGTGTGAACAAATAAATATCATGGATTTTCCACCTTAATACAGAAGCCAAATGAAAAATAGAATTTTAAAAGGAATCTTTGACGAAGAATTTAATGTTTTTGTCAACAAAATTGTAAATTTGACAAAAATTACAGAAGGTAATAAAGAAATGTTTGACATCTTTACAAGTGTCTTTTGCGCAGTATTGTGATTTATAAGAAACTAAATCAAATAAAAATATTATAGTAAAGTTACCATTAAAAAATAAAACGACAAAATCCTACACTTAAGGATGAGTATAAGTTTCATGTATTTCTAACAATACTTCTTGATTCTGCGGAAAAATATCTTATGATGCGTCTTTCAAGGAATTCATTGATGCTTTAATCGATGAAAAAACTTTAGCCTTTACCGGTGAACGTTTATTGACATGCCACTCTTTGAAAATTGGACTACTTAAATATTTCAATATTAGGATGCTTATTGTTAAAGTGCGAAATGAATAAATACGCTTAATATTTTTCAATTTCGACAGGTGTAGAAAAGCAGAGAAAGTTTTCAATGCGAGGTTAGGTTCAGAAACAGAACTATTATTTTAACGATCATTGTACGAAAAAGAAAATGATGTAACGACCGAGCAACTGGAAAGACACTCCTAATTAAAACCATAAATTAAGAACTATTCAAAAAAAAAAACATTTTCAAATAGTGTTCTAATTTTAAAACTAAGACAAGGTGGAATAACGTGGCAATGTTTTTCTATTTAATTTTTCCTTTTCCACTTTATAAATTGTGTAAAAATTTTTAAAACCTATTTTCAACTTTTAACAGTCACAGGGAATGAAAAAATCAAGACATTAATTGATTCACCCATTGAACAAAGATAACGTACAAGTCTCAATAAAAATACAAAAAAATTAAGTCTGATCGTAAGTCGAAAATCAACTATTGCTCCTGACCATGCAAGCTATCAGAAAAATATTTTTTTTCGATTCTGAATTTTTGGCCTATTGGGGTTAACATGCAAATTATGCTGTAGTTTATTAATTTATAAGCAAATCATCGTCTGAAAAGAAGTAAAATATTAACGAAATTTTTTGAACCACTTTTCCAATTTCCTCGAGCACCCCTATGTTAAAACGATAAAAGTCATCTAAATTTTAGATTTTTCAAATCAAAATCTAATCAACTGTTTTCGTTTTCTCAAAAAAATAAGTAGAACACATTTAAGAACAATAAAACTAATGATAATAATTAAAACCTGCCTATAAACAGTATTAATTATAATTCAGATAAATAATCAGATATTATTACAAGATAAATTACTATACTTAATGTTAAAATTACTTTATAATAAACACATAAAATGTTAAATTGATTGATTCGATACAAAATTGCGTGTTGTACATATTAAAATTCATAAGTGTGACACTTGTCATATTAAAAGTAAAAAAAAATCACTTAACATTTACAGAGAATGCTGTTAATTTCTCATTTTATTTTGTTTATGTAGATTAAACACGTTCTGCGATAGCGAAATAAATGTTAATTAATATTTTAAGGTGATTTAATGTTAGTTTTAGTTTTAACAGGGTATTGATGTCACTGTCAAAACATATCTTAATTTGCAATGCTAAAGTGCGTGTGTGATATGTTTCAATAAGTGGTTTTTATTTTATTTTTAAGGTAATTTGTATTTGGTGATTAAGAGCGAGGTGTTTGAAATCACATTTGTGGTATAAAATTTAATGTTAATGTCAAGTTCACTGCCAACATATGATTAATCAATGTAATTTCCTGAAGAATTATCATTGTGATTATTGGCAGGATTCAGTCTAGACATTTGATGATAGAAAAATTCTTATCAAAAATTTAAAGTTCCCTTATAAAAAAAAATGATTAATATTTTAAAGTTAACTTGAAATTACTTAGGTGGTTTGATTCAGGAAGCTTCATTCAATTCAATGTTAAAGCAAAAAAAAAATCGTGTAAGGATTTAGTTCAAGGAAGAAATAAAGATTAATCAAAACAAGTTCTAGTGTTAGATCGCGACATGCAAATAAACATTTAAAAAACGTCATTTAAACTGACCTCATTTTATTTTTCAATTATTTTGTTTAATAATTAAAGTATGAAAATTTAACTAATTTGATGTGAGTCGAACCAGAAATTCGTCAACTCATCTTGAGAAGACTGTTCTTCTCTAGATTTTTTTTCAAAGAAAATATGATTCTTAGGATTTGGCCCATCCTTCAAACGAATCAAAGATGACCCTCAGGTACAAAAAAAATATTTTGAAAATGAAATTCTTCTCTTACCTTATGAAATTCAACTTGTGCTCCATCAGCAGTTCCCTCTAACTCTTGAATATACTGTGGAAATGACTTTTTAACTGACTCTAAGGTTTCATTATAGACTTTGCCTAATAATATTATAATAAAAAAAAAAAAACATTAAACATGCAATTTTTCATGCATTTACAACAAACATCCATGAAAAAAACACATCATTTACATAATCGATATTAACCTTTATGTTGTAATGTGCTTCATTTCAATTTTATTGTAAATTAGATTATATTTTATTTTAATTTCATAATGAACTAGAATTAGCACAAAATGGGGGTAGTAATTAGTGTACTTACGTCCTTCATCAGTATTATAAAGCGGTAAATATGATTCATTGAGTGGATTTGATAGTTGTAAAAAGTTTTTTATGATGGCACCAAATGTGCGACCCTAAAAAGGTACAAAATGAAAAAAAAATCGATTAGCTGTTATTTAAATGACAAAAGATTATCATAAGTAATTAGAGTATTGCATCGTTTCCTCCTGATCTCGCACACGTGTGTTTAAATCTAATCCAATATTTAATTGATAAACTTGTCTCTGTCACTTCAATTTGTGGTTGAATTCAAGTTTTTTTTTTTCAAATTAAGAAGGATTCATTATCGATTTTATATTTAGTTCTGAATTGAGTAACATTCAAGAAGCCATAAAAGTTAATGGAAAATAACCTACTTACAATTCAACTGAAATATTTTTCATGAAGTCATTTTCTAAATGATCTTTTTATTGACAAACAAACACCAATTATCATTATCACTTTAACTGAATATTAACACCCACTTTCAATCATAATTAAAACTTTTCAACAATTTTCAATCAAAAGGTTAGCAATTAATCCAATAATCGATTTATAATAATACATGCATTTTTGTTAATAGTTATTAAAATTAAAACATTGCTATTAAACAACAATGTTACAATTTAGCTCATATCAAGTATGAAATTTATTCTAATCGGTCAGTTGATTAATATGTGATTGTTTTAGTGTATGATTAGAATTTTAAATGATAGATATTTAAATGTAAATCATAAATTACTGTTGCTATTCATATTCAAACGGTTTAATTTATAATTTACAATGAATACATTTAAATATTTAAAGATATGAATGATAAGAAGGTGTTGTGTCTAGTAATGATTAGAGATGCCATTAAGGTACTTATTGTAAACGGTTTTATTGAACCGACTAAGGATGTCCTTCAATATTGAATTAAGATAGATTGAAAACAGTCAGATGAATCATCAAAATAAACGAATTTGGACCTGTGTAAATCCTCATTGGCATGCTCCTACAAAGGATAGGTATACTTGGACTTCATATTGTGGGTCCTTTTTTCTTTTCCGAAAATGTGGATGCCACTTGTTATTAGGACTAGCTTGACAATTGTCTTGCGCCAGCATTAGATCGAATAGGAACACCTTTATTATTCCAACAAGATGGAGCACCTGTCCAATGAAAATGAGGTAGTTCCCCTGATTTGAATCCGTTAGATATTTCTTTATGAGGAAATTTAAGACACAAATATTTTCATCTGAAATAATCGATCTTATCACCTTGTTGTAAGAAAGCTCTATTTTATTTCTTCTTAAACATTTATTTAAAACCAGGCAAAGATTCAGGCAGAAGTACGAAATATTTTGCCAAAACCACTTGATAGAATTTTATTGAACTTGAAAAAAACAACTGAGGCTTGTATTGAAGTAAAGGGACCACATTTTGAACAATTTTTATAAATTTGTATTCACAAGAGTATAGAACTTAAATAAACTTCTATAAAACGCATAAAATTTTTATAAATGATATAAATGAAACAATAGTGGTTAATAATGATTCAAAATGGTTTTAAATTATTAAGCACTGTAAGTTACGATGTAAGAACTGCACAATGTACTACATTTGATATTGAAAATGTTAAAAATAGTTGATAAGATTTGGACAAAAAAAGATTGGACTCACGGTTTTCAAATTAAAAATTAATAGAATTAAAAAATTAAACCAGCAAAATATGAATCATTTTAAACTGTCTTGTGTAGATATTTCGACGAATATGTTTTTAAAAAAGTACACTGAACCGGTTTTCAAAATTTGTACGTGGCAACACTGAGTATCAATTTAATTTAATTTTAATGTTTTAGGAAAGTATTAAATAAATCTTATCAAAAAAGAAGGACTCGTGAACTCTTAAAAATTAAATCAAGTTACAAGAAATAATATGACTCAATCATGGGACAACCCTTGTTCTGGTGAGTAAACTTTTAATTCTGCAATTTTATTCATATTTTTTTTCAACTTAACCTTGAACTTGTTTATTTGCAACGTATTCGTTATAACATTGTTTAGTCGTACAAGAAATTCCCATTTTATATAAAGTAACAAGATAAAATTAATAATGAAGACAAGAAGAATTATGACTTAGTCACCTTAGTCTGGTTCAAAACTTGTATATAAAATATTTATCATTAAAATGACATAAATCTTAGAGATAACTTTAATTGTCGGTTTTAGAACATTTAAATACAGTGTGTTCAATCAAGTTTTCATTTAAATATTTAAACCTTTTGTACTTGGATTCATTTTAAAATTATATTTCTGTTTAAACTAATATTTAAAATAGTTAAATGTGCTCTTTGAATATTTAAGGTGATTTTTTACTAAAAATATTTAAACAAGTTTTTAAGTTAAATTATTCAAAATTTGATATTGGTTCAGAATAAATTCAAGGTCAAATATAAATTTTAAATTAATGTAAGACAATAATCTGAGTTCATTTACTTCGTTTTTCAATTTAACATTTTTATCAAAGAAGAAAAAAAATATTAGTTGAATAAACTGAAATGAAAGTAAATTAAAATGCATTCACTTACTTCTAGGCTAGAAAAAAAAAACTAATGAAATATTTTCCTTATTCCGCGTGGTTTCATTTGATTTATTATCACAATACAAATAAAAACAATTGTTATTAAAACAAATAAAGTTCTAGTTTATTAAAAAATCATGCTCGATCACTATCATTAATTAAGAGTTAAAATGACACGATTTACAGGAATTTTTTCAGCAATCCTTTCAATTGAAACCCTTTCGATTCTAAAAGAGCATAAACTACATAAAACGGAACAATATCAGATCAAATTATGTCACGTTTATAAAGTTTACATTACAAAAAATTGTTAAACAAATATCATAAAAGTCACCGTTATCAGTTAAAAGTGCACCTGTTGTGAGACAAACTCACGTTTTTTAGTAAATAAAATTTTATTGTTAAATATTGTAATCTAATTCAAATTTCTTTTGTAAAACCGTTTGATTGTCTGTTAATTTTAAATTAATAATATTAAAATAATAGATATTAAGATATTGTTTTGACTGGATGTCAGAAAAAATACACACACGAGTCGAGCATTTACTTATAACTTATTATCTTTCAATAATATTATTATTAAAAAAAAATGTAATGAAATCATTTATCAAGAAAACAATTACATTTTATTGCATTGTACAAAAAAGACACGTTGCACCGGCTTAATATGAATGATTTTGATTATTTATAATACTATTAAGTTTTTTTTTCTATTTAAAATTGTGCACAGTGTTGCGGAAAATAATGATCTGTTAAATTCATTTATAAGTTGTTGATGATTGTTAATTTTAAAAGTGAATTATTATGTCTGATATTAATAATTTGTTAAGTGAATTAAATTCAGAATTGTTGTGATGAAGAGATAAAATTTATTCATTGTTTAGAGAAAATATGTCATTCGTGACTGAATACTACAATTTTTTTTTGAAATAATTCGGTTGAAAGAACATCATTGATTTGTTAAAGGGTTTTAAGAAGTTGACAAATTTGAAGGGAAAACAATGGTTAATTTTTTTGACAGAATTTCATTTCAATGAATGTCGGTTTCACCTACGCCATAGTACGCGTCGTTCTAGAGAATTTAAGGACCCATATGTGACTAAACTGCTATTCTGTTCTTTGGTGAGATCGAAACTTGAATATGCTTCAGTTGTTTGGAACATGGTTGGCACTGTAAATTCCTCAAGAATTGAATCAGTACAAAAACAATTCTTGTTATTCGCCCTACGAAACCTTGGGTGCAGGAGAGACACTTATGTCTTACCAACATATGAAGCAAGACTAAAACTTCTTGATATGGAAACACTACAGGCAAGCCGAAGAAGATTTGACATTACGTCTTGCTACGATCTGATACATAAAAATATAAAATGTAACATACTCTGCAATAAAATCATCAACCTGCTCCACAAAATCTGAGAAGACGAAGACTCCTACAAGTTCCATTTCATCAACGGAACTACACTTATAACGAACCTTTTAGTAGGATTGCAAGATCTTTTAATGAGGTATCGGCCTTGACTGAGGATAATCCTAGCAGAGCTGTTTTCATCCAGTTAGGTGGCAAATTTTAAGAGCTCACAAGAACCATTCAGGCGAATTTATCAACCTGATTACCAACCATTTCGATACTGTCGAGTTCAATTGTTTTTATATAAAGATCCAAGTTTGATAATTTTCGACAAAGAATGATTAAGTCGCTGGCCCAAATTTCATTTAAAGACCACAGAAATTCTTATCAATTTATGTTTTTCAATGTTAAGTTAAAAAATCTTATCATTCTCTCACATATGAAGTCGTTAAAGATTAAAATAATCAATATTGTCTTAGTCTCGTGTTTTTTTATTAAATTTATTACTTAAGATAAGAACACTTTTAATAAGCAATTTTGTTCTGAGTGCTTTGAAATAATTCGAAATAAATAGTTCAATAAAAATTTCAAGCAACTTGGAGGCTCTTACTAGAATCGACTAAAACTAATTAATTTTAGGACTTATTCTAAAAAATTGATATCAGACACAAGAATCAGGTTCCAGTACTTAAAAATATTACTCTGTATCTTTAAGGCTCGAGAAATGGGCTTTGAAGTTCAGTTATCACAAAAACATTTATAATTCTAAAATTTCCCACTTTTTCAAATTTTTCAACAATTTTTAGAAATAAATCACAATAGATCAAATAAGGATCGCGTGAAGCCTTTTCATATCTTTAAGTTCAAAAAAAAATTCATAAAGAAATAAGCTATTTCTGTGAACTGAATCTTATCGAGAAGTACTTTTCTAAACCGTCCAATCTTAAGATTTCATAATTTTTTATAATTTTTTAAATTTCAAATAAAAAGTCTTACCACATCATAACCGACATCGTAATGCGTCCCTCTTGTATAAATTATTGGAATGCATTGTCTCCGAGCAATATTTTGAGTTACAGGCATTTTTACTTTTATTTATATTAAAATATTTTGACACAATAAAAAATAATTTGTAATTAGTCTTCTTTTAACCTTTTTTCCTTTTAAACACGATTTAAATGAATTAATTCAATTTTTAAATGTCTTCACTTTGTCTAGACAGCACAAATTTTGGCATGAAATGATTTAATTTTAATTCTGCAATGAATTTTAATAATAAATATTTGTTTATAAAATTATCGGTATCACCAGCAACCGCACACTTTGAAAATCGAGGACCAACTGAACATGCTCAAATGGATTGTGTTAGTACTTAAATAATATTTCGTCCGTATATGAAAATTATATACACTGATTTTTTGAGTACAAGTAACACACAACTAATATTAATATTATTACTGATATCACAGAATGAAGTTATATTGTTATTTTTATAACGATTTTTATGTACGATTTATTGTAAATTCAATTCTACGTCATCAAACATATGTTTTGATACTCATACAGTTAAAAAAAATATCATAATACCGGCTCAATAAAATTGAAATGTTGAGTAAGGTGTTTATTAAAATATCATAATGATAAATAAAAATACAAATTAAATTGGCATACAAGAAAAAAAAGGTAAGAACAGGTTTCTGTTGAAGATGTGCGTGATCAATGGAGAAACTTTCATTCATAAAAATTGATGAATGGGCAAAAAACTGGAATTTATGTGATGACGCGTCAAAAAAATCCCATTTAATATGCGTTTTTGACCTATTTTCAGACATGAATTTAACCAAATGAGTAAATAGCAAGGCGTCTCCATTTAAAATTTAATCTTTATTTGTAAAATTCCACTTCTAATCTTGTTATCGTTCATTTTTCGTTCCGTTTGACTCCATTCAATGTATCAATCGATAATTTGTTAAATTATTTTTATTTAACTGACCAGTATCCATACATTCATTGAAATATTATGCAACGAGGATTTTATATGGTTTCAAAGAGATTAAAATAATAACAATGATAGTAAATAGGCCAAGAAGTGTTTCCATGTTTCATGTTAATTTTTCGAGAGTCATTCTTAAAATAACTATTTTTCATGTAATTCAATTGATTTTCATTTCCTATTTTTATTAAAACAGTTTTTTTAAACATAGTCCCTTATTTTGGTTCAATTGCGTTTCAGTAATGAAATGTGTGAAAATTATTATAAATTATGATAAACGGTTTAATTGAAGATTTAATTTTTGAGGAACTTACATCAATTTTGATGAATTTATTAAATTTGACATAATTGATTCATAATTAGTCGTGTGAATCTTTTTTTTTATTGTCTTGTAATTGAAGTTAAAATAAATATAATTTTTTTTTTGGTTAATAAATTTATTCACCCTTTAAACATTGAATTAGGAAGTAAAGCTGTATGACTAGGCATATGCTTTTAATTGACTTAGCATCTTATGTTTGTGTTTAGACACATCTTATGATCTTATAGAAAGGCTAGGGAGGCTAGGCTTTTTCAGGAATGGTGGTCCAATCAGGTGGGCACTCTTAGGCAGACTCGCCTCTTTATCAAGGAAACCTGATTCCAGTTTATCTAGACAACTGATCAGATTGAACCGTACTGAGCTCAGAGTTGTAGTTGGTATGTTCACTGGTCATTGTACTCTAGACTATCAACTCAGTCATTTTGACTCAACAGATCCATTGTGCAAGTGCTGCTCTGAACAAAAGGAGACTACTGCACATCCGCGTTCTGTAAGTCCCAAACATGCCATTCTGCGTGGAATCACGCTAGGAGAGTACTGTATTGATTTTTTCATAAATATGAAGGTGTTTGCCCTGCTTAGCTTTCTGAGAATATGTGGTCACTTTTCTTAACCGAACCAGGTCCAAAGGACTTCTTATTACTTTAGTTGTTTCTCTAGATTTGGTTCCTCCTTCATCAGATATGATAATAATGGGTATGCTCAATGAATCCGACTGTCAGCCTGAGTGCTGGTTCTCTTCTAAGACCGCCCTAGAAATCTGATCCAATCGGATATGACCTTATGGTAGAATCACTCCAAATTCCTAAATTATGTAAAAAGTCAGTTTTCAGAAAAATAGTAAAACAAATGCAAGGCAGAGCTTTAGTAACAGTAAAATTATTTTAAAGCCATATAAAGCTCATTCTTAATAAAGCTTTGCTTTACTTTTTAAGTATTTTATTTATCTGATGTTACCGAGTACCTTTATATTGACCTGATTTTTAAAATTTGAGAAAATCTCCTCAAGCGGGAGGGGTTAGAGTTTAAAATATGAACATCTTTAATTTCTTCTTAAATATCTTCTTTGGAAATTTGCAGTTACTGCTTCCACTATCCAAAATTATAGTCAAGTGTCAAAACGTCCTGTAATTTAATTTAAAGCTGTGATATAGTGTTGTGATAAACATCATCCAAAAGATGGACCCCAGCCACAAGTAAACAAGTAAGTATAAATCTTAATGCCCATGAGCTCTCATTTAAGGTTGATTCAGTTTTAAATAAGGACTTGATATGAAAGAAAAGTTATTTCTTATAAAATTTATACAAACCTTTAATAAAAGAAGGATATTATCCTAAAACGTACTTCCAGTTCTTGTACTAAAATTTGAGTTCTTTATCCAGTAAAAGACCCAGATACTTAACTGAGTTGAATATCCAAGAAGTACTTTCTCTTTTGATTCTGTGCGGTGTTAAAGGGATTTCTCTTGCTCTTTTTGTTGTGAGAAACATGGCAGTATTTTTTTGATGTGTTGAGAGAAATTTTACAGTTTTTGAAGTAATTGAGGTTGTTGATCATTGTGTCTCTCAAGAAGCGCGTTATATCAGCTTTAAATCTTGACGGGTGGTTGAAAGCTGTGTCGTCTGCAAACAGAGCTTGGTGTCATGGAGCAGCTTCTTGGATGACAGTAGTGTAATTATCATACTGGATTGGACTTATAACGGCACTTTGTGGTACTCCGACCAGTAGATGATGAGTTGATGAAACATTATTTTCTATTGAAACTACGAAACTGCGCTTTTGTTGTTGTTTTGATTTCCATCTTATCGATGATATAATTTTCACTGAAGGCAGTTTTTTTTTCAATATTTGAAGAAATTAGTTAACTATTTTTGTGAGGTAAACAGGGAAGTTGAAATTGAGTTGAATTTCTTAACAAGACCATTCGCCCACACAGGATCAAAAGCCTTTTTCACGTCGATTAGGAGCATACTAGTTGATTTTTTGTTAATAAGATGTTGTTTAATGTGATTCTTCACTCTGATTAATTGATGTGTTGTTGATTTGTCTTGAGCAAACCCAAATTGATCGGATGGAAAGATTCAAATTGAAAGTACGGTCTCAAATCGAGGAAGCTTTTTTAAAAGTTTTGCACATTGCGTTAAATAAAAAGGTCTCAAAAATATTTAAAAGGTATTTAAATAAAATTCTGGGAAATTTTTATGGTTTTTTTTTTTGCATTGTAAATATTTTTAAATTTCAAAAAACAATTGGCACTAAAATATTTGAATCAAATGTCATAAATAATTATTTAAAATTGATCTTTTTAATAATTCATAATAAAAAAAAATGATGATAAAATATTCATTATTAAAATCTTCATATTTTGTCATTATTTTAACTCTTCTAATTTATTTATCTTATGAATAAACAAACGATAAATAAACAAGCACAATGATGATAAAATAATACAAATGAGAGATATTTTAAATGGTATATGTCATCGTTATAGAGAAAATTTAAATTAAAAATTTATTTATATGCGTAAAATATTTTTGTTCTTCTTCTTCTCTTATTCATTTTCATTATTGGATAATAAACAGAGGTTGAAATTAAGTATTTTAATTATGGTAATAATTAACTAATAAAATGTTATTTTGGAGTAAATATTTATTTTGGTAATAAAATTTAACATTTAATTATTGTTTTTTTTTTTATCAGAATTTGAATTTTGTTGGGCTTAAAGAGGATTTTTTATTGCAATTTAACAATTGTTATTTTTAAATTAAAGAGAATTTTAGTTAAGTGGAACTTTAAACTGAAAAGATATACTAAGGCTTAGGAAAGCTCGATGTTTGAAGAAATTTTTATAAAATCGATGATTGAGGAAAACTTCGATGATTGAGGAAAATTTTAATGATTAAGAAAAATTCGATGATTTGTGAAAATTTCGATGACTAATGAAATTTCGATAGTTGAGGAAATTTCGAATCGAATTTTCGATGATTGAGGAAAATTCCGTGATTGAGGAAAATTTCGATGATTGAGGAAAATTTCGATGGTTAAGGAAAATTTGATGATTGAGAAAATTTCGATGATTGAGGAAATTTGGATGATTGAAGAAAATTCCTTGATCGAGGAAATTTTGTTGATTGAGGAAAATTCGATGATTGAGAAAAATTCGATGATTGAGGAATCTTCGATGATTGAGGAATCTTCGATGATTGAGGAAATTTCGATGATTGAGGAAAATTCGATGGTTGAGGAAAATTCGATGATTGAGGAAAATTCGATGAGTGAGGAAATTTCGATGATTGAGAAAAATTGCGATGATTGCAGAAAATTCGATGATTGAGAAAAATTCGATGATCGAGGAAATTTTGTTGATGAGGAAAATTTCGATGATTCAGGAAAATTCGGTGATTAAGGAAAATTTCGAAAATTGAGGAAAATTCGATGATTGAGGAAAATTTTATAAAATCGATGATCGAGGAAAATTTGATGATTGAGGAAAATTTTGATGACTGAGGAAAATTCGATGATTGAGGAAATTTCGATGATTGAGAAAAATTCGATGATTGAGGAAAATTTGTTGATTGAGGAAAATTTCGATGATTGAGGAAAATTCGATGATTGAGGTAAATTCGATGATTGAGGAAAATTCGATGATTGAGGAAAATTTCGATGATTGAAGAAATTTCGATGATTGAGGAAAATTCCATGATTCAGGAAAATTTTGATCACTGAGAAAAATTCGATGATCGAGGAAATTTTGTTGATTGAGGAAAATTTCGATGACTGAGGAAAATTCGATGTTCGAGGAAATTTTGATGATTGAGGAAAATTTAGATGAATGAGGAAAATTTCCATGATTGAGAAAAATTCCATGATTGAGGAAAATTCGATGATTGGGAAAAATTCCATGATTGAGGAAAATTTCGATGATTGAGAAAAATTCGATGTTCGAGGAAATATTGATGATTGAGGAAAATTTTGATGATTGAGGAAAATTTCGATGAATGAGGAAAATTCGATGATTGAGGAAAATTTCGATGACTGAGAAAAATTCAATGATTGAGAAAAATTCGATTATTGAGGAAAACACAATTTTTATATGCAAATATTTCGTGAAATCGTACGATTCTTCTTATTAGCGCTCTTCAAATCTTTTTTAAATAATGGAGACGGTTAGTCAATTTTTTTTTTTAACTTTGATCTTTAAATCATTAACGAACATGATACCAACCTTCAGGCAATCATAATTTTTGATCAAAATTCCTCATAAAAAGCATGAACATTGTTAAAATTCCTTTTATTTTAATGTCATTATCAAAATTCCCGTATCATTACGATCTCAGATCAAAATCAAAGTCAAATTACAGAAGTAATAATTTTTGTTTTATAATTCCATTAATATAATACAAATCATATTAATAGGATAAAAAACAACACACACAAACTCAGTAAAAAAGACTGAAAGCAACAATGTTTTAACATGACTTACTTACACAAAAACACTGATTACTATTGGGAGTACAAGAAACAACTGAGTAAGTAAATTAAAGCTCATTAACAAAAAATGTGTCGTTGTCGTCGTCGTCGTTCTTATTTCCACTTCCACTGTACATTATACAAAAATATACCAAAATGTAAAATAATAATAACAATAATGACAAGAAAAAAACGTTATTTTGATACATTTCAAACAGACATTTGTTCGCGCATGTGCTTCAAAATAATAATAATAATGATAAAAAAGCGAAAACTGTCATGTTATTTCCAAAAATGAACACTTTCACTCTCTCTCTCTCTCTCATTCTCTCATTTTACATTTCATTTCAATTCAAACTTCATTTGACTGCAAATTTTTTTTGTATATAGACAGTGCTTGCAACAATATTGTTCACATTCGTGCTGAGTTAATTCACTCGTTCAGATATGGTTCTTCTTCGCGGAAAAGCTCAGCTAAAATACAAATAATAAAAAAAAAGTTGAATGTTGAATATAAATATAATTTAATTCTCGCTGTGTGTGTATTTTGCTACATCATATAAGTATTGTGTTGTGTTGTACAAAAGCAAAGAAAAACGGGAAAATCCTGTATCTATCGAAATCCCATATATATATGTGTGACTGTAATCGTACCGAAAATTGTCAAAGAAGAAAAAATATAAAAATCAATACAATACTTTTCACTTAAAAAAAAAAATAACAAAAAAACACAAATTTAACGTGAAAACGAGTGAAAAACTCCAATTTAAAAAAAAAAATTGAAATTAATTACCTTTAAACGATTGAAAATCAAGAAATTAATTTGAAATACATTTAAATTGAAGAAAATTTCAAGGAAAATTGTAGAAAAAATTACAGATAATTATCAATAATAATAATAAATGGTGAATCAGAAAAAAAATTTACAGACAAACACATGAATTTCATGAAAATGGGAAATTCAATGTAAAAATTTAAAAGTAAATCACTTAAATTTTCCATTGAATCAATGAAACACCTGACACTTTTTGACAAGTGAAACAAATTAAATTCAAATTCATTTGATTTAAATTTAAATTTAAAAAAAAAAAAGTTGAAAAATTAAATTACAGATAAGAATAAAACCACAACAACCAGCATTTCCGTACAAAAACAAGTCATTTGCATAAAAAATTGATATCATATCACATTAATTTGCAAAAAAAAAATTAAATTAAATTGAGAATTAAAATTAACCTGCATAAATTTCACATGGAAAATTTAAATTGATATGAAATGAAATGTGTTGAAATTTTTTTATTAGTGTGACAAGTTCATGGAAAGTTTTTATTTTACAATTTATTTATTTAACTGAAAATTTTGCATTGAAATTAAATTTTCTTGGAGCTGTTTAACGCTTAGTTGAAGTGAAATTTGTTTAAAATTTGAATTTAAATGATAAATTTCAAGAAATTTTAGAAAATTTAAAGAAATTTCAAAAAAAATTGTAAGGAGATTGTCTGAATTTTTTCATCAATTAAGAGAAAGGTAAGATTTAAATTTTCTTAGATTTTTTGACCTGTCATCATCTGAAATTCAGTAAAAATATTACAAGGAATGTTAATATTTTTTTTTATTTGAATGATTTGGATGAAAATTCACCTCACATCATGAGAGACGACCAAAAAACATAAAAATTGAGTGTATTTTGTTCATTTTCTCAAGTTTCAAGTAAAATTTCTCCTTCGAATTCCTTCACAGAATTCAGAATTCATTCATAACTTGATTCATTTTCATTTTCATTCAATTTCAATGAAAAATTTCCTTGTCCGTATCCTTATCCATGATTTTTTTTATGGATATTTCATGCATTTGACCGATTTTACCATTTCATCTCCTTTTTAAGTGTGGTAATGGTTTAATGGATTTTTTTTAACAATTTTTTTGTGTCATGAGGTATAATTTTTTTGCTGCTCTCTTAATTTATCATCATCATCATCCATTCCTCTTAAATTTATTTAATGTGTGATGAAGATAGAAAAAATTGGATGAACGGAAGCATTATTGGAAAGCAATACAATGATAAAAGATTTGAAGTATTAAAGCAAGCAGAGATCAATTTATTTATGTTTGACTAAGGATTTTTATGTCAAATCAATATTGTTTGGTCAAGATTAGCATATAATAATAATTTTCCTCTCACTATAAGGCTAATGCTTTTCTTGTGGCACAATAGTTTGTTTATTTTCTTTTTTTTGTGCTTCTTCTTCTTCTTGTGGGTCTTTTGGTTTTTTTTGTTGTTGTATTTCTTTGTTGTTGAATTTTTGTATATGTGAAAAAGTTCAGGTTTCTATTTACACACACATAATTTTTGTGTGTGTTAAGTGAGGGGAAAGGGAATGTTTATTTATATATCGATCAAAAATATGCTTTTTCATTGAGGGTGGTAAATAATAATAATGATTCGACGTTGATTGTAGTGATTTTGACCTAAATCTTTATGCAATGCGGTTTTTTGAATCCTTTTCAAGTGTATTCAGCATGTGAAAGTTATACAGAATCTATTGAAAAGTATATACTGATGTCGGGATCAATAGAGTTCGGTTCGATAGAGAGAGCAACAGCCATACCAGATGGGTAACTAATGGTGACACCTCCCCTGTCACCCGGCCGACCACCTCAGAGAATGACATCCAGAAACCCTCTGGAGGAATCGGTGGCTCCCAATCCCCACATCTTTACAGGAGAAGAATGTTTGAACTGCTATAATTTGGACGACTGGAGACATGAGTGCACGTACCGTCGTTTTAGACCACGCAACCAACTCGTAGCGAGAATCTTCCGGTTGAGGAAACTATCGTATGGATGAGGTCGCCCATAATAACTACGCCTGCTACCAATGTAAGGAGACGTGGGAATGAGGGGAACGAAGTGGGAAATGGAACTAGGTAAGGGAGCCAAGACAAAGAAAATGAGAAGTCAGTTTAGATTGAAACGTCAAGGTGATTACACCAAAAAAATATTTGAACATTAATTATTAATTATTGCTCAAAGTTTAATAAAGAAACACTTTCGTTTCGTGTTAAAGACCCTTTTTCACTTAGATTGGTTGATAGAAGTAAGAAATTTCCTATTTGAGGTGAAAAATACCTTACAATTTTGCAACTCTATATAAAAGTTCAGAGCCAAGGATGGATTTAGAATTTTTGTCGAGGGGGGAGGGGGCAAAAATTTGTATAAAAGTAAAATTTTGTTTGCTGGCACAATTTTTTCATACAAATATTATGGCCCAACCCCTCGATAATCCGTCTCTATCCAGATCAGTTTTTGTTTGATTTTCACTTTTAGTATGATGCTTTACAAACTCAAATGAACGCTTGTTTTTGGCTACTCAACCTGATTTGAAGGCTAAATTAAGGTCTGGCATGACAGGATCAAAGCTAAGGCCTTGTGATGATGCCAACGGGTATACGTCAAAAGAGCTCAACTGATGGCCTTACTGCATGCTTTAATAATTGACCTGATTTGAAGAAGACGCGTGATAAAAACGCACATGATGTTGATTTGAAATGTAAACAAACCCTATCACCACTTGAACCCTATCGTCAATTCCATACACATTTTTTGACTACTTTTTTACTGGGTACACTTCATCTTTTCAGTTTTTCATAGTTACGTTTCACTTCTACCTTTCTGGAGGTTTTTTTTTCATAGGTGTGAGTCCTTATGGTTTTTTTTACCTTATTTTCAATTCAAGTAAATTTAATATTTTATGTAATAAAAAAAAAAAAATTATAATATTACAGATTAACAAGGATCAAAAAAGGATAAAACTTAATAATAATCATCATAATCCTTAAAATACAATTTTTATGTAAATTTTTCCCTGAATCTTGTTTTATATTAGCTTATTTAAATCATAAACCATAAAGTAAATTTTAAATCAAATTGAATTTACTTTTTTTTTACTCATTTTTATGCAGACACAATTTTCATTTATTTCTTCCACACTTTTGTGTATGTTCCATGTAAAATAAATTTACCGACTTTCAATATTACCTTCCTCATGTACTTGCCATCAAAATGGCAATAACAGAGAAATGGGCACAAAATAAATGAGAAATTCTAATTTAAAAATAAAATGAAAATGTCTCCTATTTAATTTTATGACCAATTTATGCAAAAAAGAAAAAATTCTGTATTAAATTTAAAGGAAGAAAATGGGTCAAGGGAAATTTAAATTCGATTTTTTAGAAAAAGCAGCATAAAGAAAAAATATGACGTACAATTTTTTTTTAACTCTAATCTATTTATCATCTTTTAATCAATTCTCAGACAAGTTACAACCCACAAGATACAGCTCATTTTTAATGATGACTGATGATGACGCACATCACACTTATAACAACAAAGAAAAAAAAAACGATCTAATTTATCTCATATCTCTTATTTATTTATTTATTTATTTTTATATTTAAACCGTTTTAGTCAATTATTTTAATGTTCGTCACGCATTTCATTTTATTGAGAGAGAAAAAAAAGGATGACTTTTCAAGAAAAAAAAAACAATGAAACGATTGATTGACTCAATATCGGGGTACTGTACTGAATATTGAAGAGATTTTTATGCATGATATGATTTCCATTAAAAGTGTACCATGGTATGGTATGATATGGAAGACCATGCTCACAATGTGTTCAAAGAAAGTGCATATTTGATACTGTGAAGGTAGTTCCTTGATTAGTACAGGGCGTTATGAGGACCTACACACAGATTGATACTAAGACTCACCCTGGCATTCCACTTAGATTGAACTGGACCCCCTCTAGATAGATTTAATCATTGTAGTAATTGCAGGAACCGCGCATCCAGAGCCTGACTGGTAAGATGTACAATTATTCAGAATCCACTGGCAACATGGGTTGAGATTTCTTTACATCACTGAATTTTTTTTTTAAAAAGTATTTTACCATCAACCACAACGATGTTGGTCCCAAGACAACAACTTACTGGTGCAGGGCATCATCTTATAGTCCGGTAGAATACTTTGTATTTTCTTTATTAGTATAATTCAATAATTCAGTACATGAACCTTAATTTTATTTGGTAGTTTCTTGTTGAAACGTCTTATCCTTGACATACACCATTAGTATTTATGGTTGGTTGCCTTTGCTATTGGTGCGTAGAATTTCTACGTTTTTTTTTTTTTTCCTAAGTGGAGTACACTGATGATCAGTGCTCGCACTTCGACCTATAAGATCTTTTGTGCTTCTCCTTACAGAGGAATCTTAATTCTCCCTCAAAACATCCAGTTCGTCAAAAAATTTTAAGATTACTTTTGGATCTGTGTTAGCCACAGTAAAAGGAGATGGAAAGCCCTCCCTGAAGTAGCGAATCCTAACTCTAGCTAATGCTTCACACTCACAGAGGATGTGCTTTGACGTTTCATCCTCTTCTAGGCAGAGCCTGCAGGTGCTTGAGTCACTTCTTCCTTCCGAATTTCTACGTCCCAGATTCTCAGGTCCACGAGATCTTATAATTTTTCTTTTACGGTTTCATGCTGTGCTAATCCTATTTTGATTTTTTCTGTCTGCTCCGAGAATCACACCCATGACATCCAGTACAGAAAGCTAACAGCTTAACCACTGGACTATAGAAGCAGATTTACTAGCGTTTGTGCCATTTGTCCAGCAGCAAGGTCATTGAGACTGAAGTTAGCAAAGCCTTAATTGGCCCCAAGTAGGACATTTGCCTTTATCTTATAATAGTTTTAACAACAACATCCTAATTGGCCCACATCTCACAAGATAAGAACATTCTAAACCCAACGGAATAGGCTGATACAAGCTGTATTGCTTAGGTCAGATTTAACGTTTACAATTGAAGGTATCTGGAGCTGTAAAGTTATAAGCTTAAGATAAAATTAAACATGATGGTATTGATGAGTTCTTATCTATTTACTTACTTAACTTGATCTACTACCATTTCCTAGTCTTGGTCTGGTCTTGAATCAAATTTACAGAGTTCCCAGTTCTGTGGTTTCTTTTTCCAGTTTCATTCTGTAAGCGCCAAAAAATTTGCTTCGACGCCATCGATCTACCTCCCTTTAGGTAGGGTCACAATGCGACGAACGTCCTGCTCTGGTAATATTCCTTCATAGGTTACAATCGAACATCCAAAGGGACTTCAAAAGCGTCTTTTCACTTTGAAATCATTTTAAAACTAAATTAACAAGTAAAGTCAAGCATACAGAAAAAAACATAAATATCAGATTTCTCATCCTCTCTCTTTTAAATAAAAAATTGTATTGATTTACAATTCCCTTATGATTGCGTGCATTTTGTTCTTCTTCTTCTTAGTTTTTTTTTTCATTTAACTTTCTCATATCTTATTCATGACACAAACAGATACAAAATTCAAACCCTTACATTTACATTCATTCATTTAATTTGATTTGATTTCGATTCTCATTTGATAATTGAGAAAAATCTGCAGCACTCTCATTTTTTTTTCATTTCATTTCAATGAAGTATGATCATGGTGGTGTCAAGTGTGCTTCATGATAAATTTTTCCTTAATAATTAAAAGGTTAACATTCTTATACCCATTTTTGTGGTGAACTGTAATCAGATCCGATTATAGAAGAAATTTTGTATGATGATGAAGATGAATCAAGATACCAATAAAAGGAACATTTCTGTGGTTTTCAGGGCAATATTTAACTACAAAATTTCATTTAAATGATGTCTGTAATGTTGAAGTGTGAATGCTTCAGTTAATTTCATGTTATATCTATCATTTACTTTATCGATCCATAAAACGGAAAATGCAGACAGTACATGTCAGGAATCATCAATTGCACATTTATATATGAAGAAGAATGACATGAAAACAGATTTCCTGGCTCATTCTCTTTCATTTTAATGCATTTCCTCACATTTTCTATTTTTATTATCATCGTCATATTATTACGGCAAATCTTATCCAAGTCTTTTAGATATTCCAACGTTACAACACAAAAAAAAATTGCATTCGTTTCATATTTTATTTATCATTACTGTTCAATGTAATGCACACAATTCAATGAACATCTGCTGACTTTTACCTTTAAAACAAGACATTTATCGATTATACATTGAAATTGATCAATAATAAGTGTCTTGTGTGTCTTGTGTGTGTGTTGAAATTTTGTATGGTTAGAAATTGTTATCACTTGAAAAATGTGTACATTTTAGTTTTATATGATCATTAAATGAACGTTAAGTGTCTTTTAGTCTACAGTCCTTGATAAAATTTCTTGTTTTAATGTTTTATTTTTCATGTTATGGAAAGATAAAATTTATATGTATTTTAGTAGAATTTCTAAATCACATACATATTGAAAAGTCACATAACATCAATTTTGCTCTCTACATTTTCTATGAAATCATTTATTATGGAATATTATCATCATTTTATTATTATTATTATTATTCATGTACGAGTGAAAAATATTGTCTTGATTCAATTATTGATAAAACAAAAGTAAAATTGAGTTAGTTTTAGTGCTTTTTACATTTTTTTTTAGGTTCAGACAGTAGTGGCATGTTTATGATTGATAGACATACATAATTTTTCCTTTTTATGGGCTTCTGATGTTTTATTACGAATATGAAATTTGATGATTCGTTCATGATAAGATACAAATGATGCGATATTCAATGAAGTAAAAGGAAAAAAAATGAAAATTCGTACTTAATAAAAGAAAATGTATCGATTTTTTGATGAAGTTTTATTTATCATAGGCAAATAAATTTTTTTTCAAAAACTCAACGAAACTCTTCAAAAACTCATGAAAACTCTTTAAAAACTCAACAAAACTCTTCACAAAATCTTCAAACTCTTCAAAAATTCATAAGAACTCTTAAAAAACTTATTCAAAATCTATAAAAACTAAACGACACTTAACGAAACTTTTCAAAAACTCAGCAAACCTCAGCAAAAACTCAACGAACCCCTTCATAAACTTAACAAAACTTTCCAAAAATAAGACAAAACTCAAAAGTATTCATTCAAACCCTTTAACGGAACTATTCAAATTCAAAAAATCTTAGAAAATAAGTTAAGGAAAATATATTTTTTCAAACAATCAGATAATGGTCAAAATTTATTTTGGATATTTTACAATTTTCAATTAAAAATGAACAACAATCCATAAATCGTCAAGATAATCAATGAATAATTTGATGGTGCTGTTTGATGAGCTTCGCCTGTTGTTTTTTGTTTATATTCAAGAGGAGGAAACTGTAAATAAATAGGCCATGACGATTTAGGAGGAACATTAAGTGCAGCCTGAAAAATTAAAAAAAAAAGTTAATGTTTCAAAACATGAGATGAAGATTTTCAGAACTAACATTTGATGTGGGCGATTCAATTTCTTGAACATTGTCTAACTTTATACATCCACTGTCTATCAGATAATCGAATATTATCAAACGTTCAACTTGACTCACGGTAAAATTCACATTTTCTTGAATGCAAAATTTTGATTAAATCTATTAATTTTAATTGATTTGACGATAAATATTTGTTCTTACCTTTGCAAGCATCTCCGTAAAATTCTACAGTTGCAAAATTTTTTACATGAACTTCATATTTTTCTTCATTTGGAATTTGAATATAGTTTAAAGGAATATGTAAATAATTGAAATTAGAATTTCCATTTAATTTAACAACACCATTAGTTGAACAGTGTTTGAATATTACATTCCAGGGTTCACGATAAAAATCTTCAAAACGACTATCAATAATTTTTTCACCTTCAATACTGCAAGTCATTAACAATTCTTGAACCTTAAATTTTTTTTTTAATTTGTTTTGATAATGAGAGGTTTTTTTAAATCTTACAGTTTTCGGTTTTATAACGACCATATTAAAATTAGGATCCAAATAGACGCATCCTGAATGATTTAATTTCTCACTCATATAAACTGTGTTAATGAACAACAAGTTAAAATTAATATTTCTACAAGCAATTCCAATAAAATCAACTGAAACAAAATTTATAAGCGTGATTTGAAGTTTCTCGGCAAGATTGATATTTTCAAAAACTTCAATATCAATTGAAAGAAAAGGTCGATGTTCATTTCCACTTATAACAAGATTTCCATTTTTTGAACAATTTAAAATAAAGGACCAGGCTGAGGCACTATATGGAAAATAAGGTTTTTTAAATATGTTTAAGAGCTGATCAGTGCATTGCAATATAGAGAGCTCAGTCTAGAAAGAACATTTTACTTTAAAATGAATGAAAAAAGTAAAAATGATTTCAAAGCTTACCTCTGATAATTTCACTTCCTTAATTCCGATACTGGAAATATCACCAACTCTAACACATCCTGTCTGATTCAATTCTCTACTTATAAAGATTTTCTTAGTTCGCATCACAACAATTCTTATATTTGCTTGAAAATAATTAAAAAAATATCTACGGCTTTCAAAAACTTAACTTTTACTTTTATACATTACCGATGCAATAATTTCCTTCAAAATCTAGTTCATTAAAATCTAAAAACAAGATTTCAAGTTTTTGGTCATGAATGATTTTTTCAAAAACTTGAATATTTATTCTTAAATCAGGCTGATCTTTATTCCCACTCAAAACGAGATTTCCATTTTTAGAACAAAATTTAGACATAACACTCCATAAAGAAGAATTAAAGGTTTCAAGAAACTGAGGCACTGCATCTCGAAATTTGTTAGTGCAAATCAAGGATTGTTCAATCTAAAGTAAAATTTATAAAAAAAAACTGGCGTAAAAATATTTAAATTTACTTACATGTGAAGTATTAGCATTTTCTGCATTTACCAAAAACGAATTCAAACAAAAATTTACTATTAATATTTTTAAATTAAGAAAAAATTTCATCGTCTAATTCGTTTCGCTCCTGTTTTGAAACTGGTCAAACGATGTTTCGTTTCTTTCATTATTAAAATGATTTTGATAAAAAAAAAATGTATGGTCACATATTAATTTTTTATATTTGCACTTATCAAGAGAAAACCGAGCGGAAATATTGACATGTGACAATGAATATTGACGTGTTCAGATAACATTTTAGCTAGATTAAGTGAGAAGTTCTTGCTTCAACTTCCGTTCAAGATTTCGAAAAAATAAGCTTGAAAGTAGCAGCAAGAAATTTTAGGACAAACAGTATAAGATTTTGAAAGTAAATGGCTTTAATCTTAAATGCATAAACAACTTTGTTGCTTCAACTTCCTTTTCAAAAAGTACCTTGGAACAATCGGAACTAACAGACTCATAAAAAAATGATAGTCTTGTGACTAATTGGAAACTGATTTATAATCTATATCAATCAAAATATAATAGAATATTAAATAATTAAGTGGTAATGTATTGCAAGGACCATGTGTCATCAAAATTAAACGATTTACCTCCGCTGGTTGATTTTTCGACCAGGAACTTTTGAGCTTTGAATGTCTTCAAGAAGTTATAAAAATATTTTTTTTCAAATTTTCAAACCCGCTTATCAAATTCAATAAACCTTAGAATATAGGTTAGTAAATATATTTTTTAGAAGATCAGTTAATGTTTAACATTTTTGAATATTTTACAATTTTCAATTAAAAATGAACAACGATCCATAAATCGATAAGAAAATCAATGAATAATTTGATGGTGTTGTTTGATGAGCTTCACCTGTTGTTTTTTGTTTATATTCAAGAGGAGGAAACTGTAAATAAATAGGCCGTAAGTTTGCACCAGGTACATTTAGTGCGTCCTGAAATATTAAAAAAAGTTAATGATTTCATACATGATATGAATATGTTCAGAACTAACCCCTGATGTGGGCGATTCAGTTTTATGAACGTTTTCTAGTTTAACACATGCACTGTTGTTCAAATTTTCTGATACTATCAAAAGTTCAACTTGACTCACGTTAAAATTCACATTATCTTAAATGCAAAATTCCAATTAAATCAAAACTGAAGGACAATCAATAATTTTTTGTTACCTTTGCAAGCAAATCTCATAAATTCTACAGTTGCAAAATTTTTTACTATAACTTGATATTTTTCTTCATTTGGAATTGGAATATACTCCGAAGGAATATGTAAATAGTTGAAATTTTCATTTCCATTAAATATTACAACACCATTAGTTGAACAGTGTTTGAATATTACAGTCCAGGTTTCACGATCTAAAACATTAAAACGACTATCAATAACTTTTTCACCTTCATTGCTGCAAGTCATTAACAATTCTTGAGCCTAAAATTTTTTTTTTTTAATTTGTTTTAATTATTTAAAGTTTTTTTTTAAATCTTACAGTTTTTGCTTTTATAACGACCATTACAGAATTAGGATCCAAACTGACGCATCCTGAATGATTTAATTTCTCACTCACATAAACAGTGTTTATGAACAACAAGTTAAAATTAATTTTTCTACAAGCAATTCCAATAAAATCAACTAAAACAAAATTTATAAGTGTGATTTGAAGTTTCTCGGCATGATTGATATTTTCAAAAAGTTCAATATCAATTGAAATATCAGGTCGATCTTCATTTCCACTTAAAACTAGACTTCCATTTTTTGAGCAATTGAAAATAAAGGACCAGCCTGAATCACTTTGCGGAAAAGATTTTCCAAATATATTTATGAGTGTATTAGAGCATTTTAAAATGGAGAGCTCAGTCTAGAAAGATCATGTAAATTTAAAAGGAATATAAGATTAAAAAAAAGTTAAAAAGTTACCTCTGATAATTTTAGTTCTTTAATTATGATACTTGAAGAATTATCAACTCGAACACATCCTGTTTGACTCAACTCTTTACTGATAAATATTTTCTTTGTTCGCTTCACAACGATACCAAAATTTTCTTAAAAATAATTAAAAATTGAACTGCTGTTAAACACAGATATAACATTTTTAAGCATTACCTTTGCAATAATTTCCGTCAAAATCTAATTCAGTAAAATCTAAAAACAAGATTTCAAGTTTTTGGGTGATTTTTTCGAAAACTTGAATATTTATTCTCAAATAAGGATAATCCTTCCAAATATTACGATAATTTCTAGTCACAACGAGACTTCCATTTTTAGAACAAATTTCAGACATAACACTCCATAAGGAATCATCATAGCGTTCAAGAGCGTCTGGCACTTCATTTTGAAATTCGTTTGTGCAAATAAAGGATTGTTCAATCTAAAACAAAATTTATAAAAACTTTGTCGTGAAATGTAGAATATATAAATGGACTTACATGTGAAGTGTTTGCGTTTTCTGCATTCACCAAAAACGTATTAAGTACAGAAATTGCTATTAATATTTTTAAATTAAGAAAAATTTTCATCGTCTATTTCGTTTGGCTTTAGTCTTGAAACTGGTCAAACCAAGTTTCGTTTCTAATATTATTAAAATGATTTTGATAAAAAAAAATGTATGGTCACATATTAATTTTTTGTATTTGCACTTATCAAGAGAAAACCGAGCGGAAATATTGACATGTGACAGTGAATATTAACGTGCTCAGATAACATTTTAGCTAGATTAAGTGAGAAGTTCTTGGTAAAAAAAATTAATGAATTAGCGATAGCGAATTTGAAATGTTTGAATTCAACGGGTTTTCTTCTCATTTTAATGTGCGCAGCGCTATAGCGTTAAAAAAATGACACAAGGATTTTTATATGCCAAATTATCAAAAACAAATCAAAATTTTATTATAAGAACAAATTGTTTTAAATTTCATCATATTTTGAATATTTACTTGTTTAAGAAGGTAAAAATTACAAAATTCTCTGTAGCAAATATGTGAAGTAATTCCCTGTATGATTGTTTGATTTTCAAACAAACATAAAAATGGCTTTAATCAGACAAGTAAATCCTACTTTCTTGCTTCGGCTTCCGTTCAAGATTTCGAAAAAGTACATTTGAGTAACAGGAAATAATAGACTGATTAAAAAAAAATTGAGTGCCGCACATCCAAGATGCAATAGAATTTAACCTATTTCCGTCTAGCATTGCGTTTTCGCAACGTTACCTTTGTCTCAAAAAATCTCGAAAACCATAAGAAATTTATACAAACTAGTTTTTCCTATATAAGCTTTGAAGGAAAATCTAATCGACCTGTTTTTGGATTTTTCTTAAACATTTTTGGAAATAGGCTAAAATTTGCGTTTTAGATGGCAAGTCGTGATGTAAGCAGATGTAAGCATTTTTGTATTTTGGTAAGCAGAACACAAATTGACCAAAATTTGATATAAATATTCAAAATTTTCTTAATTTTTTGATTTTTATCTATTGGAAATGTGAATCTTTAAAATTTTAAACCATTTATTTCAAAAAAATTAAGCAGCAAATAACACTTTTTGACCTAAGTGCTCAAAATTTCCAACAAGATTTTAAGCCTTACAACTCAAAATTAAAAATACGTAATTTTCTAAAAATCATTTTTGTTGTAATCGAAACCCCTACACCAAAAATCAGATCCCTAGGTCTGTTCCTCATATTCTGAACGGAAATGGGTTAAATAAAAAATAGTAAATTGAATACTTTGTAAATTTTAAACTATCTTCCCTTATGATAGCTATACATTTAACAGCGTTCCTCGTGTTTAAAAACTTTTTTTATTTTATTTAAAAAAATTTTCATTTCAGAAAACTATAACAAAAAAAAATTGAAAAACAAACTCTCCTATTCTGCATAATTAATGACCCTTATAAATGCACGAAACAAAGAAAAGAGATGCAATATTGCAGCATGCTTTCTAATTTCAATGAAAGAAGGCGTATGAAATTAATTAAGAAAATTAATTGAATGTTTGTTTTTCATTTTTTTTTTCTTTTCATTGAAACAGTAATTTTCTCCTTTTATTACAAGTTTTATATTGTATTCGCTTTTTTTTTTAAGACCGCGTAGTGCCTAAACGGTTCATCTGAGACCCATATAATGTTCTAGACTTATGTTTGTATTCAGCGATGGAGTGTTTATGGATCAAAAAAATATAGGGTGTCCATACAAAAAAATAGGGTGACCAGGTGGAAAATTCCGAAATTTTCCGGGAAAATGGAAAATTTTAATGCCAAAATTTTCTTCTCATAATTCTGAACAACTTTGCCTAAGACACCCTATATCTAAATTGTACAGGAAAAAATTTTTTCATACAACATAAAATTTTCATTCACATCACATTCATCTCTTAAAGGAATGTGCTTTATGTATTGCTTGATTTTGAGTGTTAGGAATCTTAATCAACACTCAAAAACAATAAATAAAAATCACAGTCCAAAATGTAATGAGCTGAAGTAAGCGAAGTTTATCAACTTCAAAAATACAAGTTTTCCAAATGTGAACACAAAAACATAAAACAAGGGAAAAAATTAAAATCTGAAACTTGTACAATTTTTGTTCTGATCAATGGCAAAATTTTCATTAATTTTTAACAAGATACCGTCATAATTACAAATTGTACAAGTTTCAGATTTTAATTTTTTCCCTTGTTTTATGTTTTTGTGTTCACATTTGGAAAACTTGTATTTTTGAAGTTGATAAACTTCGCTTACTTCAGCTCATTACATTTTGGACTGTGATTTTTATTTTATAACAATGTTATAATAAAAAATAAATTTTTTTTTCATTTTCATTATTTTATATGAAATTCAATGAAATGAAATAAATTAAAACAAAAAATACAAAGTAAATAAAGTTTTGATCATGAGCGTTACACAATAATTTCATTTCATAACTTTCTTGATTTTAATCCAAGTAAATTTGAGTTCTCAGTCAAATATTTCAACATTTAATTTCAAGCATTTTTGACACGCCATACGTGCGATGAGAGATCGTCATGATCTGATAAAATTATAATTTCATAGGATGCATGTGAAGAAAGAAGAAAATTGACTGCACTTTTGTCCTCATTAAATTCTCATTCATTCATTTAAACATAATTATATTACTTTGTCGTTTATTTTCAGCTCGTATCTCGGTGATTCATTGCATTATTTGCATTTATTATTAAAAAGTTTAAAGTAAAAGAGAGAAGAGAAGAAAGAAAGGAAAAAATGACAAGAAATTGCTTTTCACTACCTGCTGTGTGTGTGTGTGTGTGTGTGTGTGTGTTTGTGTGTGTGTGTGTGACACACATTTTTTTCAATGAAAAGAACAAAAAATACTGCAATAATGCAGAGAATGTTTAGAAGATAAAGAAAAATTATACTTTCATACCACTTTAAAAGGAATGTGGCTTTTGTATGATGTGGTTTTGTCTCGCTTTTTTATCATCATTATTATTGTTGTTAAAGAAAAAGATAAAGTGACAGATAGAATAACAAAGTTTTTCTAATCTCTTAATATAAAGCGGATTTATTTTCAAACAAACGAAAAAAATATGCATTAAAATTTTGACACGTCATGCACGTTTTCTTCATTTATGTTCATTTCAATATGGCTTTAAGTCAGAAAAATTCCTTTAAATATGAATCAACGTCATTCTCATTTTAAAAATGGAATGCAAAATATTCCAAAGATAACGGAAAAATTCTCTTGATATTATTATTATTTATATCATTTGTGTTGTATTTTGCATATCAATTGTGATTGGACGCGATGATGCTAATTCACAGTTTATATATTTAAAAGTTCTGTTTCTGGAATAAAAAAACATTTCAAGTCGAAGTGAACAAAAGTAAAGTCATGGAATTACAATACAAATTTTTTGTTGAAGCAGAAGAAATGCAAATTATTTTTAAAATACTTTGAAATGAAAGTATTTCTCTAATATTGCCCTGTTACACGAAAATGTGTTAAATTTAGGCATTTGATGCTTAAAAAATGCATTCAAAATGCTTTAATATGCATTTTTTGAGTAGGTCTGCCCGTGATCACTCTGACATCATTTTGTCATGCATGCTCGGGTTCTACTGAACAAAGGGGGGGAATTTGTTTGTAAAACGCGGAGCTCATGAAGCTTAATATATCGAATAGGGATTGTAATCAATCCTGGGCAACAAAATTGAGCTCCGAGTTCTTAAGCTTTGAAATTTAAACGTTGAGATTTCCGTATCAGAAATGTTTGATTTTGAAATCAAAAGCCAATTCAGGACCCCCTCCCCCTTTCCTTTTCATGAGTCATGGCGCGTATATGTCATTTTCAGTCCGTCATGACAGCTATCAGTGTCATGACGGATAGGACTTGTTTGGTTCCTACTTTGAACACCAGCAGGAATTGATATACAAAAGAAAACAAGGCGAGGGGGTAAGCCCCCTCCTAATGCTTCAATATTTGTTCCATGAAATTTGACCCCATTCCCCCTTTAAAGGAAAATTCCAAATCCGATCCTGAACAATAAGGTCATTTTCAAGGACTTGAAAGCAGTCCCATTTACGATTATAATTCAATTTTTTTAAGTATCATATTCCTTCTTTTAACTCATTTTTCTTCCGCAGGGCACTTCTTTTCTTGAATTCTCTCTGTAATATTGCACATTTTATTCATATTTAATTACAATTTATAGAAATTTTCTCTCTCTTCTTTCTATGACGACTGAACCAACCAATACGAAAAGGAATGCAAATACATGTTAACTCTTTTTTTTATTTTTTATTGTTATAAATAAGCATGAGGTTGCTTAAATAATTATAATGAAAACCCTAGTAATAAATGGAGAGGTGGTTACACAATAGTATTTGTATTGTTATGCACATGCATTGAGCAACAAATTACAAAAGTTTAAAAGTTTAAATTATTTATTATTCACTAAGGATGTAAGATTATCTGTTATGTGATTAAAATTAAATGGATTAAAGTGAATGAAGAAAAAATGCACTTTGGAGAGTATTTTTGACTTTATTGGAGGTGGTCAAAGGGGAAAAATATGAAAATGAATTCTAGCCAATTATAGCAGATTTCTGTGAGTTTAGTCCTGTATCTTTTGTCATATCTTCATTATCATTATGGAAGCTCTTTCAAGGCTCAACTTATGCTAAAAAATCATAGATGAGGCTCCAAATTTGATTGTTCTCGTTGATTTTTAACATGATTAAATTACAAACAAGGAAAAAACGACCAAAATTTCTTAAGTTGAAGCCTTTTAGAACTGAAATTTCAAAGTAAAAATATGAAAAATTCAAATTATATTGAATACAAATAAAATATTTTTCTAATTTTTTAGATCATTGCACCAAAAAACAAGATTTTCCTTTAAATGTTTGAATATATTCAAAAAAAAAAAAATCAATAATCCTTTGAATGAATAATTTTTTTATTTCTCATGCTTCTTAGGTTTCTTATCATATTTCAACTAGAGATCATAAATATAACTTTTTTTTTGGTTTATTTGAATTTTTTCTCCTTCTTGTTATTTTTTTTTTTTGATACACAATCAATTTAAAATCGATCGATCTACTTGAACTAATAGAATTTGTCGAAGCGAATCAATGGAAATACATAAATTTAGTATTTTCATCCCTTTCAAATAATTATGATACATTTTTTTCTGTATTTTTTTTTCTCTTTATATTGAAATGAAATGATATGAAAAAGATGATTATGATAAAGATACTTTACAAATTCGGTTTTATTTTGAATTTTTTTTTACGTAAAATATTTAAATGTGAGTCTACTGAGCTTACTTATATGAAGAAGGATTAACTTGGGTTTGTTTTGTTTTTTTTTGTATGATTCTTTTTTTTTAAAGAAGACTGTTTAAATAAAAAAACATGTTTTGTCTATATTTTTTATAAAATGAAAAAAAAGTCCATTAATGCGCTTCAGTAAAAAATTCAATCCAATCAGATCGATATGAGAAACATGATATGAATTAATTTGTATAAAAAATTGTTAAAAATGTAATATGATCAAATTTTATTCGGATTCAGATTATGCTGATGATATGTGAAATTAATATTCAATTCATACATATTTTAACGGTTATTTGGTTTGAAAAGAAAAATCATATTAAATTCATATGTTAATGCTGAGCACTTGAAAGGACTCGAACCAATGAGGGCGTGAAATAGCCTGTGAAAAATAATATTAAGACTGTCAAAATAGTTCAAAGTCAATCGAAAAGTTAAGAATCAAATTAGAAAGTAAATGAATTTTAAATGTCAGACTAGATGTGTTTCAAAGTAAATGTTAGTTTTAAATTAAATTGACCAGGAAAAGTAAGAGAGATTAGCTCGGAATTAGGATAAAATAAGAGATAATATCCTAGCCACGTGTAATGAACCATAAATTATAGATCATAGAGGACTTATCTTGAGGCTTAGTTGGCAGGAGCCATTTAGTACTAATAGAACCGATTAAAACGTTTCATAACGAAATTCAGTGGTTTTAATCCCTATTTTTTGCAGAGTCCATCTGAGAGTACAAGAAGTCTTCGCTCTATTGAGATTTATCAAGAGTTCAAACCAAATTTATGAATTTGAGGCTGGCATTGTTGACAGAGACGTGATAAGTGAACGAGTTGGTTAAGTGCTTGGTATGATCGGTAAGAAACTTGCAAGGGGGGCTCAAATCCAGTCGCGGTGATGAAAATTAATTTGTGTTTTTCGAGTTCTAAATGTGCTCAAGTTTTTCTTAGTATACATTAAAATACTCCTAGGGTTTTAAGGGGCACTGATCGAAACCTGACGGCAACTGGATCGGATGACAGTATAAATTGTAGGTCCCACGTGCTTAGACCATAGATAAAAGGTGCTTACAATGAAAGCTTTGGCTGAAGTAGTATGAACACAATAGCACCCTTGTGTCCAGGATAGAACCATTGGGTCCTCGGTGGAGCTAGTTCATATCTAGTCTAATCTTATCCACACATCAAGGCATTTAATCACTATTTGCATGAAAGATGTGAGCAAGAAATAATTCAAATCTAAGTGAAACACTAAAAATGCTGGCGGCGCTGATAACATCAAAAGATGGTTCCTCAGGACTTAAGACGTCAAGGAGCATAGCAAAAGATATGGGTACTAAATCCACCACTGTCTCTTCTCAGGCACTTTTCTGACGTTTTCCTCCTATTTTCAACCTCAAATGTCAACTCTTAACCTCTCAAAAGTCCTAAATGAATCTTTTTCTGATCAAATGTGGCGCCATCTATGAACAACGAGCAATACTTCAATTTCCTAATAATAACCATCTAATTACAATCATAGCGGTAAAAATGAAGTTCCCCCTTCATTCCACGTGGTTTCAAATAAATTACCTTTTTTCCATACTCTTTAATAATAATAATAATAAATAATATGAATAAGCATCGTTATCACAATTTCACAGTCTGTCTACTGTTTTTTTCTCTCCATTTCCCTTATATTATTTTAATTTTATCACTTCACCATAAATATACACCAAGAGATTCAGTAGCATCATAATGCAAAGAAAAAAACAACGAGGGATGAAATTTACCTGCTGTGTGTGTGTTTGTGCACTAATTGACAAGCAAAGCGTAAATGAAAAATGCATCACTTTATCATTAAAATGTAGGTATACAAAAAAAATATGATGATAACAAGTTGTGCTGTTTATAAATATTTTAATATTCAAATGATAACATTTTTTTTTTATTTTAATATCAGTGAGTGTTTCACTTTCAAATTATCCCATGATTTCAGGCATCAAATTTCACACCCATTTAACAAACACCCCTTTATTTGAACTGAAAATTTGAATTTACTTTTTTAAAAAAAAAATGAAAAAAAAAACTTTCCATATCATCATTTAAAAGGAAATGACATAAATATTGTAGGAGTAAATAAAATAAACATCATCCATTAATAAATAAAGCAAATAATAATAAAAAAATAATGGATAAAAATGAAAATAAATACGAAACTTTCTCTTGCTGGGTGTCATAAACTATTATTATTATTATTTGTGTTCGTATATGTTTTTATGGAATTTTCCGCATCAATTCGTTCATTTTATCGTCATAAAACAAAATGTCAATTTAAAATGTAATATAATATAACACATAAAATAATAATTTAACTGTGAAATTTAACACCTGAGCATTTATCGGGCTTTATTTTGCTCTCACTTATTACCGTCCTCATTAGTAATGTGCTTGAAGCAATTTTATTTTAATTAAAATCGTAAACAATGCATTTATTTTATTTTAAATTAATTTTATTTACTTTCAATTACTAGGAAAAACATAAAAAATAAATAAGTAAGTAGGAGTGAAATTAAAAAATAGTTGCAAATTCAAGTAAGTGGATAATGGAGACTTCTGGTATTTTTTGTAAAAAAATTGTATCATTTCATTATAATTATGATGAATTATGAACTTAAAAAAATTGTAACGTGAAACCATTTCAAAAGGAAGTAAAGTCATAATTTAAATTGAATTAAAATTTAAACATTTTTAACTTTCTTTTAATTGTTACTCTTTTAAGACTACAGTGAAAGGAATACTCTTAGAACATTAATTATAAGTGTATCATGTTATCATTTAAAGAAAGTTTGAAATGGAAAATATTTCAAAGTATGTTAAATTATCTTCAAAGAAATTTAAATTTTATCTTTGTAAAATATTTCATGGTTTTAATTATAATTTTTAGTATAACATTTAATATGTACTTACATATTGCATTTTTGTCAGGCTCATGGCTATCTTTGTTGCTTTTCAAAATAAATCATACATTTATTGGATCAATGTTCATTATTTTTTATTGAGATGGTACTCAGCTCAAAAAATTTTAGGGTTGCCATGTAAAAAAATGAACTTGTCGTACAACGCTATCGAGACGTATAAAGCTGTTTGTGAAATTTCATAAGTCTCTAATAATAAATAATAAAATCAAAATATTTGATAAAAAAAATAGTGGAGAATCTTTTTTGACTGCAAACTACTACTTCATTTATTTCAAGAACATAAAGTTCAACTCAAAATAAACTCAAATACGAAAAATAAGGTTAAACACACTAAAAAGTGTTAAATAAGCTTAAATGCAAATATGTATTATAAATCCGGTCATTGTTAAATTTTACGGCTCTTTAAAAATCCTAGAGTGAAAAATTTTACACTGAAGAACAATTTATAATCATAAATACTGTTTTCTTTTGAATAAAGGAAACGCACTAAAAAAATTAAAACAAGACATTAACCACCGCTCCTTAAATATTGAGTTTTGAACAAAAAGTTCTTCTATGATTTACTCTTTAGGTTAAAATGAAAACTTTTCATTTCGATGAAAATTTTAGGTTTCATATAAAAATTTTACAGGAAGGCCCATAACAAAATACGTATAAGTGCTACACAAACCTATACAGAAACCTTGAACGAGAGAGAAAAAAATGCGACTTTTCTTAAAAGTTTAGCTCATAATTTTTGGTTTAAATTCAAAAACCATGCAACTGTTTGATACAAAACATCTTAAATTAAGACTTTAAAAAAGATTGACAAAGAAATTTTTGCTTTGAACGAGTAAAGTTACCTCAAAGTAGGTGTTGATTAAACGCATCAGCCGCAGTTAATGAGTTAAGTTCAGTAATAAAAACGATTATTCTGTGGTAATCGAAATGACAAACTTTCAAAATAATTGACATTAATTATATCAAATCGAAATCTAAAGAGTTTTTCATAGCTCAAAAATCGTGAGTTTTTTAAATAAAAGTTCGGAAAACGGATCCTAAATCGTTAAATATTTCAATATGTAGAATTCTACCGATAGAAATGCGTATGCGAAATATTCATCGTTTACGACCTCGATTTAGTTTCTTACATTTGCTCATAGAACTTGAAAACAATTCAGTAAGAAACGTTTCTACAATTGGCTTGTTTTTCACTTTTAAGTGCAAAAATTAAAATTATCCTACTTTATCACATTCGATTTCTTTAAATTTTTTTTCTGACCTCATGAGCACTGAAGGTTTTCAATGTGGCTCTTAGACATAAAATTTTTAAATTGATTGTTCTCTTAAAGTCTTATTTTCTTCTTTTTAGTGCGCTTTTAATTTTACAATTTCCTAGCACTTGAAATTCTATGAAACATTTTAAATCTTAATATTTTTTTCATTATGACATTTCACTACAGTGAAAAAAAAATTTGAATTTCATTCTAAATGTTCGTTAAATCTCTTATGTAACGAATCATTTTTTTGTATTTTCATCGAAATTATGCACAAAAAAAATATAATCAGAAAAAATATGACATTTTGGTGTCAAAATTACTAACAACAAACAATAATTTTTCATATTTATGATCATGACACTCGCATTGATGTGCTTCCAATAAAAAATCATACACAAAGACATTTTTTTTTCCTTATTTTGCGTGGTCTTAGCACAACTTTGACATAAATCACGCACAAAATTTCTGATTATTATTATTATTTTTTTCCCTTCAATGTAATGAGAATGTCAAAGATATTTTTTTTGTCTTATTGAAATTTTATACATGATAATTTTTTATTATGATTTTTTTCCTTTTGTTTTTTCTTTTGCTTTTTCATGTGAAAACTCACTCCATCAAAAAACAATCAAAAACTGACTAAGAATACGATAAATTATTGATGTGATGATATTTCATTTATTATTATTTTTATTTGAAAATGTGAGCCACAAGAATGTGTGTGAGTTTTGATGATGAAAAAAAAAATAAATAAATAAATAAAATGAGTAAGAAAACGTCAATAGAATACAAATAATCATCATAAAAGAACATGAGCAACTAGTATGAATGCCATTTTATTGTCGATTGGTGTGATTGAATATAAAGTTGAATAAATAACAAAATTTTCTATTGTGATTTTGTCTTGTTTATTGTTTTCTTTTTTTTTTTGTTTGTATTAAAAATGTAGAATAAAGCAAATTGTGGTTGAAACCATTTTCTGTTAATATGAGGTGAAGAAAATAGTTTTCAGTAGATTGATGTTTTGCTCGAACAAAAGATAAGTGAAGGTTTTTTCTTTTTTCATTGTATGCCGGTGACAGATGGGCGTTCCTTGCATGTCAAATGTGGAACGAAGGAAAAGGAAGTGTCAATTTTCGTTCTCTGTTAACTTGAAGCTTGTTCATTCTAATTCAAATTCAAATTCCAATGAAAATTAGTGCAAAATATCAGGGTTGACCGAATTTACTGCTTGAAGTTTATGATTGAGAGATTTGAATACGTTAAAAAATTAGAACAAACTTTTCTTTATTTGGTGGATTTTCATCGATAAAGTTTGAACTATTTGCTCTAATTTTTTTTCTTTTAAACATTTTTGTCTTTATCGAAAGAAAAAACTGATTTTTTTTCAATTAAATTTCAAAACTTTTCGTAACATTAAAATAAAAAAAAAAAAACATTGAATCTCTATTCAAACTTTTGAGTTTATTATGAAAGAAATTTAAAAATTTAGCATATTCATGAAAAAAATGAACTAGTTTTGAAACTAAACTCATTGAATACCTTATCAAAGTGAATTAGTTTGATTGATTATTTTTCCATTTTTTTGAAATGGATTAAAAAAAATTGAAAATTAGGAAAAAAATACCAGTCGTCTCCATTTTGAGTTTAACATGATTTTTGTGAAGCTCCATGCTTGCAATTTGAGACGTATTTTTAAATTTCTATTCATTGCAACTCAAGAAATTTTTTGGACATTTAAAATAATGGAGCCAACTCGTTTTTCACTTTTGAATACCTTAAAGTAAAAAATTCAAAACAGGGGGTAGTCAGGTCGCTTGCCAAGAAAAAAATCATGTTTCATTTTGGCATATTTGGCATCTGGCGAATTTGGTATTTGGCGAAATTGGCGTTTTGCACATTTGACATTAGGCAAATTTGGCATGTGGCGCATTTGGCGTTCGGCAGATTTGGTGCTTGGCACATTTGGCATAATTTGCATTTGACGCATTTGGCAGATTTTGCAAATTTGGCGTTTGGCAAATTTGGCATTTTGTTCTTTTGATTTTGGCAAATTTGGCGCATTTGGTCAATATGCTGTTTGGCGAATTCGGCATTTGGTGGTTTTGGCATTTAGAGGGTCAATTTAGCGCGACCTGACTACCCCCTGATGCAAAATAATTTGTATTAAAAACGATGTAAGACAAGTAATTGAACACCAACATGCAATTAAAAATCAATAAAAACTTTCAGTTAAAAGGAATCTGACCATATAAAACGTAAATATCAATAAAAAAATGGGAAAAAACTGGGCGGTTTAGAAAAGTGGATTTCGATGGGACTCGTTTCATTGAATATAATTAAGTTTTAATTTTAATAATTATACCGCCATTTTGAAAATAACGGTCATTTTGAAAATAACGGTCTTTTTGAAAATAACGGCCATTTTGAAAATTTTCCGCCATTTTGAAAAACTTTCGCCTTTTTAAAAATTAAAAAAAAAATATTTGAAAAAATCGGACATTTTGGGCTTTTGAACATTTTCAGGCTCTGGAGCCTAATTCTTGAGCCCAACTTCTGAGCCCAATTCCTGAGCCTAATCTCAGAGCCATTAAGTTAAACTTCATTTTAGTAAACTTCTCGACCCAACAAAACAAATTATAAATACTTTTAAAATTTTAACCGTTTTCAACGATTTTTCAGGCTTCGGAGGCTCTGGAGCCCAATCCATGAGCCCAATCTCAAAACTAATGAGTTAAAAATCATCCTTAAGACCATCCAGAGCCTCCAAAGCCTGAAAGCCGTTAAAAACGTTTAAAATTTTAAAATTATTTATAATTTACTTTGTTGGGTGGAGAAGTTTACTAAAATGAATTTTAACTTAATGGCTCTAAGATTAGGCTCAGAAATTAGGCTCAGAAGTTGGGCTCAAGAATTAGGCTCCAGAGCCTGAAAATGTTCACAAGCCCAAAATGTCCGATTTCTTCAAATATTTGTTTTTTAATTTTTAAAAAGGCGAAAGTTTTTCAAAATGGCGGAAGATTTTTAAAATGGCGGAAAATTTTCAAAATGGCCGTTATTTTCAAAATGACCGTTATTTTGAAAATGGCGGAATAATTATTAAAATTAAAACTTAATTATATTCAATGAAACGAGTCCCATCGAAATCCACTTTTCTAAACCGCCCAGTGGTTAGAATTTCCCATTTTTTCAAATCAACCAGAAATGCGCTAAAAAACCTAATTTTCCGTTAATATTATAATAATGAAATTATCGGTGCAATGCATCATAAACATAAATAATTACACCTTTTTCCCATTTTGCATGTTGATAGTCAATAGAAAAATTTTTCCCAAACATGTAATTTGAATTATTACTGGAAAAATGTTACATAGAAAAAAAAATCATACTCAAAAGGCGTTACTTTCATAAAAATTTTATGAAATGTTGACTGAATATCAATTGAAATGCGGTTATTTTCTCCCTGTGCTTTAATATTTTGATTTGATTTGATCAAAATTTTTACCTTTCATACAACTGTTAGATTTCAATTTTAACCACAAAAAAAAATCCCACAAGTAACGTCCTCTTCCTTTTCTTGTCATCATTTTGTGTATGTTGACAAAGTAGTTTGTAAAAAAAAAATCATTTCATAACAAAATAATTACAATTAACTCAATCGCACCTCCTCTAACATTAAAAATGCGTGTCAATGTTAACATTTGCTCAAATATACACTCATAATAAAATACACACATACTCATGTCGAAGCTCATGACATGGCGACATAGTCTTGAATTGAGTAAACATTTTGAATAAATAATGTGTGCAGAACATGTTCAACGTTTTTTTTTTGCCTTCTCTTTTTTTTACTGTTCACACACCTTCATATGCACTGAGTAACATGGACTCACATTCGATTGACGTGACATGCCATTTATATGTGTGATGTGTGTGTGATGGTAATAAAAGAAAATTACAATTTTTTCCCTGTTTATGGTTATTTTGTTTCCATTTTTTTGCATTGAAAGATGGACACGAATGATTTTTGATGGCTCAAAAATGTGGCTCGTTATTTTTAGTTTTGAAATATGAATTTCATTTAAATTTTACTTAAATTACCATGGAAATCTATTTTAAACTTTTGATTTATATTAGAGCACAAATAATGGAGGCGTCTGGTGTTTAACAATTTTTTAAATCGCATATTGACATTAATTGAGGTCGTAGTAGAAAAGTAATTATTATCAAAACACTGGTCATTTATTTATTTATTTGTCATGCATTAGCAAACGTGTTTGTTGTTGTATTTTGGCGAAAAATGGCGCAGTAACATAAATTTTGTGGTGAAAGCTGTTATGCAAATAAAATAAATTGATAGATATTGAACTAGATTGTCATTTTTACTGATAACGTTTAATTTGTTCAATTTTATTTGAAAATTTTTTTGTCAAAAATTGGGTGATTTAAATTGAATGCTCAATCGGTCGATTGGAAAGGTTTTACAATGAAAAAATTTTGGTTTTACTTAATTTAGATGAAATTTTCTTTAAAGGAACCAGTGAGCCTTTGAAAACCGCCTTAAAGTCATACCATGTGACTTATCCAAACAAAATAAGTGAAATTTAACTTTAAAATTTCAAAAAAACCTCATTGAATATCATCAAACGACAAAAAATTCAAATGAAAGTGAAAACTTAAGCACACTTCAAACCCCACTTTTGTTTTTTCTTTCCTTTTTTTTATTCATTTATCATCTAAAGTATATTATTTCATCATCGCATTAAAATACTTTTGAAATGATAAGAAAAAAAAAGAAAATTCTTTAAAAACAATAAAGTAAGCATAAGCAAACTTCTTGAACTTTTGTTCACTCACACTCACAGTTTTTTCCTTTAATCTCTCATACAAATACTTGAAAGGAAATCATAAAAGTGACTGCGACTAATGATTTTTTTTTTCTATATATATTTTCTTTGTGTTTCATTTCATAGAAGTATAGAAACAAAAATTTATGGGATTATTTTTTCTTCATTATTATTGTTCGTATTATGATTATCGTGATGTAACACTTGACAATCTTCTTCCAAGTCATTAATTAAAAATTCATTTGTGAAGTTTCTTTTTTTTCTTTTCAAATTCAAAATATAAGTCACAATACATTTTAAATGGGGTTTAACAGTTTAAATAAAAAATAAATAAATAAAAATATAAGTAAAAGTTAATTAAATTATAAAATTTAATTGAAATTTATAACCGTTCGTTACAGTCAACAGCAAAGTTGGTCGTATTTTTTACTTTAAACAAGGCTGGGACGTTGAGTTAATCAAGATTTTGCGATAAGTTAGAAAATAAATTATTATAATTGAAAAAGGAAAAAATAAACTAAATTGCACTCCATAAATCCAATTAAAAGGCAGTATTTAACCATATAAACAGTTTATCACAGTGATGGTTAAATGATTTGAACGGAAACATTTTTAGTTTTTCATTTAGAATTAGCAGGTTATCTTTATTTACTCTCTCCTACCCAGGAGAGAGATCGATTATCCAGCTGGCGTTTTTGATTTATTTATCTTTCGGCTTTTAAGGCTACAGTTAACTAACTGCACTGCAGATCATTAATATCACAGAGTTTATTGAAAACCTTTATGCACCTATTAACCGTTATGTTCGCACATTTTTTTTATTGCGTAAACGAACTCCTTGGTACATTTGTACCAAATTATATTTTCAATGGAAAATCTATTAAATTCAACGTTTAAAATAATTCAATATTCAATATCAATTCAAATAATCAATAAAATTAAACTTTTCTGACCTTATTGTAACCTCTGATCATGAGTTTTTGGCCATTCAGACCGGAAGTGATCTCCCGAAAGTAGAAACAAAAAATTCAATCAAAATCGAAAATAATAAAATGTTTCTTTTAAACACTAGAATAATTTGATTACTTCCGGTTCCGAAAGTCAAGATTTAATGTCAGGATTATCTTAAAATAAAAGAATTTATCATTTAAAATCAATTTCAACCATAAATTCAATCGATTTCCTCCAAGAATTATGAATTTGGTACAAATGTACCAAGGAGTTCGTTTACGTAATAAAAAAATGTTTTGGGCTCTGGAAGGCTCGCTTGAGACCGAATTTTTTATACGACTGCAAAAATACAAAGTCTGGCATATCATTTGAATTCTCAAAAAATTTCAGCTCGATAGTAGTTGAAAAACGGAAGTTATTGAAATTTAAACTCAAATTTGTACCAAGGAGTTAAAATAAGGGTTAAGTGCCGAGTTTGGTTTAAACCGCTTTTTATAGTTGGCCTCTTGCTTCCTCAGGTGATGAATAATATCTCTAATTTGAATACTGTTTGTTGGACTAGAGTTGATTATGTGGTTTAGGACATCATGAACCAACGAACAGCAATTCAATCTTTGTCTGTCTTGAATTGTGATCATTTCAAGTAAATTCTACCTGTGTGTATATGGTGGGAGTTGAAAGCTTGGCCAACTCAAATTTCTCAAACAAAAGATCAAAAATCGATTTTAAACTGTACCATAATCAATTAATGGAAGCAAAAGTGATGAAAACAACGACTTCAGGGTGTATGTAAAAAATAAAACTTGCAGAAATCTTTTTAGCAGCAACTGTTACTTTTTTTGTTGAGACCATTACTGTTTACAACACAATTGCAACTTATCAATACTGTGGCGTTAGTTTTTCGCTACAATATGGCGGTTTTTAATCGGGTTACCAAATGTTTTCCTGAAAGTTTGACAGTTAGGGTTGTCCATTATTTCTTAAAGTGTAGACATCATAAAACTCTTTGCCAAATCTTTTGATCCATCCAATAATTGATTTTGACCTACTAATGACGATATCAGTGTGCTGCTTAGAAGAAAGCTTGGTGAAAGCCAGACTCTGAGATCTTTATTGCGCTTACTTGATCCACTAATCCACCCAGATATTTCGAAGCTATAAATGGTGAAGTCTTTGGTCCTTCAGTAGCTTACATTTGTCAATGGTCAGGACCATTGAGTTGATTTTGATTAGGTAAGGTTTAAAAAAAATAAAAAGAAACTAACGAGAAAAAAGCACACTTTGTAGGTTTAAAAAAAAATCAAATCAAAGAAATTTCTAAAAACATTTAATTTTTTACCGTTTTACGTGATTCATTTTTTAGTGAGAAAATAAAAGAGTGTCCGAAGTTTTCAAAGCCATTATATAGAGAAAATATTCTATGAATTGTCATATTTTTCTTAAGAGACCATTCAGCTATAGACGAACTCTGATTCTTAATGAATGACGTCAAAACCTATTTAAAGAAAATTATTTTTAAATGTTTTTCCATTCATCAACTTGTTTACTAGAATTTTATCACACATGAGTTGAATTGCCGTAAACAGTCTTAAAAATGGTGAGACATCAGTGGGAAGCTGACTTATCCATCCATGTTCCTTTTTGATCCATTTTGATTGTTCTAAAGTAAATATGATCAAAGATTTAAGCTTAGAGCTAAAAATCATTTTAATCTAAAATTGTTACATGTGTAAATTCACTCGTAGTCATAGTCAAGAGTACTCCTCATAGTGGAATTTTCCGTAAATTTTGGTTTTATTTTGTGTGAATGGTTGCTATGGATTAGATTAACGTGAAATGTGACGTACGATTATCTTTTGTGTAAAATATTTTTCTTTTTCAGAATATGTCGCATAGAAACATCTTTCAATTCACATCTACAATCATAACATAGAAAAAAGGTAATCTAATTCTATTCAAAGGAAACCATTTAAACCGTTAAATAATGGTCATAGAAAAACCTCGACATTGAATTAAAATCAATTTGAATGGATCTTAAATTAAACATAATTAATAACATTTCAAAGACAATTTAAAAAGACTTGATAAGACAAATTCTGGTTAATATTTGAATTAAATTTATGTCAATTCCAAGTAATTTGAAAAGAGTTTCATGTCACTTTTCTCTGATTACAGTTCAATGAATTCCAATGAATTTAGACAATCATAAGACAAAATTACATACAATCCAAGAATTCGTTTGATATTTGAGTGGTTTCATTCAATTAGCAATCAAATAAGTAAATATCAGGAATTTATTTTATTTAATTTTGTTTTTTTTTTATCTCTTCCACTTAAAATGAGCAAGGAAACAATAATCTGACCAATTATCACAAATTTCGATGCACGAGCACATTATTTTCTTATCATTAAAAAGACTAATATATGGTCAAAATCTTCACCTAATTAAATCATTTATTTAAGATCCTTGTTTTGCGTTAAGAGAAAATTTTCTGTGTTTCCTACTTTTTTTTCCTTGTTTTAAATAAGAAAATCCCATTTAAAGCATTAATTTATGAGGTCTGAATGTAATGAAACATAAAATTTATTAACCTTTTACATGGAACAGTTGCGATGGTCATGAACGAACAAAGAAAAAAAATAAACAAACAAAAAATGGTCAAATGTTTATCTTGAATCAAAGGGATTTTTTTCATTACATGCCATATTTGTTATCTAGTATTATTTTATGGCAGTTTCCTGTTATAATATTGCTATTTTTATTTTTTTTTACTTCTTTTTTTTTGTTTTAGTCACGCAAAATATTAGATGTATTTGTATTTGTAATTGAATTATTGGATCATAGAAATTAATACAATTAATTTTACATACATGATATTTATGTATGTCAAAAAAAATGAAGAACGTAAATGTGGAGGAAAATCAACGAGCGCATTTTCAAAACTCAATTTTTATTTGAAAATTTCATGAATTTGAATATTTTTCCAATTTATTTAAAAGGTTCTCAGATTGAATATGTGATTCACTGTAAGTAGGAAGTGTCTCGCACACTACCCGCGGTGGGTCACGCAGACGGTATTGTGGGTGGTCATGCTGTCCGTCTGCTTGTGCTAATCATTGATATGTCGCCAATAATTCAAAAATGTCCCCAATTATAGAAAAAATGTCGCCAATCATTTAAAAAAATGTCGCTAATCACTAAAAAAAAATGTCGCTTATCTTTGAAAAAGATGCTGCCAATCATAAAAAAAGTTGTCACTAATCATAAAAAATGTCGCAAATAATAGAAAAAATGTCGCCAATCATTTAAAAAAATGCCGCAAATCATTAAAAAACGTTGCCTAACCATTATGGTCGACATACTGAAAATGGCTGACTAACTCAAAGACGATAAAAAATCTCAAAAACGATATAATATTTAAAAAGACGATAAAATCGATATTTTAACCTAAAAAAGGATAAAACTCATATTTGAAAATTTCTTTTCTTTGATAAAATTGGCGACATCTATGCTTAGAACTGCGCTCATGTATATCATTCACGATCACGTTTTAAATTTTTTCTAAGGAAATCTCATAGAAACTTGTTCAACCCATTAACCGCCTCTCCTAGAAATATTGAGTTTAGAGCAAAACTTTCTTCTAGGATTTGTTCTTTGTGTAATAGTGATCACTTTTCGTTTCGATGAAAATTTTGAGTTTCATACAAAAATTTTACAGGAGAGCCGTTTGAAAGTTTCGTATAATACCACAGAAATACGTACAGAATTCTTGTACGAAGAGGAAAAAATTACATGACTTTCCATCTTATTTCTGCTAATAATTTTCTTATAATAATCGAAAAAATCAAAATAACTGGCCCGACATCTTTGAAACATGTCTAATAATTTATATTAAAAATTTGAAGAAAATATTTTGAGAACTTCTAGGAGAAATCCGGCTCCAAAGTTACTGGTCGAAAAATCGACCAGTGGCGGTTAATGGGTTGAAATTTCTTCAAAGAATCTCCCTGTAATCAGTAATTAAAGATTTTCACTGATATTTTTTGTTAAGCTTTTAACTAACCTTTAAAAAAACAGCATTGAAATATTGATAAAAGTTAAATTTTCCTCTTAAAAAATATTATTTTTTTTCTTCTTCAGACAAAATACATTAAAAATAACCAATTTTGCAACACTTAACCATGAAATTCAAGAGCAGTTTTTTTGTGGTCTATACAAAAATAAAAATAAAATAAGATAAAGAATGGAAAGCTTTTAAAAAGAACCCAGATAAAATAAAACAAAAATTAACTGCCTAAACTGTTTTTCTCGTTTTTCATTTTAGCAAAAAAAAAAATTCCCTTACTTTTTCTATTACGATCATAGCAGACTGTCAGTATCCATCCACGGTATCCATCCAAGTTCATATTTGTTTAAATTAAAGCAAATTCATGTTGTCAACCACAATTTACTTGAGAAAAAAATTTTATAAAACAATGTAATGAAGATTTTACTTTTAAATTAAACAGATGAAAAGTTATCACGAAAAAAATCAGGGTCAATATCGAATGACGTATCAGATCCGATTCTGTTTAACCTTTGATATCAGTCTCATTTATTACTGTATCTCCTCACTTTTATCTTCTTTAATTCAATTTGAATTCAAAAATAAATCAAACTCAAAACCATTCTCATTCAATTTTAGAATAAAATTTCACATACATACACACACACACACACATTATAATCACGATCAAGCCCTCATTTAACACAAATGTGAGATATTTCATGTTTGAAAGGAAATAAAATACTAAAAAGGTCGATTATCATTATTATTATTATTATATAAAAAATGATATTTATTCAGGCTAAATGATACCCAAAAGACATTTAAGACGATTTCAGTACTTCCGATTGATATAAAATGAAAGAAATGTTATATTTCTTTCAATAATTTTTTTTGTGTGTGCTAAGATTGATTGGTATTTTATGAAAAAAAATGGTGTATTAAATTCAATTTCACATATTTAGCGAGAAATTGATTTAAATTTTCATTTTATTGAATTATTTTATGAATGAGTGATTTGGAGTTAGGAACTTGCATTTTACTTCTGATTTTATTTTTTTTTTCATTTTCTTACTTGAAGCGTCCTCACGTTTCTTTCCAAGCAAAAGGTCCCTCCACACTGCAACAAGTATCTGCAACACGGCCTTGGAACATAATAATATTCTTACAAAATACCAGGCGTTCTCACATTGAAGTAAAATTTTACTTGACCTATTTTTACTTTTTTTGTATAATTTCAATTCAGAAAATGACTGATTTCTCTTGAGAATGACATCTATAAATATCTCCTAGTCCCTCACTTAAAATACAGCAGAAAAAAACACTCCCATTCATAGAAATTTTCATACACGCATAAAATTATAACCCTAATAAAAGTTTTTTTTTCTATTTTTTTCCTTCAACGCAGTTGTATATTTTTAATGCATTTTACCTTTTTTAACACGTTTATTTTTGCTCTTATACAACAAAAAAATAGTAATTTCAAGTCTCACCGGTGCTATTGCGACTAATTTTTCACTGTTTTCAACAATGAACTTATTATTAAAGAAGTCTCGCATGGGGAGTAAGCGATACTGATCTCCATTTAAATTCATCATGAATGAACCAACAAATAAGTAAATAGCCACATTTCAAATCTAGACAGACTGACACATTTACTTACAACAATCATACAATGAAATGTAATATTACGCCTTTTTTCAGCAAAAAAAGTTAAAAATAACAAAAGAATACGATAGAAAACTGCTCTCATTATTGTGATCATTATTATTATTGTTTTTTTTTCTTCAATTTTTTGTATTTTAAATTAACAATGAACTGCAATAAAAATCATAAATTGTTCTGGCATTACAATGAAAAATGTTTATAAATTTATATGAAACTGCACCCATTTTTTATTTATTTTTCATTTTATTTTAAAGTTTGAGAACAACACGAACACAATTGTCTGTGATGGACGATGATTGTAAATGAAAATAAAAAATGTGTTTTTGTCTGGATTTTTGCTATGCGAATTATTGTTTTTGTTGTTTTAAATGAAAAAGTTTTTGTTTTTTTTTTTAATTGAAGAGCCTTAACACCACAATTCAAGTTTTAATTTAGAGACTAAAAATGGAAAATAAAAAAAATGTATATTAACTTTTAAGAAAAAAAGTTTTTTTTTTCTTTGAATGTACGAAAATAAGAAAATAAATTGGCATTATTTCAATTTCTCTTCTTATTTATTGTTATGACTTAAATATAGACTCCAAAAATAACAGAAAATCAGATTAATATAGTCAATTTTGATTTTCATTCATTCATTTTTAATATTAAATTATTTTTGTATTGAATTATTAAGAAAACCATAAAAAAAGTTGTAATTGAATTCTCTTTAATTTTTGTTCTTCTTCTCTCTTTTCAGGTGAGCTTCAATTTTCAGTCGGATTTAAATAAGGTTTGTGAAAAAATACTTGTATTTTATAGAAAGTTTTATTGGAAGAACGTTCTTCAAATTAATTTTACATAAATTTTGATTTTAAAATATTGATTCGATTGAATTTAGATAACTTACTGTATCATGCACATTGATTATGTGGGTTTTATGTGGCCGAAGACAGTGAAATTTGACAATTTCATGTCAAAAGAAAAAAGTTAAAAAAGGATTAATTTTTGTTTTTTTAATAAATTTGTTTGTAAATCTTTTAAGCCTGAATTGTTTCATTAAGGTTAAACTGTCAAAATTCAATATAAGAAAAAAAAGTCGATTTGATAATAGGACTTTGTGAACGCCTTAGTATTCTTTCAAGCCCATATATTGAGACCTTAAAACGATTGAAAATGCAGGTGAATGTCTAATTGTAGTTTCATTTTCAAAATAATCTTTTATTCGCAGTTGGTGATACTGCGTGATACGTTGTAAAAGTTTTAAGAGATTTAATTAAGGTGATTAAAAATCCTTTAAAGGTTCCGTTTGTGTGCGTCGACTTTAAATAATCCAAAGTGCTGATGAAGTATGGATTTACCAACCTTGTCTGCAAATTCCCCAAGATTTTTTTTACAGTAATTATTCCTTTCAAAAAATCATACATTTCGATTTAAAAACACAGGATGTGTTCTGTAGATTCTCTGTCTTCTTTATGAATTGCTTATATTCTTGCCCTTAAGTGTTTTATAAAGAGGATAATCACAAATCATTACTGTTCATTAAGAGTTAACTTAAAAAAGATAACTGTAGTGATAATGTTTTTTTTTTTTTTTAATGAGATTTATTAGAATTTTTTAAAAGGAAAATCATTAAACGAGAAACCTTGGAACTCAACGTCATACTCGTTGTGATCTAATTTTTTGCTTCAATTATAATTGAAAAATTTAGGATCAAAATAAATTTAATAATGTCATTTAATTTAAATGAAATTAATGATGATACAACAACCGAAGTCGACAGTGACACCGAAATGGAAGCAGTTGATGAGATGTCTTTGTCTGATGATGAACCTGAAGATGTAGATGACAACGAAAATGAAGCTAGTGAGGAATGATAAAGTAAGCATTAAAAGTTTGGATACAACCATGTCTAATACTGAAGATGAGGATGAAATAATTTTCGCTCCAATATCGCCAAATGTTCAAAGTCAGCCTCCACCATACGTTGCAAAACATCAAGATATTCAAGGTGATGGAGATCGAAATCTTTATAAATATCCAGTGTGCCTTAAGAGCTTTGTTGAGACAGTCATAATGTCAATTAGCTGTGGATACGTTTAATGCAAAACTTGTCTTGACAGTTTGAAGAATCGGAAAATGATAAAATGAATGTCCAGTGTCCGACGATGGCCTGTTTTAATATGCTTATATCTGTTGAAGTATAATTCGTAAAAACAAACTAAGAAATCTTGAAGTAAAAGAATCCATTCCAGGTCAATAACAATATCACAATGATACGATGACGCATTAATGTCAGTTTTTCGTCATTTTTGGTAAAAAATACGCATATAAATACAATTTCATACCCATTACAATTCAGTAGTAACTTAACAACCGAAGATAAATGACATCTATTACTTAAGCCTAATCTTAATATTTAATATTTGTCAGTTATGTTATCATGTCATTAAAGCGGGCTCGAATCCAGTCTTGGGATTATTTCTACTCAATGAGGTAATTTTCCTTATTAGGTTGCAACTGCTCTCGGATGAAGTTAAAAAGAATAGCTCTAGTTTTTACGCATCCAAAGAAATTCAATGGGTACTGAAGAACCCTTAGAGACCGTGACGGAGCCTTGGAAGATTTGTCAAAAAATGTTTTGCAAATCGGATATCAAAAGACAAATTATATCACTAAAACCATATTTAATGAAATTAGCAATATATTTAAAGGACGAATGTAGTTTAAAGATTATTACGGGTATGTTCAATGGGCCAGACTCAGGTCATTAGTGTAGGCTTCAAAAGCCAACCCTCACATTTTCAGCCCAAGCCCCGGTGAAAATCCTAGTTTTCTATGAGCACCTACTGATTTTGAGTTAAGAATATATTCTGAGTGGGATAACTTATTTGAGATAAAAACGTTAATGACGAACTCTCACCATGTACTATACCACTTTCTGTGTAAATTAGATATAATACGATAAAAGTACCCTCAATTATTGAAAAACCCACATGAAACATTTTAATAAAAGATTCATAACTTATTCAATTCATATTTTTACCTTATTGAACACAAAGACAGACACACATAAAAATGAAAAGAGATAACAGGCATAATCTTATGTTATATTTTAAGAACAAAAGACCCCAAAAAAAATTGAAATGAAAATTTAGTTACATAAATATATGAAATTAGTATTTTACTGAAATCTTTTTCAACGCACAAAAAAGTACTCTTTCATAACTCATATAAAAAGCATAAAAGAGGGAGAAATGAACGCTAAATTGGATTAAAACAATACACCAATCGACAATTTCCTTTCATTTTATTCCTTCTTGCCTTGATCTGACGTTCATCTCACACTAAAACATTTCATGTTATCGAACGAATGAGTGAATGAATGTACAATGTACATTAAGAAAAAGGCTCAATCTCTATCATAAATAAAAGTAAGGTTAGATATGATAATTGAGTTTGAACATTTATTGCCATTTTTTCATACATCAATGAAAATCTTCTTTTACCTCTCTCTCGCTTTCTCTTAATCTATTACCTGGATTGAAATGAAAACTAGATGTAACATAAAATTATTAACTAAATGAAGAAAAAAAATAAAATCTCATATTATTCCTATAAAAATAATAATAAATATTTTATCTTGTAACTTCACCTGTAACCTTTAACTCTTGTAAATTTCATTTTTTTTTTCATTTTAAGCTCTTGTTGAATCAATTCATTTCTGTTCCTAGAAAATGAAAAGAAGAAAAAAAAGGGAAAATTAACCCATGTTCTTTTTTGTGCTCCCTCTTTACATTATTTTATTTTATTAAAATGTTTTTTTTTCTGTTCATCTTCTCATAACATAATTTTTTTTCTACATTTATTGAAAAGTAAACAGACATAATGGAGATTCTACGTCTCTTTTTGTGTTCATAATAAATTTCTAGATTGAAGTCTATCGTTGAATTGAGTGCGTGCTCTGTGTATGTAAGGTAAAACAATATTCAGATAAGCAATTGAACTGTCCTGAATTAACACACACACACTGAAAATACAGAAAAAAAGGAAGGTTCAAGCATCATTGAGCTGACGAGCTGTCTTGTATGTTGAACAGGCCCAAGTTTTTATTGTCTTATATTATTAGGTGTAAAGCATAATTAACATTATTTTTTGTGAGAGGTCTGTTCATTAAAATTTAAGGTCAAGTATTCCTTGTTGTCCCTAATAAAATGTTTCGATTCTAGCAATACAAAATAAACAAGGGAAAAACACTCACAAATTCAGTGTTTAAAATATAAAATAAGAAAAAAGGGAGAATAAAAGAAAAAAAATAACAAATACAGATCAGAATCCTGTCTGCTCAATTTTATATTCAACAAATTTTCTTTTCTCGGAAACGTAAAATAATAATTTCAAACAATCTCACACACACACGTACATATTCCCATAAACACACAAAAGTTATATAAAAGCAGAATTAACGTAAATTGGCACAAAAAAAAAGGATTGAAATACATAATCATAAATTTTAAGACAAAAAGATCCTTTTTCTCTTTATATTGGATTGAAATTTATTTTATTCTGATTTGAAATTCATCTTCCCAAATTTAACTATGTATTTAAATTAAGAATAAATTTTTGGAAACAAAAAAATAATATTAAATGACAATACAATGAAATAAAATGAAGTTAAATATGAATTAGAATCAAAATAAAATTAATTAATTCGCATTATAATCATAATTTTCGTTTAAATTCAAGGAAATTAGTGAAATAAAGCGATAAAACTATTTATAATCGTCGTAAATTAGAGCTATTCTTTTTTTTTGATAGAATTAAAATATGATTTTATTCAAATACGTGCCATTTTCTGTTTTGATTATGATTCTTGTTCCTTGAATACTGTTGACATGTCTTCATTGAAATGGAAAATTAATTTCATGTAAACAGTAAACTTTAAAATTGATTATTGAAGTAAAAGATTTACTTGGAATTGGTTCAAATAACAAATGTTTTAACTTTTAAATACATAATAAGACATTGAAGTGCACTGTAAGTTGAAAACGCCCCGCAGACCACCCCACATAATATACGTAGACTAAAAGAGTGCCCATAATGTTCGAAATTTTTACCCAAATAAACTGGAAATGCGATAAAAATGTCATTCATTAAATGTCTTGTAAACATCAATCAAAGATCTTTGTCTGTGGACCACGTCACTTTTTACTTTGAAGCGTTTTCAGTTTGCGCATTGATTGCTAGGCGTTTGCGGGAATGTCCTTGTTTTGTCGTCACTTATATTGGCAGCGTGTAGCACTACGGAATCTAGTAACGCACATGGCATCGGTGCATTTTCATCGAACAGTGTAAATTTGCTAGTTTTTGTTGAATATTTGGTACGTGTTTTTGTATTGATTCAATGTTTGTTATTTTTTGTATAAAATTTTGCAGAAACAAGTGAAATAATGATAATAATCATCATCTGCATCATTGTACCGTTAGCTGAACTTCAAATTTTCTTTGAAACTGTGAAACAAAATTTGGCTTGAAGCGAAGTTTGTCGTTGTACTTGAAAAGAAAAAAAGTGTGGTGTTTGCACCAAAATTTTAAAGAATTATGGATAAAGATGCGGTTTGAAAAATAAATCGAAAAATGCGGTTTAATTTGAATGTGATATTATAAATATTCCGAATCATTTTACACTCTAAGTTGAAAACGCCCCTGCAAATTGATTTGGTCGGCAGACGGAGATCTTTGATTGACTCTTACAGGTTATTTGATGAATGCAGTTTTTAACGCATTTCCTGTTAATTTGGATTAAAGTTTCAAACATTATGGGCACTCTTTTAGTCTCTGCATATTATGTGGGGTGGTTTGCGGTGCGTTTTCAACTTACAGTGTATCTTAAGAAATATGAAACAATTCTCCTTTCACTTGTGCACAAAATAAGAAAAAGTCTGCCATTGATGATTTTTCACAATCAAATAATTCACCTTAGTCACTTCTGTTAAGGGCTTAATCGGTAAATTAAAAACAAAGAAAACCATTTGTATTTTTGGCTTTATTTTTATTACATGATAGAAATGATTAGCGTTCAATTGAGAATTTTGCTTGAAAATAAGATTAATCCATTAATTCGACTTTTTCATCATTCTTTTCCAAATGGCCTTGAAAATTGTCTTATAAAACTTTTATATGAAGTGTCAGCCTTAAAATCAATTGTAAATATTTCCGTGTTGTGCTGGCGATGGCCAAAGTCAATCAATATTGCCTGAAAGTTTTCAGTGGTCCTACTGCCTGATTGTAGCGAAATTCATAAGCTTTACCACTTCTTTCCTGATGAGTATTCGATTTTAACGTTCCAAGGCTGTGTCGTTAAAAAGCAAGCTTATTCAAGCAAGTGCGGAGAAGAGATTTTTGTTGATGATGAATTTTTATTATCATTAGATTAATCAGACTTTTTTATAGGATAAATTTGAGTTTGACTAACAAATTCAAATTTTATCAGTTTTATTCCAAACCCCATCCTGAATAATTTGTTGATTTGTCACGATTTAGTAAATACATTCAAAAATTACTCTTCAATTTCTAAAAGCCGTCCTTACACCTATATTTCGTTAAACTTTCTGCAAAATCGAAATCGGTAACTGGAATTTGCAAATTACATTCTCAAAAAACCTCCATCAATTGTTTACAGTAACTGAGAAGTTATCAGATTTAATATCAATTCCGACCTCTCAGGATCACACGATGAAGAGGTCTTCAAAGTTATGTCTTTTGCTTATGCATGTCAAGTTATTACTGATTCAAATATCATTTTTGCTCTCGCATTTATATGAAATTTTTAAATGCACACATATATGAATGTTTTTTCTTGGATGCATACCTTAATTAACAATATATTTGACCTTGTACTTATCTAAATTCTCAATAAATGCAATGTTAAATAACATTCTTGTACATTCAATGTCACTTTTATTGCATTTGCATTGTTCTTAAAACTTAATTTTAATTTTTTTACCTGAATCCTCTAAAACAAGGGATGTTTTTTTTTATACTTTATACCTGACCTATTGTATTTGAACCGGTTCATTGTTCAATCATCTTCCAACGTTTGGTTCAAATAAAAAAAAAAACATTTCTGATTCAAAAAATTATGTATTGTGCAGTTTAAGTGTTTAATAAGGTATTCAAAATGTGTCCTTGTTGAACTTTCTCTGGATCATGAACCTCCAAGGGCAGATCTGAGTCCTTTTTCATGTCAGTACAAGCAATCGGAATCTAAAGTATAAAAGAGGAGCTTCTATTACACTATTCTACAAATTGGCGAGCCGCAGTACGGCCACTATGATTTTCAAAAATTGAGGACAAAATGTGATCGAACGAGCCTTGATATAGATCTGCAGCACGTCAGAGACGGTAGTTATCGAGTTTTGGATTTCGAAGAAATTGAAGCTATTTTAGTGCACTTGGAAATTTTTATAAAAATGTTTTTCTTATTTTTTTAGGTTTTTATGATTTTATCGTTAATAATAATTATAAGAAGATTTTTTAATTGTAACTTTTTTCTTTTTCGCACTAAAAAGTGAAAAATAATGCCTTTTAATTTCAAATTTTAACTATTCAGTAATGCCTTATTTTTCACTTTTTAATTCGAAAGTAAAAAAAGTTCTAGGAACAAAATCTTCTTACTCGATTTTTGCCAATTTGTAAAATAGCGTTATTAGTCATTACAACCCCAGTCCGTACAAATGCTCCGCAGTACAAATTTATTTGGTCTGCAGACGGAGATTTTTGATTAATTTTTCATTTAAATGCAGATTTTCCTCTTACTCTGAGCCTCGCTTTGAACTTTAATCCACATATTTTCCTGAAATCATTTCCACTTAATTGAACTAGAACAAAAGTCATCAAAATTTTATTATTAACTCACATTATTTGTTCTTATTCCCAAGCAAACATCTGACATTTTCCCTGATTTTATACTTACTTTCATTTTAATTTTACGACACAAACAGAAATAAATTCAATAAAAACTCATTGGACTTGAATTCTCTTACAGTGTAAAACCTATGTAAAGTTAAATTAAATCGTCTATTCATCTACTTTTAAATTTTAACTTGTACTTCAAAGTTTTTTTATAGTCCTTTTTTTTGTGTAAATGAAAATAAAGAGGGAATTGAATTTGAAAAAGGAAATGCTCGCTGAACCGAGTCAATTTCAAATAAATTTTAAACTTTAAATGAATGAAATTCACTCTGAATTCACAAGAATAAGTTTTTTTGAAAAATAAAATAAATTTAAAACTTTGATGTAAATGTAAAATAAAATCAAAAAATTATATTAATTTAAATGGAGTCGCCTGGTATTTTAATACAAAAAACAAATGAGCACACTTTTTCCGTTTTAAATGAAAAATAAACAAAAAAAAATGTTGATACGATTATTAAACTTTAAAATTAATTTTGATGTGCTTAGAATTTTTTTTTTTCTTCTTTATTTCAACACACTGCTGCTTATGATGCAAAAAATTTTTGAAATTTCAAATGCATTTTGAACCACATCCACTCTCATGTACGCTTAAATTTAAATTTATAATGACAATGGCAAAAAGTTTCATCGTTAAATATGAGAGAAAATTCACAATCTCATCACAAAAAAGACAAAATCATGTTTTAAAAGCATATAAGCACAGTTTTTTGATTATTATGTGAATCAAGTGCAATTAAATTTGTTGAGGCAATTTACGAAAAAATGATAAAATTTCACAGAATTGTTAAATAAATGTGAATGTTTGTCACATAAATTATTGTGATAATCATTAAATTTAATAAAAAATTATGTGAAATTAAGAATTTTATGAGGATTTTCATCAAATATCGTTGATTAAAAATTTTTAGTCAATGGAAACTGCTGAAATGTAATCGATTAAATTTTCTCAATGCTCTCACAGGCACCGTGGTATCAAATTACTTGAGTAATCGACCATTGATTAAAGCAGAATTGGATTTCCCTGGCATATTTGACAAATTTTTGTTCTACCACAGTCGATTCAAGAGATTTTTTCCCATTGATTACATTAAAATAAAATCAAAGTTGATTACATTTTCTTTTATTGTTGTTAACTTTCCTACGCAATACAACTCAATATGTTCAGATTTTTTTTTTATTATCTCCCACTCATGTATACACAAATATTTTACGATATCCAAATACAATCACAAACACGCATCAATGTCATAAACATTATTTGAATCCAATATTATCTCTTTTTTTATACACATTTTATACCTAACTTAACAAAAAAAAAATAAAAATAAAAACACTCAATTTGACAAGGTTACAACAAATTTAATTCTACAAAAAAAAAATACACAAAACAAATTTTTTTTTTACGAGTCAAATACAAATATTGTACAATGAAAAGGAAAGAGGACACGTGCCTTTAATATGTAAAATTTCATTATCATTCATGTTGTTTTAATGTTTGTTTGTGTCCTTTTTTTGTTTAATCATAATTTGAATTTCTATGTTTTAAGGGAAAAAAAAGAAAAAAATCGAAGCCATACAAGTACAATGTAAAATAAAAAAATTAAACATAAAAATTTGTTATGAAAAAAAAATTATCATCATCATTATCATAAGGACAATGTCAAAAATTCTGACAAATAATCTGTTTGGTTTGCTGTTAGAATAAATAAATAAATAAAATTGTATGAAAATTTTGAGATCATTTATTTTGTTTTGTTTTTTAATGCTTTTGATTAATTTTTACATTTCTGAATATGTTTTTGACAAATATTGGCTTGAAGGGCTTTCATGGCATCGATTCCAAGTATTTTGCTTCAAAAGCCCAGTTTTTGCTTTTTTAACGTTTTGACTTCAAAGAAGTTTATTTTTTTATTTTTCATTTTTTAAGTGCATGGAAATAGGCAAAAATAGAAACGGTTTGTTCGACGTCACTCTGTAACATCTTAAATTTCGGAATAGTCTAAAAGAGAAAAGAAATAAGCTCAGAGATTGGGCTCAGGGTTTGAGTTTCAGAGCCTGAAAATGTTTAAAAAAACGTTGAAAAAAATTTATATATATATATATGAAAATTTATATATGAAAATATTCAAAATGGTCGATTATTCAAAATGGCCGATTCCCAATGTGACCGATTTTTCAATGTTTTCGATTTTTCAAAATGGCGACAAAAAAGTCAAATAAAATTCTTTTTTTCCTATAAGTGGAGTGCACTGAAGCTCAGTGCTCGCACTTCGGCCTATAAGATCTTTGTTGCTTCTCCTTAAGAAGGGATCTTAGATCTCCTTCAATACATCCAATTCGTAAAAAAAAATTTAATATTACTTTATGATTTGTGTTAACTACAGTAAAGGGAGATGGAAAGCCCTCCCTGAAGTAGCAAATCTCCACTCTAGCCAATGCTTCACATTCACAGAGGATGTGCTTTGATGTTTCATCCTCTTCTAGGCAGAGCCTGCAGATGCTTGAATCACTCCTTCCTATACTTTTAAGATGGCTGCGCAAAAGGTAGTGTCCTGTTAGGAGACCGTCAGTTTCCTGATCATCAGGACCTGATGTATTTTTTGTCCAATTGTAAGATTATTTCTGATCTTTTTTTTGAACAGTTCACAAACTCTTTGGATTGTGAAGATGCTGGTATACTTTGATGGCATAATTTCATCTGTTTTTCCACCCATTCTGAGATGAGGTTTTTTGAAAAAGCTCAGACTCACTCCGCAAAAGAGCTCAGGGCCGTTAAATGTCCTTTCAGCTCCCTTCCTTGCCAGTTCATCCGCTATTTCATTACCTTCGATCCCTTCATGACCTGGTACCTACATCAATGTGATTTTCCGAAATGAAATGTAAGTCTTGGCAGACTTTTATGACAGTAAATCGAGTCCCATCGAAATGCAGTTTTTAAACCTCCCAGTGGTTAGAACTTCTCATTTCTAATAATGTTTTGAATATGTTTATATGGCGACAAGTTGTCAAATGTGTTTGTTGCTCCTCGATTCAAATCCAAAACACATATTTTCATATAAGCTTCTGTGATGGTATTTAGTGTATTTATGTTAATATCCAGACGTACTATTAGAATTGACATTATAAGAAAAAAAAAAATGAGAAATGGAAATATGTTGATTTTTTTTATTATTATTATATGCTGAAATAAGAAATTCTTATTAAAAGATATCGTGACTTGCCAAAGATTAAGAATTATTTGAAAAATTATATTTATGTTGAATGAAAAAAAAATGTGATTTAAAGCTAATCGACTTGGAGAAGAAAATTTATGAGAAAAAAATCCTAGCAACTGTCATCGAAATTTAAATTCATCAAAAGAAGTGCGTTTATATATCCACAAATCTCCCAAGCTTAATGGTTTCAAATGATGCGGATTAGCCATGTACTCATTAATGATTAGTGTGGAAGTGAATTATTTAACTTTTTTAATCAAAACGCGTCTCACTTAAACAACTGAAAACAACATTTCAATTTCTTTCCCTTATAATTTCCACTTTTCATGTAAAATGTAATCTGACATACGTTAAATCGCTAGTCAAATCAATAAAAAAGTCATTTGCATCAAGTTACCCATTCAAAACATTACATTGTTCCTTCCAACTAAAACTTACTTTATTTTTATCTTGTTATATTTTTATTTTGCATTAATTTTTTTTTACATTTCATTACTTCTCCATAACAATCTAACATAGATTCTGTCACTTTCATAACATCCATTTTATACATGTTTCCAATTTTGTTGTTTATAATAAAAAAAAATAAAAATAAAATAAAAAACAAAAACTTTTATACCGTTGTCATGTCGTCGTCTTATGTCTCATGTAGTGAAACACAAAGTAAAGGCAGTTAGTGTGAAGATTTTATCATTTTTTCAAAGTTTTACATGTTCAGATTCAGATTCAGTAGATACAGAAATTGAGTCACTTATTAAAGTTAAAAATATAAAGTTTTCCATGTTATTTTCAATTCATATCAACAAATTCTTGAATTTTTCCCTCAAGATAAAAATAAAAATTACTTTTTTTTTATATCATTTTTTGTTTTGAATTGCATTTGTTTTTTTCCCTTATAACTTTACCATTGAAGTAAATGCAAAATGTAAACAAATTTATGCTAAATCATAGATGAAGGAAATGTAATGAGATGCAAATATAAAATAATACAATGGATGTAAATTTTCCTTATTCAAATAAGTTTTCTTCTATTAAATTCCTGGAATATCCTCTAGGAAATCAGACAGTTACATTTTTTTTCATACTTCGTCTTGGAATCTCCGAGTCTTTTATTAAATGTATAAAAATAAATACAATTTATCGATTTTCATTGAATTCAATTTCAATACCTCGAATCATCATGAATGAAATGAAGAAAAACGCGCCTCCAGTTAAAAGTTTATTGATTTCATTCACTTATCATAATACCAATATATAACATAAAAAAGTATTGTGTGTTGTTATAAGAGGCGCGAACGTGAGATAAAAATAAACTTTCTTCTTCCATTTCACATACATAAAAATTTAATTTTGTCGCAGTTTTTCGTCATCATTTCTAAGTAGATTGAAGTTGCAGTGAAATTCTTTTCTTTTACTTTTCACAATTTGATATAAAACAGAAAAAAATGATGATGATTATGATGAAGCTTTACATGTAACGATATCGCATGTTTGTCATTTATGTCATATTTCTTTCTTTTGTTATTAGATTATATCTGAGATGAAAGGGAAATAGAGTGATAAACATGCTTTTCAAAGTTCTGTGTTCTGTGTTGTGTCGTAAGAGATGTTTTTCGTTTTATAATGAAATGAAGGTTATTACTGTGATGCTTTATTGTGAATGTGAAAACGATGAAATTGACGGTATTGCAAGAATCGTTTTAAAGAGCAATTGAAACGATCATCAAAGGCTTTAAGGTGGGTCACAGTGTTTTACAAGATCTCTTAGTTCTGATACTTTTTGAGTGTTATCCAAGACTTTGTTCAAGACAATGAAATCTGCAGTCTCACGCCGATCTGTTAAGTTATTGAGGTCGATCAACATTAATCTATCCTTGTATGAGACTAGATGCAATCATTATTAATAACTTCATTTTCCCCATTTCTATAAATTCCACTACCATAATTAGCACCAACACTTGTTAAGATATCACTTATTTGAGCTAATGTAATGGCTCTATCAAAAGACTCTTTCTGAATTACTAATGAAGAAAAATTATAAAAAAAAAAACAGTTACGATGAAAGTAGATATAAAGGTATTCGATGAGTGTAATGATTGCACTTAGGAGGGAGAGGATTTATTTGAATGAAGCCTTGATTGAAAAGCCTTGAAAAGTTAAGATCATTACACTTATTAGTAATCATGGCTTGTCTTGAGACTCACCTTCTCTATTGTACAGAATCAGACTTAAATTAAGTTTCCAGATTAAACGCCTTTGAGATATTTTAAAAATGTAATGACCTAGGAAAGAATTGGACTAACAGTTTCGTATGTCGTACAATTCTCTCATTTTAATAAAAGATACGCCATTTTACAGAAATTAATTTCATTGAATCGAGTAAGGTTAAAATTCCCCTAAGGGCGGGCCGTGCTTCGACTGTTATTTTAGTTAAAACCTTTAAATCTCTTACAAGTTGAAGTTTTTCATTGCATTAATTATTGTGCGATGTATCTCTTCATTATGTTATCACATTTCAAACCGGTCCCTTAAATTACTATCAAGTTGGTCACTACATTTGCAAGTTTATGCTAACTGACGCAATGAAAGAGAAAATGATGACGCATTTTCACCATGAAATTGATTACGAGTATAAAATTTTGCTCGTTCTACAACTTCAAGACTCGCAGGATTTAAAGCATTTATAAGCAGAGGCATCACTTCACTATATTTCTTTGTGACCGGTGAAATACCAGCACATACAGATTTTAATTTATTATATTATCAGTCTTTTGAATTCTCAAATTAAATCAAATTCTGATGGTACATGGTTTGGTAGTTTGTTCTTGAGTGTAATAGCTCAATGCACCATGTCATGTTGCATAACCATGAATCAGAAGCCTGTTTTGAAGCGAGTATAACTGTAAAGAAAATTAAGCTCAGAATTCAAAATTAAGTCTTACCTGTATTTAACATGATAATAATTTAATAACCTTCTCTGTCAATTCCTTATCAGCTTAAAATACCAAAATGTTTTTAACAGAGATCAAGCAAGTCTCCATTTTTCTCTAGTTTGTGATTTGAATTCGTCATCTCTGTTCGATGATATTGATGCCAAAACCAACCTGTAAAACAAATCAAAATTACCTCATTATTATTATCATTATTTATTTGCTGTTGATTCTTAGGAGTGTGCTTCATATCACTCTGACATTGACAACCTGTTCAATAAACACAAACAACAGGTAATCAATACAACCATTATAATTTTACTATTCAAAAACCCTTAAACGATTATGAATCAAAATACATATTTTAGGAATACAATTACAAGGTTAAATAATGTGTCACCCACAACAATAACATGGCACCCTTTCTACACATGCTTCTTTTTTATTTAACACTTACATTACACACAATTTATGTATACAAATAATCCTCAATTACCATTCTTTACATTTATTATTGTATTGTAATTCAATCAGTTTTGTACATTTTCTCAATTTATTTTCATTTGAAATTGGCATTTATTGACCAGAAAAAATTAAATTTCAATTTGAATGGGTGTAAGTGTGTGTGTGCATCTGTTTTGAACATGAAAACACGTTTTTTTTCATAGTATTTGAATTTTAATTGAATCAGCAGGTTTTTTTTTGCATTTTCATAGCCTATGGATATGGATTTTGATGGAAAATGTAATTTTCATTTAAATTTTTTTGATAAATGTTATTTAAATGTGATTAGCCATGTTTCATTGATTATGAAGTGAACGCACAGTATGAAGTGGGTTTCATGTTAAATGTCAATTTGATGTGTTTTTTTTTGTTGAAGGGTGCAAAAGTGGTTGATTATTTGCAATTTGATTTTGAATTGTATTTTCATGGTCACATGTAAATTTCATTCTAATTTTTTTCAATCAATTTTAATTTAGATATCATTATCAGAATTTGAATTACCATAATAATCGAACACAATAATAATAATTACATGTCAATCGATCCAATTAATTCAAATTGCTTCTTATTTTCCTTGAAAAAAAAAATATTACAATGAAAAAAAACAATAAAATTACAATAGTCACCTTTTCCTTGTAGGTACAGGCACAACACCGATGTTACACCGCCAATAATATTAATTTTGTGTATGCCAACATAAATTTATTGGTTCTCATGGGTGTTTGAATAGATATGTGCGCCATATAAATAGCATATTTCACACGCGGTTTTTATACAATTGGATTGTTATTGTTCGTGTTTTGTGTTGTAACATGCTATCTAAATCGGTGGAATATCAAATTATGGTACTTGAATCACGGAAGAATATGAAAAAAAAATTGGAAAATTAAAGTGGAATGAGAAAAAATTATTTATTATTGATTTAATTTTGTTTTTTTCATTAATGAATAAAGAAAAATAAAAGTTCAAGGAAAATTGTTGATTTGAATCAGAATCAAACATGAGACGTCTTTGATATCCGAAGAACTGTAATTTGATTAGACTAACATTAAATTTCAATGCAAAATCAAGAACTATCAAAGTTATAAAGATATTTTTTTGATCACTGTTGATTTATTTTAAATTCCAGTCATGTAATTTAAATGAATAACAAACGAACAATGCTTCTGTATTTTCGTTAAATGTAAGGCTGCTTTTCTAAAATGTATCTGTATGTTATGACAATGATTCATAAACATTTTTCTGACTTGAAAAAGAATTTGAGGATGACAAAATAAAAGCCAAGTTCCATTGGTGGTATGTTCACTTCCACGTACAGCTTTCTTGGGAGGCCTCACTACAGTTAGCAATTCTGATCAACTTTGACGAATTTTTCAAGTTCAATGAATGTTATCTTCAAAAAAGTTGTTTAGAATAACATTGTCAGAAGGATATACCCACTCAAGCCTTAAGGGCTTATTGTGAGCTGCAATAAATTGCACACCTTATTATCGTCATTTAAGCTATCCTTCGTACAGGAAATAGGATAGTGATATCATATTGATGTACCCTGTAAGCTTTTCAAAATCTTTTTCAGCTCAATATTTCTAAATTCAAATGAATTCATTATACCAATAGGGCATTGAAACTCCTTATATCTAACTGCTCTCAGTCCTTCACAGTAGCATAGATATGCATTGCTGTTTCGTCATCATCATTACATATCCTACATTTTCCTAAATTTCTATAACCAATTCTACGTAGGTGATATTGAACCCGAACATGTCCTGTAAAAAAGGCTGTTAATATTTTTACCTGACCAGTTGAAAGCTCTATAAGTTTTTTTGATCTTTTCAAACCAAACGAAGCAATAAAAAGTCTCGAGTGTTCTGCTAATTTTATTGAATCCCAGTATCTTGTTCACTTATCAACCAACTAATCAAGTAAAGGCGACATCATTCTCGTCACAAAAACGTTGCAGAATGGTTCTGGTCGTATCACATTGATTAAAGAATCTAACCTAGTTAACTCATTAGCTAATTCATTACCTGCTATGTTAACATGTCCTGGAACCCAAAATAGTTTTACATCATTATACTCTCCCAATTTATTCAGAATCCTGATACAATCCCATACAATTTTAGAGGAAATTTTACAGTTCTTAATTGCGTTCAAAGCTGCCTCACTATCTGAAAGAATGAAGAGTTGCTTAATGACACTTTTATCATCTAACGTAGTTTGGGATGAAATTTCAATTGCAAGTAGTTCTGATTGAAATACTGTACTATTTTTACCTAGGTTTTTAGATATTCTTTTATTGGTTGTTTTCAGAGTTTGACTGCTTCGTTAACACGTTGCTAACGTGATACAAAACGACAAAGAGTTAAAATCTACATCACGGTGATGCCTGTTTGATTAACAGGAGAAAATCTAGAGCTTGTTGTCCACCATGAGTCCAACATATGAATCGAGAAAGAACATTAAGTCATAGTCTGAATCTGAACTTTAAATTTTCTCAATAACCATGATAGTCCGACAAACGTACACCCCTTAACTTCTCCTTCCTCACTCCATTTCAAAAAGATGACCTCTATCACTTTACATGCAATATTTATTTCTTTCATAGTTAAAACTTTCATCTCTCTCCAAATTCAATTTTATTATTACATGTTTCATTTCAATATGTTTTACATTGGAAATATGGACCAAGCACTAAGAAGATAAATGTCTATCACGTTTAAAAAATAAAGCGGAACGATCCTTTCATTTATTTATTCATTTATATTAGTATTGTATCATTAGTTCACTTGAAAAAAAAAACAGAAGAAGAAGGAAAATAAATTTTATAAACTTTTTCTCCTTTCATTTTTATTTTTTATCTTTGTATCTTAAATTTAAGCACGTGTTTCAATAAATAAATACAGTTACAATAAAAAAAAAATTAAATAAAATATTTTTAAAAAATTGATGAGCTTCATATAAAAGAACTATAAAATGAAAAAAAATGCTACATAAACTTATAAGGGAATTTAACAAGATTTTACAGGAATCAATTTCAAAAGAAACTTAAAATTTTTGATACAAAAAAAAATCTAATGATAATAAAAAGATAAGGGAAAAAATCAGTGTGTGATTGTAATTTATATCCAAATCCAAACCAACAACAAAAAACAAAAAAACACATAAAAAAACAACCTGAAACGTTTTTTTGTGAGTGTGTATTTGTAATTTATATTTTTTTCTTCTCATTGTTGTTGTTTTTAATGTAAATTTTCCTTCTTTGTTTTATTTCATTTTATCATTGTTTTTCTTTCTTTTTTTTTGTTATGCATAAAATTCTTTTACATTCATTTTTGTCGTTATACTGCTTTGTGACCTTGAATGTTAAAAATAAATCATGAAATTCGTGAATATTTCAGTGGGATATTATGACTCGATATGAAAAAAAATAAAATAAATAAATAATACAAAAATTACCGTAGCAATTGGAGGTCAAGGACGATCAAATTGAATATTTTAACGTGTGATTCTGATTTTGAGCATTAAAATTAAATCGTAAAGCGTAGAATGGGACATAAAATTTTTGTTATCGATCTCGTTATTTAAATTAATTCAATATAAGGACAAGGAAAAAATTGAAGTGAGGTAGGAAAAATTAAAGTAAACTTTTTAATGTAGAATTTCAAATTATACCAATTTTAATAATAAAATGAGATAAGAAAATCCATTAAAATGTGACTGCCGTCCTAAGAAAACACACATAAAAACCAAGTAAAATGAGATATGATAACCTGAAGAAGACTTTTCGTCTACTGATACAAAACAAGAAGAAGAAGAAGATGAAAATGAAGAGGAATCATAAAATCATGACAATCAACGGTGCTATTTATGATTATAATAAAAAGGAAATTAATTTTAAAGGGAGAAATAGAGCGAATTTTACCGTGAATCCTCCTTCAAAATTTACAACATTTAACGATTATTTTTTGAAAATGAAATAATAATAATAATAATAAATGATAAGTCATTAAACTGTGGTGTAAAATAAATTTTGTTGGTTTTTTTTTAATTACATTTTAAAACGGAGCGTCATTTATCTTTGAAAAGAAGTGCGAGTTAAAGGCGTCATTAAAGTAAATGTTTTGAAATATATTTTTATTTTTATGTATGATATGTCCTAGTTTTAGATACGGCATACAATGAAAAGGGAAAGAAAAATTGTTAAAAAAGAAGGAGGGAAATTGTAACAAGATTATGCATAAACTGAAAAAGTAACGAATGATTGATGGATTTGGATAGGAAAAGCAATTAATTAAGCAATCAAAATATTTGTGGTCGGAAGTGACAATTTAAGTTGTTTAATGTTAACGATGAAATCATAAATTAAATTGTAAATTGCATGGTTGAATTTAATCAATATTTTTTACAATATTTTGTCACCTTGCTGGGGCTGATCATCAGAAGACGACTTCAGAAGTGCCAGAAACTGCGGTCTTGATACATGGAAGTCGAAATATTGAGAAACACCATTAAATTTCCTCATTATGTTGGAAATTGGTGAGAAATGTGCATAATTTGTCATGTGATTTATAACGTAGAACGTCACACCATGCCTCAGTAGTGACCAGGACACTTCAAATTAAGCAGACTAAGGAGTTGTCAAGGATTATACCATATTGAAAACACCGGTTCTCGTCCGATGGGGGACTGCTTGGAAACGCTGCGTATCGTTGGTTTTTTGGGCGTTGTACAGTGCAGAGGTTAGCGTGTTGGACTATCAATCTTAAGGTTAGCAGTTCGATTCTCGCTCCGGCCAATTAGCTTTACAATCTCAAATGTTCCTTTTACGGGCTACTCAATTTGAGTTAAAGGCTAGATAAAGGTGGCGACTGCTTGGGATGACAGGATAAAAGCTAAGGCCTTCGGATGATGATAACGGGTATGCACAATAGATCTTACTGATGACCTGAGTGCAGGCTTAATAGCCGCCCTACAAATCTGATATGATCTGAAGGAGTTCGGGACTATCGATCCGATCAGTCAGTAAATCAAACACAAAAAATGTTAAAGCATGATTTCTTTCCACTTCCAAGGATGGAACATCAATGAGTTGTCTTAATTGATATGATGGAGGTAAATGTGAGTTCCTACGAAGACAAGAGAATGCAAATCAATCAATAAAAGTCTTTTGATATGATGATGATTAGTGAAGGGTATATCCACCTTAGTCACTACTACATTACGTTTTTTGTGGGCTGTTTTTCGACTTACCCTAAATTATATACCTCTTTAACGATACTTATTTTCTTCAATCATATATCAAATGAAGTTTCGTTCCAAAGAGAGCCGTTAGATTTATTTGCTAGTTCCTGTTCTCAAGTCCAATACAGAAGTAGAGAATGTACTGAGCACTTTCATCTTCTGGTTGACATATTCTACATAAATCTGTTTCACTTAGATTAATTATCTTAAGGGGTTTTAGTACACGTGCGTGTCCCGTAAGGAATGCCACCAGAGCTCTTACTTGACCTGTGGTCATTCCTAGAAGCTCCTTAGTACGAGTGACTGACGATTTGGTTATAAGATTAAGTAAGTGTTCAGAAAGACGATTGCTTTGTAGATCCCAGTACCAAAATATGGGGACTAGTCCTCTTACTTTAGACATTTATTCGCTTGTTCCTGATACTTCGATGAATCGTTTCGCTTCTTTGATCTTACGTTTGATCTTTTTTAAACTTACCTTGAATTCACAACCTTTAATATGAAAAAAAAGAGTTGAGTTCATTTATCTTCAAACCACGTGTTCCTATGATCACATGTGTGTCATGTTTTCTTATGAAATCGAAATGAATTTATCATGAATTTCTTTTTTTGTTAATCTCCGGCACGCAATTTTGAAGATGGATGTGATCCAATACATCACCAAAAATTTCCTAGTATTCACTGTTCTTTATTTAAAAATAAAACAAAACGACACGTGGCTCCTGTTTTCCTTTAAAAAAAAAGGAATTCAAAAAACCACATTCGTACTTCAATTCGAGCAACACAATAAGAGATTAGTTTGATTCTTAGAAATTCATCCGTCACAATGAATAAAAGAACAAAAGCATTGACGATACATCTTCAATTATTCACGTGTTGAATTTGATTCAACTAATTTTTATTTTATACTTACTCCTTTAACGATGATGAAATACTTGAAATTGTCTTAATTTTAACAGTTATTTGAACGAAAAATGTCTGTATAAATTTTTATATCTAAAAAACACACAATATAAAACATTAAAATTATTATGATGTGAAATAAAGTGAAAAGTAACTCACTCTAAGAAAATATTAACCATGTACTTGTACTGTAAATAATAAAGAAGTCCAGCATTTTATGTTTTCAGTGTAACACTTAAATTTTATGAGAATGTTTTTTTCCCTCTTCTTCCATCAAACATTGTTTGTTACCAAAGAAACAACAGAAGAAGAAAAATATTCATCTGCAGCATGACTTTGATATCGCGACATGACATTTCAGAAAAAAAACTCGATTCACTTTTGATATTTTTTTCTTGTGAAATGTGTGTTTTGTATACAAATTTTTAAGTGAAGGCACTCTGTTGAATGAAAATGAAAAAAACTTGAAGCTGGCATCTTATGAAAATGAGTTATCAAAAGAAAGAAATTAAAGAAATGTTTTATTGTTGCCATTTTGCTTGTATTTATATTTCAAAGAGTAAAAGAAAAGTTATAGGGTGTCACAAAAATGAAAATGATTCTATTATTAATTTATGAAAATGATTTTCTTACCTTCAGCACCTTAATGCGAACTTTCACATTTAAATTAAAATGAACAGGAATACCAACTTTTATAATTGCGTGGATGTTTTGAAATGTTAGAGAAAAGAGTAGAAAATTTTTACTTTGTTACTGCTGCAGAATGTTAAATTAAATACCATAATATAATTTGATGCTTAAGGATATTTTTGTTTTTAAGACTTATTTATTATTTAGTTCATTTTTTTTATAAGAGAAACTCATTACAAAATGATTATTAAGAAGTTTTAACAATCAATTGAATAATCTTTTTTTTACAATGTTTAATTTCATCATATTTTGATTAACTTTAAAGAGAAAGAATTACAACCATGTCATGGCATTTACCTTCATTTAAATCCCCCGTCAAATTTTATACAGAGAAAAAAGAGAGAGAGAGAGAGAGAAAGCGTGAAAGTTTGAGAATGAATCAAGAGCGCAATGTGGAAAATAAATCGGAATATCGCTTTCATGGAGAAAAAAACCAGGAAGAAGATGAGACAAAAACATTAAATAACACTCAAAATGAGTAAGAGAGAGAGAGAGAGTAAGAGTCAAAATGACATAGAGGAATATGGGAAAAAGTGTTACCTTTTGAGTTAAAATCTAAACTGAGAAAAATCAGTAACGAGAAAAGAGAACAGAAGTTAATTTCTATCTTAACAGAGAGTTTGAAAGAGTGTTAGAGAGTGAAAGCCAGAGAGAGAATGCTATAAAAAATAATATAAATATAAAAATACGGAATAACTGTAGGAAAAGAAAGAATTGATTCACTTTCTAGAGAAAACTTCAGAAAGAAGAATAAAAATTAAAACCAGGACTGGGATGAGACAAAAAATCTAAAGAATACTCAAATAGAGAAAGAGAGAGTGGGAGAGAGAGTCCAAAAATTAGTTACACGAAAAAACCATAAGCAAAAAAAAAATAAAACAGAGAGAGTTTGAAAGAAAGAGAGAGAAAACCACAAAAGTATATAGAAACAGTAAAACCAAGACCAATGAGAGATCAAAAAAGAGAGAGGTAGAAAGAGACTAAATTCCCATTCCATCAATTCTCGATTAATCAAGACCAAGAAAAATGAGAGAGAGAAAAAACAAAGTAACATTCATGATAAATATTAATGAAACAGAAATGAAATGGAATAAAATGACTGATGTTTATTCATAGCCTCAGAAATAAAAATAACGATTAAATGATAAAGTTTAACACATTTATTATTATTATGGATGTTGTTGAATTGGTATTTTATGTGTTGGAATAGTAATAACAATAAAAGAAAGAAAAAAATTATATGAAAATAAGAATAAAATGAAAAATAAAAGGAAATTAGTCCTTTTATGGAAGTTTGTTTTTTTTTTATGTTTTTGTCACTTAAATGAGTGGATTATTAGCGTGATTGTTAATTAAATTGTTGAATAGCCTGAGGTGATTTGGAATGAAATTTTTAAAGAATTTTTGGAATATCTCAATTAATATTAAAATTATTTTTCTTTTTGTCATTTCAGTGATTCTCGAAATTGAAAGAAGACAGGAATTTTAAGCTGAGAGCTAAATTAATCACAAATAAACCTTAATTAATACAAAAGCAATATGATTGATCCAAGTTCATCAGAGGAAGAAGATGATGATGCAACTGTTGCCCGTCCTCCCACCAAACCACCTCACTTGCAAGCTGGTCACAAGGGACCACCAGCTGGTGTCCGGATTGAGCATGCAAATGGCCATGGACCACAACATAGCTCACCAATGCGACATCCCGGTGCTGAAATGGCCAAAAGTCATCCAACACATCCAAATCGTGACACCACACTTCGCAAAGACAATATACAAAGTGATTCTAGTGGTAGTCTAGCACCGGGACCATCATTACCTCGAACCCCCTCACCATCAAGTACGTTATCACAAGATACACAAGATGCAACTGTCTCACAAAGACATGGCTCGTTTGCCAGATCAGCATCACCGTCCCCATCAATGACAAGTGATAAAAATGAAGTGCATGATCCACATGTAAGTAAATTTGAATTTTATATTTAATTAACTAATTCAAACGGTGAAAAAAACCAGGTAAAAGACCGAATATTTTACCATAAATCAATGACATTGCATGAAAACCCACAAAACACGTGTCTCATGATCTAACACTTAAACCCAAGCTTACCGTAGCACCACAGGTGGTACTATTTCATTTCCATTTACTTCTACACTCAAAATAAAAATACCGTTCAGGAAAAAAGTAAAACGCAATCATTACAGACAAATAAATCATTAGTTAACATTCAAAACGATAAGAAATAAAAGAAACAAAAAAAACAACACAATTAGAAACAATAGCTGTCAACACTTCAAAACAGAATGCCATTTCCGGTGTACAACATTGACGACAATCATACTTGAAATGGCATTCAGTCTTGATTACTTCATTATTAATAATAAGATTCAATCATAATAAGACATTGAAAAAGACACCACTTGAGACATGAAAAGAGATGAAAAGTTAATTATTAGATTATTAAAAAACTTTCCTCATTAACAATCACCTGAACTCGACTTCCACTGAAACCGTCAATATTTTAATCTTTTCATTCTTTAATCATCAAATTCATCATCAGTTTGTTTTATAAAGTTAATTAGAAAATTTTAATTAGGTTAGTATTTGATGAGAGGAAACTTGGCTAATTCCTCTTTAAATTTCCTTTTTTGAATCAAATTATGTATTTTTTTTTCACTTTCGTATCAGAAAATAATTCAAGTTAAATAAATCCAAAAGATCATTCAGTCATTCAATGTGACCTTGAAACGAGATTAAATAACATACAAGTCATTAAAAGGATTTTGATATGATTAAAGTGAATTAAAGAAAGAAAAGCGAGTGATGTTAAAATAAAAAAGTGAATAAACATAACAAGAAAAGTATCATAAAAAGAGAAAACCATGAGATTTTAATCGGAATCAAGATAATAATAACATAATATGACGGCTTCGACAGTGATTCCTTTTATAAAGTCATATATCGTCGTATATCCAATCATTTAACTGAGGATTTGAATATTGAAGTACAATGTTTTAGTATACATGCTCAGAGATAACTCATAAATACACAAGCTTTATTTGTTTTGAAAGATGAAAGATATGGAAAAAAATGATGAAATGTTGGAGGTAATCGTGAATGATTCAATTAAGCGCATTTTTATGAAGTAGTCTGATTATGACGAGTTCTTAGATGGACTTTTGTCATTTTTTGGATGTTGAGTACTATCGCCGAGAATTAACGACACTTGTAGTACTATAAAAAGTGCCATATCATTTTTATTAAGCTGTCATACTAAGGCTTTTAATAAAGGTCTTAAAACTGAAAAAATCGGAATAACAAATGAAAACGCATAATATTTAGCTTTATCTTAAATAACAAATTTTTTGAAACTGAGCCTCCTGAGTTAAATTAAAAACATATTAAAATTATTATTTAAAGAGTTTGAAGAGGAAGAAGAAACAGAAATTACGCCATATGAGCAATTTATTGCTGGTGAGATATACGTGAAAAATTCAACAATGGTCAAAGCCCATTAGAAATTTTTGAAAAGCTCGAATAAAACTCAAATGACCAGGAGATTGACTATGACATGACTCCAGACGAACGGAAAGACAATGCAGAATATATAAGGTTTACGTACTGACAAAAAGCTGTAACGTACTGGGAGAACAAATGACACAAAGAGCTTATTCGTCTGTGCATAACAAATACAAAAGGATAAAACAGTGAGTAATTTATGCTATTTTTCCATTAAGCGAATTATTTTTTCTTTTAGAAGATTTAGATGTTTTGAAGCTCTTTGAAATGAGTGTCTTCTTTTTTTTGAATCTTTAAAAATAAAAAAAGATATCAGTAAAAACGTGAAAATGAGCCTCCTAGCTGTAAAAGGCTTAAATCGGCTCTAATGGTCAAACCCTGAAATACGTGTCGGCTTATTTTTATTATTAGTGTATTTTCTTATTTTCATAGTTTGAACTTTGTTCTACCAAGTGATGCATTTTGTATATCTGTGTAATTGATCCAGCAATTCTTGTGCCAAGAGGTTGGTCATTTAGGTTGGTGCAAGTGGGTTAAAATTAATCGTATCAGAACCAAAAGTTCCAAAACCGCCGAAGCCAACATAGATCTTTAGATTCTTTTAAATTTTGCAGAACTTTCGTGTTATCGACATATTTATTAACAGCGCTGTGCTAGATTCGTGGCAAAAAACTGAAGTTTATATAGAAGATTTTTTAATCAAATTTACTTCCTTTAGTTGCCGGTAACGCTTTCTTCCCACAGTGTCGAATATTCAATTCATATAAATCTCATCATTTCAAATTTGTTGCAAGTGACAGACAGTCCTCACTATGCTCATTTTATATTTATACCAGTAAACATTGCATACATTAAAAATATTCGCGTGTCGTCTAACGTCAAAAAGGATAAAAACAAATATAAGAGTAAACATTTTTGACTCAACTCTAAAAGAAAGAATAAAAAAAAATATTATAAGCAGGGAATCAAAAAACAAAACCCTTTTTTATTTTTCTCAGCTTCATGTTGTGGTTACATGACATTTGACTGTAAAACAAGACACATAACAGTTACCATAATTTCAATGGTATAAAAAAAATGTATATACCTTGTGAAAAAAAAAAAGTAAAAAGACATTAAAGTATTTAAATTTTTTTTTTACCTTCACAAAAAACCCACGAACAACCAACAAGATTACAGAATAAATTTCTACCTTGTCTTACTTCATTGTGTATTTTCTTTTGTGGTATTTTCCCATTTATGTATTTTCTTCCTTCGTCTTCACGATTGTAATGTTTTCTGTTGTTGTTGTGAGACGATGACAACTAATTTTATTGTGTTTGCATCTATTTTTGATTCTAAAATTTAATATTTTACCATCCAACCATTTGTCAAAAATAAGGAGAGATGAGGAAACATGAATTTTTAAGTGTATCACGTTTGAGATAATGATAAGAGAGTGTAGAGGAAAATACAGTTATTTTGACATATGTTTTAATTTTGTTGCTGTTTTTCATTTACGTGTGACTATGAACCGTATCAAGAGGACACATTTTGAATAATTTTATGCTTGTATCTTAACTCATTTTTAACAGACAAAAGTTTGCAGTAGAATTTTCACATAAAATTTCGAAATTAAATTCAAAAGAGTTAAGTTTTTGTTCCATGTAATAAATTTAACCAGTAAATAAGATAAACTTTGGTTACAAAACAAAATTCACTTCAAGTAAATTACTCAAAATAATAATAATAATAAGAATTCAAAGTTTAAAAGTAATTCGTATCCTTTTAAGCTTATAAAATAACAATAAATTTTATTTCAAGTCCTTTTCCTTTAAAAATTTCACTTTGAGCCTAATAAAAATATAAATAAATAAAAAAATGACCTTAATTAAGACGTATTTACATTTTTTTTATCCCAATCATAATAATAATAATAAATTTATGTGACCTTAAAAATATTACTTACTTTTATGCAAATATGTATAAATAGGACAAAAACCATATTTGTTCCCACATAAATTCATTACACACATATAAAAGTAACAACATTCTCTGTATCATATGAAAAGACCTCAATTTTAATATGGAAATATTTTCAATGTAAAAACGTATATAAAAAGCATACTTAATCACTCTTTTAAATGAGGTGTTTTGACTTTGAACTAATGTGAAGAGTCGTTCAAACTTTTTTTTTTATTCACATAAAATTTCATTTTCATCACTTTGTTATTATCCTCTAAACGCTCAAAACTTTAAAGCAGCATAACAAATAATTACACTAACTCGTTATAAATTCATTCAAAGTACGTCACAATACGGTCTTTTTGAAAAAGTGATTACAGTTTTTTTTCTGTTTCATTATAATAAAAACGTGTTTGTTTTATAGAACTTTCAAGTGAAAGCCATTGTTAGTATTTTATTTATGAATGTATTTTAATATGAAAATAATATTGAAATATGAGTTAAATTACAAAAAACCATAAATATTCATATAAATTTAGCATTTAAATATGTCACTTCAGTACTGCACAAGTAAGGGATTTGCTTTAATAATTATAATGGAATTAAATTGTAGATTGAAATTGTGTGGTGCATTTAAGTTCGTATTATAATGACTTTTTGTACAGTTAAGTCTCCATATAGTGAAAAATAAGCTGGGGGTAATGATTCTATTAAATGAAAAGATGTTAGCTGTAGATACTGTAGATCTATAGAAAAACTGACCTGTCAATAATATATAGAATCATTACGTACAGCTTTTTTGCACTATATGGTTAAAATAGTTTTAACCTTGTATTACTTTTCGCTTTTTTCACTTCATTTAATTTGTTTTTAGTTTATCACTTCGAATCCCTTTTTTCATTTAAAAAAGTTATTTGAAGTTGTTATACCTTCAAGTGAAGATTGGATTTTTCTTTTGATTCAATTTTCGTTATAGTATAGTGTTAACCTACTGTCAGGGTAATCCCGATTCAACCTCTGACTGGTTTTGGGCACTTACGTGGTATCCTAAGTTAAAAACAAAAAGATGTTCGACTAATAAAATATAATGGAAGCTAAGTTATGTGAATTTTGAGGTCCTATGAAGCTCAAACAAGATTCAATCAGGTTCAATTCAGGTTTTGTGAGTTTGGAGCACCCACGAAGCTCAAACAGGATTCATTAAAGTTCAATTCAAGAGGTCTGACAGAACCGGTTTAAGTGTTAAGACGTGGGATTTCAAGACCGTTTTGAAGAGCACTACATTTGTTTCTTTCTTCAGTTGATCAGATAGCTTTTTAAAATTCAATAATTCAGTGGCCAATAAGTTATTTAAAAGTAAGTTAGATCTAGTTCTGGGCTCAGTTGAACCAAACTATATACAGTGAGTTTTGAAAGTTAACATCAATCTTTGTTGCTCTTTGTGACTCCTCGTAAGTCCTTTTTATTAAACTTGGCAGGAATGGGCAGGACTATAAAAGATGTACAAAGAGTCATTGAAAATCAATAAAGTTAAATAAAAAGAAGTAACAAAGAGTCATAAAGAGCAACAAAGACTGATGTTAACTTTTAAAAACTCACTGTATTTTGATGAATCAAAAACTGACAAGAGCACTGGTTCTAGAGTTTACATTTCTCCAAAAATATGAGATATACAAAAATCATCACTTTTGTTCTCATAGCAAATCCTACAAAAGGTCACTTTTATTGACTTAAGTGTATCAATGGAACTCCATGGAATTTTTTCGTTTAAGTGTATTGAAAGATGAAATTAGACTCCTTAAACGTACTTAGGCCATTTTTCTTGTTTTTTTTTCTTTCAAATTTGTACCAGACCATGATTATTTCCTACTTTATTTTTATGGTTATTTTCATTGCAAAAATAAACACGTGTTTTAATATTCCTGTCAGATCATCATTCTACAAAATGAAAAAAAAACCTATAATAATGTTTTTTTTTTATATTCAAAGTACAAAAAATAAAGTTAAAAATGAGAACCACATGTGATTTAATATAATATGATATTTTTCGTAGAACTTGTGGAAATAAAATATAAAAAGAAAAACAGCATGTTTAATGCTCAAAAGTATAACCAGATGTGAAAACTTTCTTTTTCCATCAAGCATTTTTTTTTTTTAATAACGACACGTTTTCCTTTATATTTCAAATAGAAATATTAATAAAATAAATTTTAATATACAGATTTTCTTTTACTTTCACAATTTTCGACACAAAAATAATGTCAAAATAAAAATCGATTCAAATCAGTTTTTGACTGGTTTTACCTTTATCACATATTTCGAATCTCTGTTAGTAAAAAGTTATAAAAAAATTCTTTTAGTCTTCATGCTGTGATTGCCTCAAACACTTCTGAATTTCATTGCACTTCACAGAAAATTCATTTTCATTTTTTTTTTTTGTATTATAATCAAAATAATAAAATGAAAACTATGAACAATGAGAATAAGTAATTTACATTGTTAAAAACATGTTTAACTCTCTCTGAATTATGAAAATTTATTAAAATTAAAAGTAGTTTGCAAATTACATTTGTGTGCCAACTTTATGCAAAGTAACTGAAAATGGCATAACATTTAAGTTTTGAAAAATATTTATTATAATAATTATTTCATTTCTTGTATGTTTTTTGTTACATTAAATGGCATAATTATATGTTTTAATAGTGTTTCAACAGATATTTTTTATTCGAATTTGTTTGAAATTCATTTAAAGTCAGTAAATACACTTAAATAGAGTGCTTTTCATTTGTTGATGGAGTTTAAATTATATCCCTGTTTACTTACCATATTTACATTGAAACAATGAGAGCTTTTCGTGTTGTGACTCGATCAAGAATCAAAATTTCATGACATTTGACTACTTGGCGTTTTTTTATGGTACTAATCATCGGCCTATGAATAATTTTCATGAAGTTCTGTTGATATAACTTAAATCGCATTAGAATTATATAATTTTGACAGAACGTTTGACAGCTCAAATGACATTCAAAAAGTCACCTCAATGGCGAGCGCTTTGAATTTGTGAGTACGTCAATTAAAAATATCAAAGCTGTTGACATTTCCTGAATTTGAATGATTCAAAGTTTGACATTTTCTGTTTTAAAAATGAACTGTCAAATTACATCTGCTGACTCCTAGACAAAAAACTTTGACAGAACGTTTGACAACTGATCTGACATTAAATAACTCATCTGCATACCTGAGCATTGTCAAATGTCCTGTCAAACACTATAATTTAAATCTTGCTGATAAAATTTGACAGCTCATTTTGTATAGATACACATACGAAAATGTCTAAAATATTGTACGTAATCATGGATTGTCAAAATTTTACCTGCTGACCTAGTTGCTGGGTACCCAAATGAAATTTGACAGCTCGTTTTGTATAGATACACATACGGAAACTCCAAAAATTCTGTAAGTAAATTGAGATTGTCAAACTTTCACCTGCGAGCCCAGTTACTAGGTTAGCAGGTAAGAGTTTGACAATTCATGATTACGTATGAGATTTTTGACATTTCCGTATGTGTATCTATACAAAATGAACTGTCAAATTTAATCTGCTTTGTTTGTTTATAATAAGATGTAAGATGAAGACATGAAAACACTGATGACGGTTTATCAAATATCATATCCAGTCCTCATGAAGTGGCGCCCTCTAGTCAATAATGTGACTTAAAATCAACAAAATTCACATTGAAAAGAGTATATTTTTGTTTTGTTTCTTCAAATCATCAAAATATGCTATTAATGCATAAAATTCACAAAATTGCATCATAATAAAAACAAATAAAAAATAACTAAATTAAAAGGATGAAACCCCAATGATAATGATCACATAAAAATTACATCACCCATCAATCACTTTTTTTCCATGAGTTATATCATTACTCGTTTTTTTTTTATTTAAAAATGGCATCATGTACACAGAGTTCATAAAAACATCCAATAATGCCTCAATTAAAATCCTTTTAAAATAATTGCTGTAACATATTTATATAAATACATATTCAAAATAAGGCACTTCATTCTAGTAATTATCGATTGATTAACATTAAAATTGTTATTTACTGTCGTAATTGAATGTTTACTGTGTATGTGAAATGGAGAGCCAAATCAGGGAGGGATTTACTTGAACAGGGGTAAGGGGAGGAGGGAGGCTTAACCCCCTTGATGTTTTAAGATTTGTATTGATCAAATAAGGCGATTACTGAAAATTTACCCTTATTTCCCCCCTAAATTCTTACCCCCTTCAAAATAAAATTCTTAATCCATCCCAAGCCTAACTATAGGCTCCTCGAAAACCCTCTTACTTTGATGATGAAACCAAAATTCCACAAAATCCAAAAATTTTAAAATGAAAAATGTATCACTAAAATTTAAAGTGATTCCTTTTCAGTGTAACCTTTAATCCACATACGTACCATCATTTGACAGTTTTTCATTTTATTTCACATTTTCATTATCATGGGACCAATATTATTTATTTATAGGTTCAATAGTAATTTAGTGATGAATTATTAATGGCATAGTGTAACGCTGTTTCAATGATTTTTCATCGAGATAATTTTTATTTTATATCATTCCATTTAAAAAAAAATATTATCTGATCTCACTAATTAAATTTTAAAAAGAAAAATTGTGTCCATTGAATCCATAAAATGAGAGAAAAAAATTTAATGATGTAACTGATTCAATGAGGTTACACAATGTCTGGTCATGTCAAAATCGAATGACCTTGAACATTTTTTTATAACAATTTTCACAGACTTTGGCGTCATATTGGTCTGTTATTGATGACATTACACTGTGATAAAATCCAATAATATACGAAGAAAAAAAACATCAAAATATTATTATTAGAAAACAAGTTTTTGCCCATTTCTAATACAAATCACACTTCAAAAGTTGTCTTGATTTCATTATATTACTTTTCTAGGTAGTTGCAAAAAAAATAAAATTATATGACAATGTGACAGATGTTGTCATATCGCTATCAACATATTTGTTCAACTCTTATCCAATTTATGTTGTCTTTTCATTAAAAAGAACTTTATTTTTTTTATTTAATATTTTTTTTTTCAATTTTCCAGGAAACTCAAGAACGTGCCGAAGAAGATCGCAAACGTCGCATTCAACTGTACGTTTTTGTCACACGTTGCATCACATATCCATTTAACGCAAAGCAACCGACAGATATGACAAAGCGACAACTTAAAATAACAAAACAGCAATTAGACACAATCATAGGTAGATTTATATCGTTTTTGAAGGGTGAAACTAACATAATGGCCGATGAAGCCTTTCAAAATGCTGTCCAAAGTTATCATGATGTTTTTTTGAAGTCCGAACGCGTTGTTCGGATGGTACAAAGTGGTGCATGCACACAACACGATTTTCGCGAAGTATTTAAGAATAACATTGAAAAACGGGTAAGATCACTGCCGGAAATCGATGGACTGAGCAAGGAAACTGTCCTGACATCGTGGATGGCCAAATTTGATTGTATCCTCAAAGGAACTGGTAAGACGTTGAAATGAAAATATAAAATTCTATTAAAATGATATCATTAATTTAATTTCATAGGAGATGAAGAAACGAAACGCCCAACACGAATGAATCAACCACTTAACAGTGAATCAATTCTAACAAAGGAACAATTGTATGACATGTTCCAACAAATCCTGGGCGTCAAGAAATTCGAACATCAAATTCTTTACAATGCATTAATGGTGAGTGTTGAAAGCAAATAATAAAAATTTCATATCACATTGCATGGAAAAAAACTGAAATTAGGTCATATATATGTGTCGGGAAATTGAATTAATATCTAAAATGCCTTTTTGATGTCCTCTCATGATCATCATCATCATCATGATGCACATACACACGAAACAATGAATTATTGTTCCAATATAATCTTGTCAAAAAGGACATTAAATAGCTTTCTATTTTGCTTTAGTCTTATTATTATTATTATTATTATTAGTGTGGCAATGATACACAATTTGTTAAATGTTATCGTGAATGAAATGAATTTTCCTGTCTCATTTTAATGATACTCGTAAAATGAACATTTTTATTGAGAGAAACAGATTGAGAGAGATAAAATTGAATGAATTTCATCAGAGTATGAGCATTAAAATAAATAAACAAGAAATTTTGACAGGACTCACTTTCATTTTAGTGAATGAATGTGGTGGATTTTGCGCAATGTGCAATTAAACGTCACTTTATTTACAAAACTCATGTTGTCCTTTTCATTAAATGTCAAACTGTGTTTTGTTTTTGATTTTTTATAGATACATGTACTATGTGTGTGTATGTGTGTATATGATTTGCGGTGTTTCCATAGACACCTTTCATGAAAATGTTTTCAGGAAATTGAATGAATGGGATTAAATTTAAAGTTAAATGGAGACGTCTGGTTAATTGTATTTTTTATTGTTTTATTTTAGCTTGATTCTGCTGATGAGCAGGCTGCCGCTATAAGACGAGAACTCGATGGACGAATGCAGCGTGTAGCTGAGATGGAGCGCAATCGGAAACTGATGCCAAAATTTGTGCTCAAGGAGATGGAGTCGCTGTACATTGAGGAGCTGAAGTCATCCATCAATTTGCTTATGGCAAATTTGGAATCATTACCGGTATCAAAAGCCCTTGTTCCTAAAACTGGACTTCTTAAAAAGAAACGTTATAATCACAACAGGTATCACAAATAAGATTAATTAAGCGAGAGTCGAAACGCAACAGTGTTTTTAACAAATTCAGATCCCAGGGATCTTTAGCAAAGTTAGAGGGGGATAGTGCCGACGGGGAAATGCACTTAACTAAGCAAGATGTCGTCTTGACATTTAGTTTAGAGGTTGTTGTAATGGAAGTGAAGGGATTAAAATCATTGGCACCAAATCGGATTGTCTACTGTACAATGGAACTGGAAAAAGGCGAAAAATTACAAACGGATCAAGCTGAAGCTTCAAAGCCAATGTATTTATTTTTTTTAGTTTAATTTTATTTTTATTTCCTCTTCTCTTTTTTCATATAAATTTAAATTAAATCCAATATTAGAAAAAAATTCCTTTTTCCGCTTTAAACTTATTTTACGCTTCATAACAGGTGGGATACACAAGGTGACTTCACAACAACACACCCCCTTCCAGTATTAAAGGTAAAATGCTACACAGAAAATCCCGGAATGTTAGCACTTGAAGACAAGGAATTAGGAAAAGTATTGTTGAGACCAACGCCATCAATTAATAAAGTATGACTTTAAATTACACTCCAAATCATTTTAATTTAATCAATTCAATTCAATTGCCAGGGCCCAGAGTGGCATAAAATGACAGTGCCAAAAAGTCTTCCCGACCAAGACTTACGTATCAAGATTGCGTGTCGCATGGATAAACCGCTTAACATGAAACATTGTGGCTGGTTATATGCCATCGGAAAATCATGTTGGAAAAAATGGAAACGAAGATTTTTCGTCTTAGTTCAAGTGTCTCAATATACGTTTGCGATGTGCTCGTATAAGGAAGTCAAATCAGAGCCTGCTGAAATGATGCAACTTGATGGTTATACCGTGGATTATATTGAGCAAGCGAGTGGTGAGTAATTTGGATTCATTTGACATGTAAAATGAAATTAATTTAAATTTTAAATTTACAGCGAGCCTTATGTTCGGTGTCGATCTAGATGGAGGCAAGTACTTTATAAATGCCGTCCGCGAAGGTGAAACTGTCCTTTTTGCGTGTGATGATGAAAATGAGTGTAGTTTATGGGTAATGGCATTGTATCGGGCAACGGGTCAATCACACAAACCCACACCACCCGTATCGCAAAATTCGGCATTCACCAAAGTCCAAGGTGATGATAAAGCAAAGAAACACGGTATGGAGGAATATGTGTCAGCAGATCCATGTACATATGATCATGCAACGCTATTTAAATTGTTACAAAATGCCACATTAGATTATAGATTAAATGATCCATATGCCTCATTGGTAAGACAAATCAACTTTTAATTAGAAAAAAATTTAATTAAAATTTTCATTTAAACAGGGTTGGTTCAGTCCGGGTCAAATATTCGTTTTAGATGAATACTGTGCCAGATACGGGGTACGGGGATGTTATCGTCACATTTGTTATCTTTCTGATTTGCTGGATCGAGCTGAGAAAAATGTTATGATAGATCCAACGTTAATTCATTACTCATTTGCATTCTGTGCTAGTCATGTACATGGAAATCGGTATTGAAATTTAAATTCAACTAAAATTTAATGGAATAAAACTAAAAATCTTTTTGAATTTCAGTCCTGATGGTGTTGGTAGTATAACTCACGAGGAAAAAGAAAAATTTCAAGAAGTAAAGGAGCGATTACGTGTCTTATTAGAATATCAAATAACTAATTTTAGGTATGGTGATCACTGTTTTGAACTTACAAGACTAAATTTATCAACGACCCTGGCTGTGTCGGGGTCCAGGAGGTCTGAAAAACTTCTAAAGGGTGTTATCGAAATTTTTTCTACATTTTAAAACATTACGTTTCCGTTTATCTGAAATGTATCTCAAAAGGAAACTAACGGTTCTTTTCCAAAAAAGTTATCAGTTAACTTTGACAGAAAGAATTTGTAATTATTTACAAAGTTTAAGCATCATGGAGCCTCAAAGGGATTTGCTAGAGATGTTGGAGTCAGTCGAAATCAAGCATTTTAAGGGTTTAAGGACCGACTGACAACTGATTACAAAAAAGGAGCTAGTCGTCCAAGTGGATTTCAAGACCCAGAACTGGCCCGGAAAGTACGAAGATCATTTCAACGCAATCTGAACGTGTCAATCAGTGACTTGGCCAAAAAATAGAATTTAAGTCGATTCTTAATTCACAAAATCAAACACAGAAGTGGCTTTAAGACTTATAAAGCACAAAAAGTCCCTAATAGAAGTGATGAGCAAAATGACAGAGCAAGGGGGAGAGCAAAATGACACGCCCTGTTATCTTTACTGGAACAGTAAATAAGGATATTTACATTAAATCATGCCTCCAACGTGTTTTACTTCCTTTATATCGGTCACATGACGAGCCACCTAGTTTTTGGCCCGATCTAGCAACGGTTCACTATGCTAAAGACACATTGAATTGGTTTAAAGAGAATGCTATCTATCAAAGCTGAGGCCAATTGAGAAATTTGGGCTATAGTGAAAGAAAAATTAAGAAAACAATTTAGCCCTGTCAGACTTCAACCGGAAATGGAAAAAAGCATGTTCTTTAGTAGGAACTTCTGGTGTCCAGCGTCTAATGGCAGGTGTCCGTTCAAAGATTCGCAAAATTACCGCAAGAATCCTAATTTCAATTAAACTTTCTAATAATTCATAAAATGACTACTAAATTTGTAAAGTTTTACAAACCCAATTTTTTTCAATCATAAATTATGTACATTTTCATTTGTAGAAAAAATTTCGATAACACCCTTTACCTGAGGCTGCCAAGGTCGTTGATGACTTCAGTCTAGTTTTGAATTTCAATTTCAATTCAAATTATTGAAATGTAAAAATATTTCTAGATTTTGTTTCCCATTTGGAAGACCAGAAGGTGCTTTAAAGGCAACGCTCTCACTATTGGAGCGTGTACTCATGAAAGATATTGTTACCCCAGTTCCTCCAGAAGAAGTTAGGTCGATGATTAAAAAAAGTCTAGAAACAGCGGCCTTAGTTAATTATACAAAATTATCTGGTGAAGCAAAGATTGAGGGTAAGCTCTCTACAGCATCATTTTAAAATCCTCATACTAATTGTTTGTACATTTCACAGAGGATTTACGTGGTGATCATGACGTCCCACCGGCCAAAAAGCTAGAAGATTTAATACACTTAGCGGAATTATGTGTGGATTTGTTACAACAAAATGACGAACATTACGCAGAGGTACTTACTTTGAATTTGAACAATTTCAATTCAATTTCTTTCAAACTCTTTCACAATAAGTCTCACAATTAAAACTTGAACTTGAATATATAAATATGAAAATATGTCAATATATATTATATACATAAATGTGCCCCTAAATATATGAATGTTCTCTTAGTTTTCTTTTTTTTCTATTTTTATTAATTAATATTATGCCTCACGTAAAAATTTATTATTATTCAAATAATAATTAAAAAAAAAACCTCTTATATTCCTTATATATATCTTAAATTTTTATATAAATGTGACCTCTGTCTAAATAAATAAGTTATAAATATATATATTGATGTCGTCTCTATCCTATGGCTCCTCCTCATCTTTTATTTTTTTTTTTCATTAATTTTTCTCCTTTTATTCAATAAAAAAAAACATATCAATTAATTGTATTAAATGTCGTTAAAATTTATTTTATTTTAATTATAATTTGTCTTTATGTATTACTCGTGTCATGGTCGCTATTTTAATGTCGTCGTGAATTCAAAGTCCGTGTAAACGCCTGGTATTTTTTAGCTTCTTTACAAGGATGACAGAATAAAAAATGAAATTGCACTAAATCACGTTAGGATTCATTTCAAAAAAAAAATTAAAACATAACAATAGAAGATTAAAATTTAATTTAAAAAAAGAAAAAAAAAATTCTCACAATAATTCTTTATTCACATCCAGATTCAAAGTATGCGGAATGACGCGAATAACGTAAGTTTTTTTCTTTCCATCTCTATCTCTCTCTCTCTACTTTTCTACTGTAACTTTGAATTTGTAGAGCACATTACACATTTAAATTAAAATAATAATATTAAAAAAAATATTTTTTAGTAAAAATCAAATTAAGTTCACTTTTTTTAACATATCATATCAAAAAAAATTATCATTTTTTTTTTAATTTCGTTCAGTTGATTTCATAAGGAAAATTTTGAAATTAAATAGCTTTCTTGTTTTGGTTTTGCTTTGAATTGGAAAAAAGTACTGAATTACGAATCGTTTCAATTAAAGAACTTTTTTTTACTCATTTATTTGAATACAACACATTTTTTTTGTTGAATTAAGGTAGCAGTAGTGTGAATTTGCTTTAATTGAATTAATTAAAAAAACCATTAAAAAATTAATTAGATGAAAAAAAATTGAATTAAAATTTAAATAAAATGCAAAATCGTAGTGGCTTAAAAATGCATGTAGTTAATTTAAAATAAAAAAAAGTTATCTTTTTTAAAAAGTTTCATGCAAAGACAATTTCAAAAGAAATTTTTGGTTTAAATCAAAAAAAGATGATAGATGTGAATGAAGAATCGATTTAACATGTTCATTTTTTTATAGGTTTTCCGGACAAAACAGGATTTTATTTAACCTTTTTTCGATTACTTTCGAATACTTTGGTTTTTATATTTTTGAATTATAGTAGAAAATAATTTTAAATTGCAAGTGTTACATTTTAGATTTCGATATAAAAATGTATAAAAAGTTCTGTGTCATCCAAGTCGATTCCAATTTAAACTTCATTCTACATGTCTACAAAGATCAAAACGATCGTTTTTCAAATTTTAAAAAATTCTTCAAAAAACTCAGTGGATATTTGAGAAATTTAACGAAATTCTTCAAAACTTTCCGAAACTCTAAAGCAATTTTTTTAAAAGTCTACAAAAACTTATCGAAAGAGTCTTAATTTTTCCGTAAGTCTGCAAAAACTTATCGAAAAAGCCTCAAATTTTGCGTAAATCTACAAAAACTTATTGAAAGAGTCTTAAATTTTCCTTAAATCTACAAAAACTTATCGAAAGAGTCTTAATTTTTCCGTAAGTCTACAAAAACTTATCGAAAAAGCCTCAAATTTTGCGTAAATCTACAAAAACTTATTGAAAGAGTCTTAAATTTTCCTTAAATCTACAAAATCTTATTGAAAGAGTCTTACATTTTCCGTAAGTCTACAAAATTTTTTTTGAAAGAGTCTTAATTTTTCCGCAAGTCTACAAAAACTTATCGAAAGAGTCTTAAATTTTCCGTAAGTCTACAAAAACTTATCGAAAGAGTCTTAAATTTTCCGCAAGTCTACAAAAACTTATCGAAAGAGTCTTAAATTTTCCGTAAGTCTACAAAATTTTTTTGAAAGTCTTCAATATTAGTGTTAGTTCAAATTACTGCGTTGTACAGTAAAATTATCGTTTTTAGCGTTGAATTGATTTTAATTTCGTTTTAATTTATTTTTTTTTTTAATTTAATGTGCTATTTTAAAAGCTTTGCTACTCAAAAGTCATGAGTATAATTTTCTAGAAATAACCATTGATTTTTTTGTTCATTTATTGCTAATTGCCTGTATTATTAAATAAATATTTAAGCAAGTAGATTTTATATAAATATTTTAACTAAATGTTTCACCAAATGTTGCTTGATTGAAATAAAACCGGTAAATTTTTTTGCAAACAATTATTGTAAGATCAAAATTTCACTCAAAAATTATTTAAATTTAAACTGTCAATTGTTGAAATAATTTTTACAGGCCTTTGCTTGGTTTAGCGATTTGATTGTAGAACATGCGGAAATATTTTGGTCATTATTTGCTGTCGACATGGATCGTATATTAGCTGAACAGCCACCAGACACTTGGGATTCGTTCCCATTATTCCAGATATTAAATGATTATTTAAGAACCGATGGTGAGTTTTTTATTTTAATTTTCGTTTCCTTGCATAAAAATTAATTGAAATTTCAGATAATCTTAAGAACGGAAGATTTCATGCACATTTACGTGATTGTTTTGCACCATTAGTCGTCCGTTACGTGGATTTGATGGAGTCATCTATTGCTCAATCGATTCACAAAGGCTTCGAAAAAGAGCGATGGGAGAGTAAAGGGTAAAATTTAATTATTTGAGTCATTTCTCAAAATAAAATCATATTTTTTTTTATTTTTATAGTAATGGTTGTGCCACTTCCGAAGACCTTTTTTGGAAGTTGGATGCATTACAGTCTTTCATTCGTGATTTACACTGGCCCGATGCCGAGTTCCGAACACACCTAGAACAAAGACTTAAAATGATGGCCAGTGATATGATTGAATCGTGTATTCAACGCACAGACAGTTCATTCCAGAGTTGGTTGAAAAAAACAGGGGTCCCATTTATATCAACAGACTACATTGTACCGACAGAAATGTGTGCAATGGTCAACGTTATGTTAGATGCCAAAAATCAGTCGTTTAAATTGTGTTCTGTTGAAGGAATTGATTTGGTAAGTAAATTTCAAAAAAAATTTCAAGTCATCCTCCCAAATTATTATTATTTCAATTGAATTTTAGTATCAATTCCATGCAAAAATCGATAAGCAAATTGACGCAACAATGGCTTCCATGACAGAGGGCTTGATACACAAATTAATGAGTGTCCTTGAAGGTTCTCTATCAAAATTAGCACGATACGATGAAGGCAGTCTCATTGGATCTCTCATGAGCTTTGCAGTAAGTCAATTGACGTCTAATTTTTAATTGTGATTCATCATATTAATGTGTCTCTCTGCTCCTCTTTTAACTATCTCTCTATTTTTCTTATAAATATAAAAGAAATTTTTACTCTTAATCAAATTTGGCATCTATAACTTTTATTACTGTTTTTTTTTCTCTCCTCTTATTATAAATGTGATCTTAATAAATGTTTGTAAAATTCGTTCAACTGCCTGGAAATAAAAATAAATTAGGCAAAAGTAAGGCAATTGAAAACTTTTGTCAGTGATCACTCATATTAATGAACATTTTGCTTGATTTTCCAATAGAATGTGTCTGGCTCCGGGAAAGATGTCGGTCAAGGTTATGTAAGTTTCATGCGTAACAACATGGATCAAATTCGTGGCAAAATCACAGATGAATTGTGGATTTTGACGTTCTTTGAAACGTGGTACGCACAACAAATCAACATACTTTGTAATTGGCTTTCCGAACGAATGGATCACGGATTGCATTATTATCAGTGTCAGGCGTTGTCACATATCGTAAAAGTTAGTATGAACAGCGAACATTTTTACGCAAGTTGCTAACAAATTTTGATTTTTTTCACAGAAAATTTACTCCGACTTCGAATTACAAGGCGTAATGGAAGACAAATTGAATTCCAAAGCGTATCAAACTGTAGCAAATCGAATGCAGGCCGAGGAAGCCACGTGTCAAATGTCAATGCCAGAAGGAGATGATGAAGAGTAAGTTTTTTCGAACTCTTTCATTTTTCTTCAAAAACGCAATCAATGCCCTCCCTTTTCTATCTTTTTCCTTGTAATGTAATGTCAAATGTAACCACCAACACAATTTTTTAACATCCATCTTTTTTTTCCTTTTCTTTCTATTCTTTTTACTTTTACTTCTTATTATCAAATTATGATTAAAATTATTAAAATAATTATATTAAAAAATCACACACAAATAAATATTATTCCAAAAAATAAACAATAAAAAAAAAACACAAAATTAAACTCAATCAATGAAACAGTGAAAGAGAACCTAGAACAGGAGATGATGATGAGGAAGGAGAAGAGTATGTACCCAAAAAGTCTCATTCAAATTCTTTAATAATTTGGATATTTTTATACAAAGCCTCTCAAAATACGAAAAATTTCAATTAACACGAAATTAGCCACACACACTAACTAAAACATTCAAAAACAGACTCTCTTCATACAAAATATTGAATCAAGGTCTTTTTGAATGGTCATTGATAGTTAAGAGAGGTGGCCAGTCTCGCCATTTCTGAATCTCTCGTGTATATAATCAATAATTTAAATACTCAAAGATTCAGATTTCTATTAAAAAAATATTTTTTATTTAATTTGATAAATTGCTTAGATAATTTTTTTTAATATAGTTGAGTTACTTTAATCATCGAAGGAAAGAAATAGAATTTTCTGCATTTAAATGAATTTTAATTGTAGTGTGAGCTTTTAAAATTCTTAGACTTGAAGTTACATATCATCATTATTCTATATATATTTAATCACATTCAGTACAATTACATTTATAAATAGTCAGTTAAGAAACATCATTTTACATATAATTCATTTATTTAAAGTTTATTTATACAGAAGTGAAACGCTGTTGTGATTGGTTTGTTCCTTTGTTTCAAACACAATGTTAATTTTTATTTTTAAATATTATTTGTATTGAAAGTGAGCCTGAAATGCACTTTGTTTAAAGTCAATTCAAAAGTCAACGGGAGACCCATGAAATTCTGAAAAATACCTTAGATGATCCGATCAACATTTAGACCATCACTTGGGCCCATTGTGCGTACCCGTTATCATAAGAGACCCTTAACTTTTATACTGTCATCTCAAACAATCGCCACCTTAATTTAAACTTTAACTTAAATTGAGTAGGTTAGACAGGGATATTTTAGAATGTAAAGTTTCATGGCCAAAGCGAGAATCGAACTGCTTACCTTAAGATTGATAGTCCAATACGGTAATCACTGCACCCCTAGGTGATAGTTTAGAGCACAATGAACAGTGAACATCCCCACTTTCCTTACCTAAGAGACGCAACTTCGTTATGAGTCACTAATTATTACAAGCAAGGTTTTGAAGTTAAGCTACACTTTTTTTTCTTCTTAAGTGGAGTACACTGATGCTCAATGCTCGTCAGAGATGAAGTTTAGATCACAAAAGTTTGAGATTTCGTTAAGAATTCCCAAATGACCTTTAAATCTCCTGGTTTGAAGTTTTTGACACGTTTTGTTCTCCATGCCACTATCATCGCCTTCTTTTTAATAATAACGTCCAATGGAGGAAGGTCAAGCAGTATGTCAAGTGCCCTATTTGTAGTGCTTCTGAGCGCTCCGGTAATGCCTAAATATGCTAGACATTCAACTTTTGCCAATCGTTGCTTTGCTGTTTGGCTATCAATCTTTGGCCACCATACGAATGCACCGTATGTGATCATTGGTCTAATAACAGCAGTATACAAGTACTTTGTCATTTTTGGTTTTAAGCCCCAACGTTCACCTACTAGGCTCCTGCATGCCATAAAAGATGAGGTTGCTGCTTCCGCTTTTATGCGAATGTGAACTGTCTATTGAAGCTTCTTATCTATAGTGACCCCTAGGTATTTAACTTCTGTTGACAACTCCATTTGCACACCGTTCAAAATTGGAGGCCTTACATTGATTCTCCTCTTCCTAGGCCTGGACTGAAACTAAGTTCATATCCTCTGCACCAGTCACTTATGTATTCTAGTGAGGTTTGTAGCCGATCAAAAAGTGTAGTCATGTCGTTACCTCTTATACTTTCAAACACATAAGTAATTAATCTGTAAGAAAGTAAGAGTAAGAGAGATCAGTTTAACTATCACTCTACTTTTAAGGTTGTCGCAGGTATCTTAGATTGACGCTCGAATAGAAGCCACAATCTTCTGTAAAGAAACCAGCTGCAGAAATTCTCCATTAGTGATTTATCAGTGAATAAGGCCTTCCAGTCAAGAAGCATAAAAAACCTGACTTTATGATTTGACTGTTAAAAGCCATATAGAATACTTAGCTTCAGTTGATTTCCAATTCCAGAATTTCAAGATAACTTCTGACATGAATTGACTTTTAAAATAAAACAAAAGCTGATACAGAATAAAAATAGCTTTGAGTGATAATTTAAACTTAAATTTAATCTTTAATTGAGTTGCTTTGAATGAGTTACCAATTTAAGTTTACTATTTTCACTATCGTTACCTTTTTCTTTTACTTTTATTTCAATTCAATAAAATTTTTATTAATTTAACTTTCTTTTCCCTTAAAATAGCTTTGCAAATGGTGATGATGAATCATCAAAGCCAAAAATAAAGATAATGGAGAAGATAAGTGGTGAGGATGGAAATGTCTTATCAAATGTTGGTAATCTCGTAAAAGGCTCCGTTGGAAATGTCCTTGGTAAAGGTCTTGGTGGCTTAGGCGGCTTGGGCAAACTTGGAGGTGGCAGTTGGTTCTAATATTTAATAAAAATTGTGATTACTCATCAACAAAAAAGTTTTTCCTGTTTCCTGTTAATCTTCTCCAACTACAACTACTACTACTCCTATTATCATAAAAAAATGTTACAGTTCTCGTTTTTCTCCTTCATTACTTATAATAATTATAAAAATATATTAAATACAATTAATATAGGAATAAGAGCGGTGATGATAGTGCTTAATAAAATGCGTATTTACTTAGAAATATCGTTAGAAAGATGATCAAAAAAAAGTTCTATATAATCCTCAATTTCAAGGGAAATGCACACAAACACTTACATACGATATCAATCCAATAGACTCTGTAGGAAAACTAAATCCCATCTATTTATCATAAATCAAGTTCATTTCAAACAAAAAAACTTCTATATTCCAAATTTAAATTAATACTAGAGTTAAAAAAATAAACAATAAAATTAAATGATATACGGAAAGCGAAAAACATATTTTTTCATCGATTGTAAAAAAAAATAAAATAAAATATAGGATATTCAATGAAATGCGGAAGACAAAAGTTAAAATCCATTATTAACCGTTTACATTTCAAGAAAAAAAATAATTAAAGTTAAATAAAAAAAAAACACTCAAATCGATATTTATTCTTGTAGTTGTTGAAATTTCAAGAGTGAATTTTATTAATATAACATCGTTAAAAGTTACAAAGAAAAGTTAAAATTCTTAAACAAGGCTGTCACTTATCTATTCTATGGAAGCCTTTTCTATAATTATTATTAAAAAAAAACATATTATCTATCTATCATATTAAATTACAAAAAAAAATACAATCCTTGAGATATATTTTAAAAAATAAAAAAATATAGTAAAATCACCCCACAGAATGCGAATCAATCATGAAAATTGAATTTATAAGTACAGTTTAAGGATAAAGATGATTAACAAAAAAAAATATTAAATTAAAATTAAAAATGAGATAAAAATTTAATGATAAGGAAGCGAAACGAATATTTTGCAATAAATTGCTTTCATTTCACTCATAAAAGAATTATAAAACTATTTATCTACTATATTAAAAAAAGAAAAAAAACATATTCATTACAAGCGCCTAGCTTACAAACCAAATACCGCATGAGCTTCTTAAATATCTTTTTTCTCCGTAAATAAATTCAAATAAATATATTATTCAATGACAAAAAAAAATCTATTATATGAAAATATTTTTGAAAAATATGAATTATATTTATGCTATTTAAACTATTATTAACATTAAAAAAAAAACAACAAAAATATACGGAATGAAGTACATTAAAAATGGCAATCTAGGATTCTATGAAAAACTATAATAAAAAATATTTCCAATTAAGTAACTTTTATTAATTGAAGAAAAATATTAAAACTTTTCTCTTACAGTAAAGGTATACAGTGTGTTCATTTGAATTTGTCATTGATTTACCATGATCATAACTCTCAAAGTCTCACAATTTTAATTAACCAGACGCATCCACCTTAGATGATGATAAAAAAGACGTCGAGAAGTTTGACAGACGTGAACCATTTGAAAGGTGGTCACACCTTACTACATATGAGTCTCTATATAGTAAAAAATAATAAAGAGACTACTAAATATATAGTAAAGCTGTACGTAATAATTCTATATAGTGACAAGTCAGTCTCTATGGATCTACAGTTTCTATAGATACTGACTTGTCACTATATAGAATCATTACGAACAGCTCATTTTTTACTATTTAGAGACTCATATGTATTTGCATACCTTGCGGGCTGACGGATTACACTCTCATCGGTTTTGACAGTCCTTCTTGTGATGTCCCACTTTTTTAAAGCATCACTGAAGCTAATAAAATAAGAAGAATTCTTTGTAGTGTCATTTACTGTAGTATAAATCGCCAACTGATTTTCTGGTCATTTCTCGTCGCATAGTTAATGTCCGGCCTAAATAAGGTTACTCTTATGGCTGCACTCACAGTTTTAATGTATCTCTCCAATGGATTCGCTTGTGCATGATGTGTTGCACATGTCTGAGTGAGTTATATTTTAATTTTCCATTAATTGAATCATGTTTCTACCATCGTTTGTGATTATCTTAATATCTTGTGACCTTTTGGGGAGGTATTTTTTAATCAAAGTCCAATACACTTTCCTTAAAGAAAGACCCCAATAATTTCTATGAACAATGAATTTTTTATTTATTTTTATTTAGAAAATGTAATTTCTTCACTTTGCGTTTGTTGGAGGAGCTTTTTTATATACAAAGCTAGTACAATGTAATAAGTTGGTATAGTGCTACGTATAATTGATATGGGCTACGATTTTAGTGCCTCAAGCATGTCAGGTAATTAAAAAGTTCTTGATGTATGTACATTGTGGTGAGTGTTTTGTGGTATGAGTGTCGAGAGTGGCTCTTATAGGTCACAACTGGGGCTTTCATGAGAAGAAGTCTTACTCAGGGTCTAATTGAACATCCTGGTTCAAGGTTCGTCTCGCAGGACTTGGACAATACTTAATGCGGTGACCTTTCACTTCGCAGCCGTAACACTTCTGGCGTTGATGGGCATGTAGCTCACGTCCATGGTTAGCAGTTCGATATGGACTCTATGACTGGTCTAGATTGTTGGTGGGACGTATCAGACCGCTTTCCATAAATTGGCTATTCACGCCCAGACCCACAGCCCCTTGGAGCCGCTGGACGTGAATGAAAGGTACTGGCAAGATCCAGCCAATAAGAGTCCTGCGAAACTTATCAGTCATCAGTTCATGGAACATTTAATAGCAAGTTGAAAAGTTAACCTAAACTTGGGTCAGTATAAATAACGAAATGAACGTTACTTAGATAAAAATAAAATGATCACACTGTATATCAAATAATACTTATATGAAAAGTTCTAAAAAAAAAGCTCATTTAATTTAAACATAAAAACATGCTAAAATATAAAATTAAACTCATCAAAGTAATATTACAAAAAATATAAGAAAATTAACAATTAAAAGCTTTAAAAAGACCAAAATACTAACTGTTTTTTGTTAATATAATTGTTGTATTTTCATTATTTATATTTCAAAATAACTCTAAAAAACTGTTCAATGTTAATAATAATTATTAGATATAAAAACCTTTCATTTAAATTAATTCTAATTTCCCTTCTAATCAAATATTTTAACTTAGACGACAATAATGATATTTTTCACTAAATAATTTAAAATACCCAAAATTGTAAATAGCCAAATAAAAAAACACCTTTTATTCATATCCATCTGTTTTGGTGTTCTAGTAATGCAAAAAAAAATAAATTAAAACGCTTCACTTAAATTTAAAACTTTTAAACATAATAAGAAAACGACAGCACGTAGCTTTTGCGTTTCCCTTGAATTTAAATTTCGCCTTCTTATTTGTTTAATGATGAAAATAATCTCATTTAATATAATTAAATTTAACAATAAAAATATTTGAATTCATTTTATTTTCAATTATTATAATGTTAAACAATTTAATATTAACAAAAAAAAAAATAAAATAAAATCATAGAATAGAATAGCAAAATAATGATTAAATTAAAATTAAATCGGGCAATGAGACTTTTTGATTTGGTGTCATCGTGAATAAAAAAAAAAAATTATAAATAATTATGATATTTAATAATAATAATAAAAAAAATCGTTAAATATTTATTATGTCTGGTTGTCGTGAAAATTTTCAAAAGTTACTTCATTAAAATTATTATGAAAAATGTAATAAAATTTAAACATTAATTAATTAGAAATGAATATAAATTAAAATTTATAGTTTAGAGGAATATTTAAATAAAAAATAACAGAAAATTATTATAATTAATAATTAATTTAAATAAAAAAAATTGTAAAATAATAACAAAATGCATTAACATCAGCATAATCATGATTTAAATTAATAAATTTTTTAGATAGTTATTGTATTAATAATAAAAAAAGTAAACAGTAAAATCCATTCAAAGTAAAAAAATTCGATAAGAAATTGTAATTACAGAAGAGAATGAAGAAAAGAAAAATAAATAAAAAAATATTAGTGAAAAGTATGTTAATTTATAAAAAATTAAATTAAATTAATAAAAAAAAAATTACATAAAATTATTAAGAAAAGAAAATTATAATAAAAAAATTGATTGAAATTATCGAAAATAGAAAAAAAAATTGGTTTTAATTCTAATGACTTAACAAGATTTTTTCATGTCGTATTGAAGGCTCATTTTATCTTGCATTTATGCTGCATTGTGTCCGATTTATGCTACACAGTACTCGATTATGCTGCACGGTGCTCATTTTATGTTGCACGGTGTCCGTTTTATGTTGCATGGTGCTCATTTTATGCTACATAGTGCTCGATTTATGTTGCATGGTGCTCAATTTATGTTGCATGGTGCTCGATTTATGTTGCATGGTGCTCATTTTATGCTACACGGTGCTCGATTTATGCTACATGGTGCTCAATTTATGTTGCATGGTGCTCAATTTATGTTGCACGGTGCTCATTTTATACAGCATGGTGCTCATTTTATGCTGCATGGTGTCCGATTTATGTTGCACGGTGCTCGATTTATGCTGCATTGTGCTCGATTTATGTTGGACCAAATTCAGCATAAATCGGACACTATGCAGCATAAATCGAGCACCATGTAGCATAAAATGAGCACCGTGTAGCATAAATCGAGCACCGTGTAGCATAAATCGAGCACCATGCAGCATAAATCGAGCACCATGTAGCATAAAATGAGCACCATGCAGCATAAATCGAGCACCATGCAGCATAAAATGAGCACTAAGCAACATAAATCGAGCACTTTGCAGCATAAAATGAGCACTAATCAACATAAAATGAGCACCATGCAACATAAAACGAGCACTATGTAGCATAAAATGAGCACTAAGCAACATAAATCGAGCACTTTGCAGCATAAAATGAGCACTATGCAACATAAATCGAGCACTTTGCAGCATAAAATGAGCACTAAGCAACATAAAATGAGCACCATGCAACATAAATCGAGCACTATGTAGCATAAAATGAGCACTAGGCAACATAAATCGAGCACTTTGCAGCATAAAATGAGCACTAAGCAACATAAAATGAGCACTATGCAACATAAATCGGGCACTATGCAGCATAAATCGACCACCATGCAACATAAATCGAGCACTTTGCAGCATAAAATGAGCACTAAGCAACATAAATCGAGCACTTTGCAGCATAAAATGAGCACTATGCAACATAAATCGGGCACTATGCAGCATAAATCGACCACCATGCAACATAAATCGAGCACTTTGCAGCATAAAATGAGCACTAAGCAACATAAATCGAGCACTTTGCAGCATAAAATGAGCACTAAGCAACATAAATCGAGCACTTTGCAGCATAAAATGAGCACTAAGCAACATAAATCGAGTACTGTGTAGCATAAATCGAGCACTAAGCAGCATAAATCGAGCACCGTGCAACATAATTCGAGCACCGTGTAGCATAAAACGGAAACCGTGCAACATAAATCGAGCACCGTGCAACATAAAATGAGCACCGTGCAGCATAAATTGAGCATCATTCATTTTTTAAATAAAACAATCAATTTTAAGTACAATTTTTGTTTTATTTAATAAACAATCAAGTTTTTTTCTTCAATTTGTTTTCGATAATGATTGGCAGCCCATGTAACGTCATCCAAACAGGAAAAACATTCATATTCCTTCACCTCATAAAATCTTGTTCTCGTTCCAAATGAATGTCTTGACAATGCTATCCAATTTTCCTGAAACAATTTAATGAAATTCAATTAAAAATAATTCAAGTTACAAGTTAATTTCACTTCCCCACCTCAGCAAATACAATCATCTCACTAATTCTGCTGCATGAAATTTCATTCAAATTCATGTTAATTGACCTTAAATTCGGATTCACTTCATGTAATTTTTCCAAATCTAAATCCGATAAATTGTTCAAAAAAATGTAAATGAAACTTAATTTTTGATTTCCCTTCAATAAAAATGGCGAATATTCAGTCAAATTGTTATCAGCAATTGAAAGGAATTGCAATTCAGGTAAATTGATAAAAATTTCATCATCCAGCTTCTTTAAGCGATTTGTGTCTAATTTTATGCTCATTAAATGTAAATTATTTTGGAACAAATTTTTCGGTAAAACATTGATTTTATTGTCAGTCAAATCAACGACCTCCAATTCAGTGCATTTTTCAAATGTGTTTTCCTGAATTTTGTGAATTCCCAGTCCTTGAGCATCAAATCGCTTCAATGATGGAAGGAAATTACACACAGAAACATTTAACACAGGAATTTTTGATTCAAGAACCGTTAATTGTGTGATATTTACGACATTTTCAATTTCGGTGTGAAGAAATTCCTCATCCCGTGGAAGTTGCAAATTTCTTATTTGACAGCTCAATTCTGATTCATTGTGTGGATAGCACTGGACTTCGGGTGGGAATTGAATTGAATTGTGAATTTGAATGATAAAAATTGAGAATTTGATAAGAAATGATATTTAATGTGACATTATGAAATTTAAATTGATACCGTTCAAAACAAATTTTCGATGATAACTGAGACAAAAATTAAAAGTTTTGTTACTTTTATTGTTATGACATCATAAAATGTCTTATCAGGGTAATTTTTATTTATTTGTATGATTAATAGTGATAGAAATCCTTGAAAAAAAGTGCGAGTAATAGATAAATTATATTGGTAATAAATCAGCTGCATTCAGATCTTCATCGGAGTCTTCTTCCAAAGTGAGCCGCATTCCGGTTTTGGGCCGCTCAGCTGGTGGTCCAATGGGATCAGCGTAATTTACTGTGATTTCTCCTGCAGAATCAAGTTCAATGCTGCGATTATTACTGTGATATCCATTGTTGCTGGCGCCATTGTGGGTTGTGAATGAAGCTTCCTTCAATGCGTTTGATTTTCCATTTGCAGAGAGGCGGGAACCTGAAAATTATTTGCATGAATAAAATTTTTCATTTAAATTCAATTAAAACTTTACTCGTCGTTGTTCCTGGTCGACTGCTTCCAATTCTCTGCCGCAACTCCTTCGCCTTCTCTACACGTTGAAATTCCCCCGAATAATGTTCATACAAGTCATCCATGCCCTGTGTCTGAGTCAAGTGCATTAAAGCCCTTATACAATCCAAATTATCTGGAAATTGCTCATGAATCGCCTGAAACATCTGCATACTTTTCTGTGGATTTCCAATTCGCCGATAACATCCGGCAACTCTCAACATAAAATACGGATCATCCAAATTATTAAGCGCAGCCTTCTCATAAAACGCGATCGCCTTTTCCGCTACTTGCAATTCAATGTAATGTGATCCAATCCAATTTATGACCGAGTGATTAATTGGATTTACACGATACGCTTCCAGGTGATAATGGAATGCTTGTTGTCGGTCACCATCGTGTTCGTACACTTCACCGATTTTCTGGAAAACTCCCGCATCGAGTTGGACTAAGCCGAGTAATTGTAGATACCATTCGAGAGCTGCCTGGGAATCGTTCATGTGTTCGTAGACGTTGCCGATTTGAAAAATAACTTCGGGGTGTTGTTTGTGACCTAAATTTGCTTGAAGTTTCCTGAAATATGTCATTGCATTCTCGTAATCGCCAAGCTTTTTGTAAATTAAACCAAGATTGAAGAGGGCTTCAAATGAAATTGGATCAATTTCAAGGGCATTCTCGAACATGACTTTGGCAGCATCGTAATCCTCCTTGTACATCTCGCATACGCCGCTGTTAACGAACACGGCTGGATTGTAAGAGTCCATTTTACGGGCGTTTTCCGCGTATTTAATTGCTGTTGTAACATCTTTTTTCTGTTAATACATGAAATGATTAAATTTAAGTTAAAATTAAAATTTTTGTATTGTAATTTCACCAAAAGATAGATAAAAGTGAGATTGATTGCAGCATTTACGGCGACAGGTCCCTCTTTACGTTCAAAATATTTGAGAGTCTCAACGGCTTGTGGGATGTCATCTTGTTTGAGGAACATTACAGCTTTGTTAAGATCCAATTCGGCTGCTAATGGGGCATACATTGAACTTTTTATTGTCTCAACACACCAACTGTAACCTGAAATGAAAGGATTTAAGATGAAATTGCATTTTTATTAATTTTTATTTTATATGAACCATCATTAAAATTCTCTTCAATTACACCAGAAATCAAATTTGATGCCATTAAGATACTTTTCTCAGCCAATGATTTCTGACGCTGCTCATAAATCGCAAGCTCATCAGTGCGGATGACGTCATAAATGTATTCGTCATTTAAATTTGCCTTAATTTAAATTCATGGCATTAAAAAAAATTATATTAAAACTAAGCACTGTGAAGTTTTTTCCGATTTTGACACACAGAAAGAAAATTTGTTTTTCGCTTTCTTGACTTCCCTTGCCCGTTTTCGGCCTTCGCTGACTATTTTTCGCATTTTCCTGGCTCCTTTTCAATATTTTACAATTTTAAGGTGAAAAAAAATCGTAAAAAACTTCACAGAGGTTTTAAATTGAATTTCCTTACATTTTGTCCGACCACCCGATCTTCATCATTATACTCAATCGGAACCTCAAGTAACAATTGAAATGCCCTACGAATTTTCTCGACATTACCCAAGGCGTAGTAGCACAAAATGAGATGCAATCCACTTTTAAGGTCACCTTTTTCTGACATTATGAATTCGAAGCTTGTAGCTGCATCGGAATATTGTCCCATTCGTACAAATAACACTCCGATGTTGTGAGTCTGTGGATAAAAAAAAATCTCTTATTCAAATTCAATCTAAATTTAATAAAATTACATACAATTTTCAATCGCAACTCCTTCTGATTACTCGGAACCTGATCCAAAGCCATGCGATACATCTTGATCGCCTTTGAATATAAGCCCAGTTTGTAATAAATGTTGCCCATATTGATTTTAAGTCGATTAACTGTCGAAAACATCTTATTTTTTGTCATCAGTGTGTAAGTGTTTAACGCTTCAACGTACATGTCGTTGCAAGCGTAGAGGTTGGCTAAATTGAATAAGACCTGAAATTTAAATGATGAGAATGATGTCGATTTAAATGTGAATTGAAATGACTTACTGAATAAGTTAAATCAAAGTTGTGTGAATGTGACCCACCATTTTGATCACGCATTCGTAAAAGTTGTCGATCTAACGATGACGCGTCTTTTGCTTTATTCAATCCTAAGGAAAAGTCGGGTTTTGGACCAGAACTTGCCAATATCGATTCTTCCAGTGTATCAAAGATTTTTTGTTCCAAATTTTTGTATTTTTGTTCGGGACTGGAAATTGAATTGAAATTATTGTGCAAATGAGACCCTTGAGGTAAATGTTCACTTACGTTTCTTCTTTTCTTGTATCAACCACAACCGTCCGCTTTGCTGCCTGATTAAGTGGATCAAAAATCTTGGATTGCGACATCGTATATCCGGCTGAAATTCAATTAAATTACAATGAAAATACAATTAAAAGTACAAACTTTACCTGGTCTCACTGCCGTTGAAGGTCTCGCAATTGCCGCAACTTCGCCTCCAGTACCGCCACGCCACACAGAGCTCGGAGTCGTATTTTTCTTCCCATAACTCGATGATTTCAATGCATTTTGAAATGAGTCATTGTTATCCAAGTCAAATAAATCTGCTGCTCTATCCGCAAATCCCGAATAAATATCATTTGAATCCATTTTTTTAATGTAATTTTTTTTTCAATTAAATGTCATTTGCATTGAAATTATTTGTATCATGAAATACTTTTATTTGTTGCTAAGTATTCGTTACCATGCGAACACATGCCACTTGTTGCATTGAAATTTGAATACATGCAACACTGTTGCATTGAAATTTTTATATGCATTGAGCGCCATCTATCGGTGAGATGTAAAATAGTTTGAAATGAAAATTCAAAATTTATAAAAATTAATAAAAGAGAATCCAATGCAATATCATTCAAATGTTGAAATTTAATAATCAAAATTGGTTCTCGCTCTTTTCGTATCTCCTCTTATTTGGTGCATTGCTGTATTTTAAAAACACATTCATTGATTTCATATTCAAGAATTTTAGTTTCAAATGAATAATCCGGATAAACATTACAATCATGAGGTGATGACCGATTACTTTAAGGATCAGCATCGAATCGCAACGGATCTGATACTGGGATTGACATGTGAAAATGGTAAAATATGGATTTTTTTTTCAATTTTCCATTTGACCTTGAAAATTTCACTACAGATCGTAAAATTGCATCGAAATGGCTTCAATTCCTATACGAAAAAGAGCCATCAAAGGAAGAGATGTCAATCAAACTCCTCATCATTCAAGGTCTGATTTTGATGCTAAATGCTAATTTACTGGTATCTCCATTGAATGAAGCTCCATCCAATGAAATTAACTTTAAAAAATTATCGGAAACGGATTTTGCTTTAAAAGTTAACTCTGAATTGAACAAAAACCGACCTCAATTACCACCGAAAGTGAAATATGAGGTGTCTGAGGATAGGAGAGAGTACGTTGCATATCAGAAAATCCCAAATTACGGTGCACATTTTTGTTATGTCTATTCTGGATCTGAAAGAGATCCCATTGTGAGGACTGAAGAGGAGTCCGGGACTGTAATTTTAGATGACACGATTCAATTCGAGAGAAATTTCCATCCATTGATTCAAAAATACATGAAAGAAATTCAAGAATTTGTACCGAAATCCAAATCAAATTCATTTCAGTACAAAGATTTAACGGAAAGCTTCGGTGGAATGCAAATCCCCCAAAAAGATCCCAATGACGATGTCCTTAAAGAATATGAGCTCGTATCATCTCAAGGTGAAATCGGACATCATGAAAGCAAAATAGCGAGTGATTTGGATGATTCCCTGGACAGATATGATCAGTTTCAGGAAGATCCGTTGCATCACGATCGACCTCGACTCACATTGAAACAGACAATCATTGAAAAAGCACATGAAGAGAGAGCACGCTTGGAGCAACAACTCAAAAATAAATCAAAAACCCCGATTCCAATTCAGAATTCATTTGAAACCTCAACTGATATTGATGAAATAGCAGAATCTGATGAACTTATTCCAACAAGCTCTAAAAACATGGATCTCAATAACAATGAAAATGAACGACAAGATCTCATCCTATTATTATCGGAACTTGAAAATGAAATGGAAAAACTACAAGATTCAGATGAATCCTTATCACGTGTCGAATCGAATATTCGTGACTCTATGGATAAGGTGTGGAAAAATCCTTTAATGCAAAATCTTAGTACGATTCGTGATCGAAATGTCTCGCTTCCATTGCCACCGAAAATTGATTTTGATCCTTTGCATCACGATCGACGTCGACTCTCACTGCAACAGACCATCATTGAAAAGGCACATGAAAAGAGAGCACGCTTGGAGCAACAGCTTAAAAATAAATCAATGATTCCAAATCAGAATTCATTTGAAACCTCAACTGATATTGATGAAATACCGGAATCTGATGAACTTATTCCAACAAGCTCTAAAAACATGGATCTCAATAATAATGAAAATGAACGTCAAATGGAAGAAATACAAGATTCAGATGAATCCTCATCACGTGTCGAATCGAATATTCGTGACTCTATGGTTAAGGTGTGGAAAAATCCTTTAATGCAAAATCTTAGTACGATTCGTGATCGAAATGTTTCGCTTCCATTGCCACCAAAAATTCATTTTGATGAAAACTTTAAAAAACATCAATCATTTTGAGAAATTGTACGCATTTGAATATGAAAAAAAAAATATGAAATTAATTCAATACAAATAAAAAGCAAACACTTGTCACGTCAAATCAAATAAAATCAAGTCGAATCGAATCGCGTCTTCAATTATATGTTTTTTTTATACTATTTTTTGTTATTTGTCTAAAAATTCCTAAAAAAATTCAAATTCAAATTGAAAATGAAAGTTTTTTTTTCTTCTGTTTGTTTTATTTTGTGTTTGATCTTTTATTTCATGTGTGATATTTTTTTTATCATCATCTTATAGCAAATATATGTAAATAATTTAAATTTGTAAGGTAGCTGAAGGTCATCTTCAGACATTATAGAAAGTGAAATTAATTTAAAATTAAGACTTGGATTGAAAGAAAAAACGTCTGATTACTTTAAAGTTTGATTCAAATTAAAAAAATTGAAAAAAAACTTAACTGACATATTTTTTTATACCCTATTGGCAATTGGTGATCAAAAAATACCCTATGACCCGTTGCACTCTATGACAATTTTTTTTCATTTCACTCAATTTTTACAATGGCAGTTCCCAGCACACAAAACTATAAAAATTATAGTGAAACATTGAAATCCTATGTTAGTAGTTCTTAATCTTAATCAGATGACGTGACAAGCCACAGCTTTGTTCGATAATTTCAATTTCAAGGTCAATCCAACTTTACTAGGAACGCAAGTGAAAGTTTGACAATCTCTTTTTAAGTACAGAATTTTTGAAGTTTCTGTATGTGTATCTATGCAAAATAAGCTGTCAAATTCGATCTGCTTACCCCCTTACATTAGATCAGTGACTAAGAGTAATTTCCATCAATTTCAAATCAATCTTCGAAACTCATGAAATATTTAAAAAAAAAAAATTTAATAATCATATTCATGAAATTATAAAAGTTTGAAATCAAAATTACAATTCAAAGTATGCGCATTATAAAATTTCTTTCGATCGATCAAGTTTGTTTATCATTTCTTTTTAAATAATTTATTTATATTTTTTTTATTTTACTCATCTTCTTATCATATTTTATGATTTTGAACAAAAAATTAAAAAAAACAGATAAATTATAATCAGTAATTTTTTCGAAGTTCATTGATTCCTCCAAATAACATGAAATAAAATAAAATACACTTGACTCAATTCAATAAATTTTATCATTATGAATATGATTATGACGATGATGATGATGTGTGAGATTGTTTTTTTCTTTTGTTGTGAATCTCTCAAGTTCATCATTATTTTTTTTTTAAATATTGTTTTTGTATTTTGAGAAAAATAGACAAAACCTGATGTTTAATCTGACTGTTGTGCAACGGTTAGTAATTCCGTTTAAAACCGTTTTTTCTTTTTATTTTGTTTTTTTTTGTTTGCAATCTTCGAAAAAAATTGGTCGTAAAATTTTTAAAGATACAAAAAGATTAAAAAAAATCGAATTTGGCTTTGGATGAGGTTTTATCTCTTAATTTTGTTCGGATGTTAAAGATAATATCGAGAAAAAACGTTGCTCAATACTGACAGAGACTCACCTTGACAAGATTTTGATATTATACGGCTAGTAAATTTAAAATATTAAAATAAGAAAGATGAACACAAATTTTGATACACATCATCCCGTGTGCTGGGTGGTTTTCTGGATTATCAGTGACAAAAATGCGAGTGTTTTGGTCCTTAGAGTAGTCTGTGTACAGTACTGTTGCAAGGTGTGTTCAACTTACAGTGTCTTAATTCTCATGGCAATAAGTGTGTGCTGGGCTTATCAACCTAATTTTAAAAGTGAGTCGTCTCAATTGATGTTGATAAGTATGCGTGCTGTGTTTATGGTTAGATGTCATGAGTCATGACTGTCATCTAAATCTTCATAGGGTAGAATTCGCGGAAAGGGTATCTTTGTCACTAAAACAGATGACTACTGAAAATGAAAGCATGGTTTAGCAACGAACCTCTAAAGCTAAATTGTATGATGATCTTCAGCCAGAGATGGATCAGCAATCATCTTTTTAGGGTCGGAGACAGATTCAGCTCGCCCCCTACTTCTCAGTTGTCCTGTTCTTTATTTAAATGGTCCCTGTCTCAAGGTATAATTTCCAATCAAATTCTTAGTAAATTACTTTGAACTTTGTCATGTTCCTTAAAATAACTTGAAATACAATTAATTGATCTACATCATTAGCTCATACTCAGACTTCCGTCTGATTTCCTTAAAAGTAAATTTTAACTTGATTAATTCAATCAAAGAAACAATGAGATAATTCACTTATTTTCTCTCTCTCTAATTCTCTAATCGAAAGTGACTTTAACTTTTTTTTTTCTTCTTTCACGAACACAACGAACCACTCACACAATTCTAAATTTTTCAAATAAAATTAAATCACACCGCGTCGTCGTTACAAAATTCCATTTGGATAAGAGAAAAGTTTTGCATTGAATTTCATAAAGTGAGTTACTTTTATCATCAGAGCTATGCATGTGTGCTATATTATGAGAAACTAAACAGGTATTAACGATTTCTTTATACTCAAAAGTAAAAAAATAATAAAACATGACTTAACTCTTTCTTAAGTCATTTGAGTTGCAATTTTATACATATGAAATGTATGTTACGAAAGAAGGCACAACAAAAAAGAGAGAAACAAAATTTGAAAGTATGTTGTATGGGTTTCTGTTTCGTTATGAGTACGAAAATATTGGTGTTTAGAGTTGGAAAGGAAATCTTTTTCGAGATTTAATTCAGTCTTCAGAAACTCGCTCAAGTGAACGGTGGCTTAAATACTCACCTAAGACTAAAAGATTATTTTTTTATAATTTAATTGACTAAATTAATAAAAAAAAAATTAAATTAATTGAAAAGAAATTAAAAGAATTAAAATTAAAAAAAAACGAATTAAAAAAAATTGAAGACCCATAGACACGTTTTCGTGTGTGGACTCAATAAGAAACAACGAAATACGAAATAAATATCAAAGAATGAAAGTGCAATTAAAACAACTTTAATTTTTTTTTTGGAAATTGAAATAAATATTAAGTGTGTTACATTTCAAAAATAAGAGAGAATTTAAGGAAAACAAGTATTAAGTTGAAAAAAAATTGATTGAATAACAATTTTAAAGAAATTTCTTCAAACTTATATTAATTGAGAGAAAAAAAATTAAAATAAAAGTAAAATCACATATGACACGCAAATAGAAAGGTGTTTTTTTCTTCACAATAATTTGCGACAAAAAAAAATCATTTCAAAAGAAATCGTGTTAAAATTAAAAATAAAATTTCCTGGTGACATTTAACAAATAAAAAAGTTGACTAACATCAAGCAACGAACCTTTTTCTTGGATTATTTTAAATTTATTTGGAGGACACAAAAATCGATTCTTGTCAAACAACTTTCATGATTAATTTTTTATTTGGGCAACGATATCAGTTAAATGTTCAAAAAAGTGAATTAATATCATAAAACTACAATTTAATTCAACAATTTATAAAATGTTGCAGCCGAGGAATTTGTATAGGAACACACTTTTGATTGTTGCCCTTGTGGTATTGCAATCAATTGTTAATGCACAATTTATAGGTAAGTTTTAATTAATATAAATATTATTAAAAAAAATCATGAAAAATTTTATCGTTACCGATTCAATTCTGTAACAATTTTTTTTTTAGAAAATGTTTTTTTTTTTTAAAAAAAAAGATAAAACAAAACAACTAAAAATTAATTTATATGTGAGAAAAAAATAAATAAATTTGTGGGCCATATATCTAAACTACTACTTCTCGCTTAACTGTATAATAAAAAAAAAATAAGAGTATCTAAATCTACTACGAGATTGTATGGAATGTACTCGAAAAGTGAATGAAAAACAATAGCATTAAAAACAATAATGTACAAGAAAAAGAATTAAGACAAGATTAAAAAAAAATATACACACAGAGATTTGAAAACAAAAATTAAAACAAAACATCGACCTATTACCTATTTTTTTTCTTAACAATATATGTATACTTTAAAATTTTTCCTCATATTCTATTGTAACAAAAAAAATAAATTGTATTATATTTACAGAGATAATTTTAACAGTCATTTTAAATATGTAGCATATTGTTTCATGGAGCTGTATCCTCACACTGGATTAGGAATATTGAATTTTGTACATTTTTTGATTAATTAATTGTTTGTGTGGTGTCTCTTTTATTTATTTATTTAATTTTGTTGTTTAAATTTATGGTTGCAAGAGATTTCCCACAGTTATTTTGTTTTACATTTAACTTTTATAAGATTTTATTTGGATTTACAATTAATTTGAAAAAAAAATATATATACCTTAAAGTTTCATAGCAAGATTTGTAGCAAAAGTAAAGCTATACGATCATCAAATCTTATGTTACTTTTTTACTTTATTTTAAATGTGAAGATTGAACCAATGCAAGACTCTGTCCTGGTGATAAATATTTTGTATTTATAAGAAGGAGAAGCAAACATATTTTTGTCTGAGTTAGAAAATTCTCTGCAATGTGAAGAAAATCACTTTGAGAGCGTGGATTGTGATTGGTGCTAGCTGGGCGTTAAAAAAACCCAGCATTATGAGCATTTGTGTAATGTTCGTAAAAACTGTGGAATAGTTCACTGAACACTTTCAACTTTCAGTGGAAAAAGAGCATTTAATAATAAAAATTTGCGAAGATTAGAAAGATAACTTAATGAAACTTGTTGGTTAAGATGCATCCAGTTTTTTTTAAATTTCCTCGTCTGAACCAGATATTTAATCTGATAGAAAAATATTTTAATGAACTTTTAATTTCATTTTTTGTTTTAACGAAACCCAATATTAAATTAAAATAAAATATATTTTCTAAAAAAATTATTAAAATGAACGTGAATAAGTTCTAAATAAATCAAAATTATGTGTGTCCTTTAAGATTTCGTATCTTGTAATATTCTCACTCAGAGAAGACTTATATTTCTTTCTGTTTTCTTGACAAGCTGTATTTCCTTTTTCTGTTCCTTTCTTACACAATGGATACATAATGTACGGTTACTTGATCATGTCCCATGCCAATAAAATTGGTGAGACTGAGGTACCTGATCCTTTTAAGAGAGCCTGTACTTACCCCTGAGAGCGTAATACGTACGTCTGAGATGGTTTTCTGCCACTGATTCACACGAGAAAATTTTCACTGCCAGCCGGATATGCACCAGTAGGTCTAAACTGCAATGTAGATGTGTTGGTAAAGTTGTAAGTTATTTTCTGCTTCGTCATAGATTTCTTTCATTCTCTTTCTTCTTTATGTGCTTAAACACTATTCCGTGGCATTTTTCAATATCGAAAATTTCGCAAAGGATGCCAAAGTGTGAATTTATTAAGTGTCTTATTTTGTTTCTATCTAAGAGTAATAAAATCTTAAATGTTGATATGACTGTAACAGTATCTGTAGTAGTGTCTGCCCTGCTTAGCTTTCTGAGAAGGTGTGGTCACTTTCCTGAACTGAACCAGGTCTAGTGGACTTCTTTCTTTAGTTGTTTCTCTGAACTTGGTTCCTTCCTTATCAAATATGACGATAATGGGTATGCACAATGGACCCGTCCGTAGGTCTGAGTGCTGGTTCTCTTCTGAGTCCACCCTAGAAATCTCATCTAATCTGATATTGGTACATAAAATTATTTATAACTTTACTTACCTTTGTGACATCCATCAGTTTCAATATATTTTCTGAAAGTCGTGATTCTTGTTTATAAAAAGATCCTTAAATCAAAAAAATAAAAAATAAATGAAAATAAATGAAAAGAAATTTTTTGTTTTCAAAACTCACCTCTGATACACTTGAAATTGATTTTCCAATAATTTTCATTCAGTTGCACGATTTTTTATACAAAATAAAAATCAGACGCAATCTTTACACTCATATTGAAAACAAAATCGCAAAGCAATAAAATTTTATCTAACGTCTTCATTATATTTTAAAATTATCAAAGTTGTCTTCTCTTCTTTCCAATAAATTTATCAAGATAATTTTTTTTTTAAATTACATACAAACAAAAGTTCGTGAAATTTATATATTTATTGACACGAAAATGCAAATAAATTAAAAACATAAACGAATATTGTACAAATATGAATATCAAATAAATTTAAAGTCAATTTTATTTTATTTCATATTTTTTTTGATTAACTAAGCTCACTAACTTTTGAGAAAAAAAAAAACTCTTGCGTAATTTTAACATGTATGTAAAAAAATAAGAAACACATATCTTTTTACGGATGCAACATACTCAAAACATAATGCATGTATCTCAAATTAAAAGCATCACTTAAAGTGAATAAAATTTAATTATTTGATTAAATAACAGAAATTAAATTTCAAACAAATAATTGGACGATCCTTAAGTAAACATTAAAAATGTAGCACATTTCATCTCAAAACAAACTCAAACTTATAATTTATATTGAAATTGAAATAAAAATAGATGAAAATAAAAACTAGTGAAATGAAACATGATTCAATCAATAAATAAATAAATAAACATTGAGAAAATATTTCATTTGGTGTGTAATTAAAGTAGGCAGATACGCAACAGGTAGTAGAAAAAGAAAACCAGACAACGCACCTTATTAATATGTTTTTCTTAGACGAATTGCACTATTTTTTTACGTGGTTTTTATTAATGTTGGTCGATTGCAGTAATTTAGTTTAATATTAAAATAAGGATGCCTCCGGTGATAAAAAATAATTTACATTTTATATTAAAAATATTTTTACTATTACTTATTTGAAGTAAAAGAGAAAAATTTTTAAGTAAAATCCAGCATAAATTAAAATGAATTTTTTGATAAATCTCAATTTCGATTAATTAGATTAATCCAAATTTGGCTTAAAATTTTAAGTTCAACACAATTAAAGTTTTAATTTAATTAAATTGATACTACTACAAAAAAAATATATATAAAAATCAAAAGCTTTTAATAAAATCCACATAAATTTCGATATGTATGATATTTTTATTAATGAAATTATACACTTAAAATGAAAGAGAGATCGAAAATGGCCATAATACGTACATTAAAATAAAAATAATTTTATAACCAGTAGTATCACTAACTGGTATTTTTTGTTATTGTACTGGTCTTATAAAGAGTTTTAAAAGATATATATTTTTAAATATATATATATGAAAAAAAAAAGTTTGTTTAGTGAAAAGCGTTTATATGCTGCATTGCATTATCATATACTTAAGTATTTTATTGCACAGACGAGTAAATTGTAAAATAAAATGATTTTTCTTTGCTTTTTATTTTGTACTTGTACGTATAAATGTATGGTAAAGTTGTATGTATTATATAAAAATCTTGTTTTTTCTTCTTTTTTCCATCAATAAAAACAATAATAATGATGATGATGTTGAAGAGAAAAAAAAAGTAAACCTTACTTAACATATTTGGAATTGTTGACCTAAATTTGAAATGAAAAGTCTTGTAAGGCTACAGTAAAATGAGAAAATCATCCGGGTATGGTATATATCGTTAACTAACTGACGAGTGCCTGGTTTGAAGCAGTGGTGGATTGGCCATACGGACAATTGCCAGAAAGGCCTCAGTCGACTGTCTTGTAAAAATTAAGTTTAGAGCAAATTTTAAAGAAAATCATACAGAATGCCAGGGCCGTTGAAAATTTTCAATCCGCCCCAGATTTGAACTTTCTATGATAGGTTTAGAAATTGGAGGGTATCTTAAGACTTGTTAAAATGTACCGGCTGATCCAGAGACTATGTCTGGATGTACCAATACCTGTAAAAAATTTAACCAACGAGTTAAAATTAACTCACCTGGCGTATGAAATGATGGAGCTTTAGTCATACCTTTGTGGTGAACGTATCGCATTTCATCTCAAAGGTGCTGAGCTCGATCCTAGTAGATTGGGTAAGATTAAATATGAAGAAGCCCCTCCGCGGACCCAATGGTCCTATTGTGTTCATACTACTTCAGCCGAAGCTTCTATAGTAAGCGCCTTTTATCTAGGTTTAACCACGTGGGACCTACAATTTATACTGACATCCAATCCAGTCGTCTTCAGGTTTCACTTAGCGCTTCTAAAATCCCCAGTGTTTTTGTGTATTCAAAGTAAAACTTTGAGCACATTTGGAACTTGAAAAACACAAATTAATTTTCATGTCTGGGACTGGATTCGAACCCTTGTCACAGGATTCTTAACTGATCCTAGTAATTGGAAAAATTATTTCTAGCTTGAGCAGCTCTCATTCTTTTTTCGGTTCAGAAACAGTGAATCTAATTGAGTAAGCTGATTGCCAAGAGTTGAAATTTAGAAGCCTTGTTCATGTAAAGTGCAACGCTATCTTATGAAAGCTCTTTGAATGGTATTTTGATACTATTTTATCTTCAAAAGTAATCACAATAAAATCACAATTAATACTTTTGTTTTTAATTGTCAGTATATTTTGATTAATTAACTTAGTAAACAAATAAATTTTACAATGAATTGAAATGAAAATCTTTTTAATACAAAATACGAGTTGAATTGAAACAAAATACTACAATTATTTATTTATTTTCATATTCATTTAGAATGGCAATCGACTTTTTCGTATAAGTATAAGTTAATAAATAAACAAAATCTTTGCGATAAAAGTAAAAACATGTTAGCAAATTATTTGATACACTCATATAATCATGACTGGTTTATTTGCAATTTTTGTTAACTGTAATTTTTTCACTTTTAATTGAAATAATTACTAAACATGTGATTGTGGAGCCTTCATTTTTTTTTTATTATAATGCTTTTAATTGAAGAAGCTTCACTCATAATTAAAACCCGAAATATTTCAACAAATTAAATAAAATGTCATAAGACAACTTACTCAAATTATCATACACTTTGTTTAATTTCATTGGATTTTATAATAACTTGACTTTCAATTCAAACTATTTCATATTTTTCTATAATTCCGATTCCAATTCACACACATTCCAATTCTATTTTTATTATTTCAATTCAATTAGTGTATACACCTGTCTATTATTTTAATACCTTAACTGATCTTATTATATTTGTTATATTTATTTTTCATTTATTAGAAAAAAAAATGCACTTTACTTGATATTATTATTTCATTTTATAATATTATAATTGAACACTGCAATGTATTATTTGTATCTTTGTGTGTATTTGCAAATAAATGTCGGAATTGCAATTGTTAAACTGTAATATGGAACTTTATTGTGAGTAAATTTATGCTGAATTTAACTGTATTATTATTATTTGATTTTTGTTTGAATAAATTTGTTTTGAGAGTTTATTTAAAGGTTACAAGGTTTCAATGTGATGTTACGAGAGTTGATTTGAGTTTTTGAGTACTTTATTTTTATTTGAAGCTACTGAATACGGATATTATTGAAGCCTCCAATTTACAAACTTTACTGTGATTCTTAAAGTAACTTGATTAAAACTTTTTTGTAGGATCTGGGTAAAAATTGTACATTATTATTGTATGAATTTCACTGAAAAGTTGATTATTCCCTTCTTAAATACAGAAAAAAATACTTACATGTCCTTGAATTATGAAAACATCTTAATGAGCTTTGTTCTAATGATATACCATCAAATGGGGTAAAACTGTTGAATGAAAATTCCAATTCAGATTTAGATTATTTGGTGGCTCTTAAAGTGTCCTTCAGAACATAAGCTAAGAATATTATACTTACCCGGAAATATTCTTACACAGCCCTCGATTTCTAACCTAGCTCTGTAGTTAAGTATTTGCCCTTTCGTGCCATGTATTCGCCACTTCCTTGCCACCTTTATCTAGTCTAAAGCCTCATGCAATGCCTTTAGAGCCACAATGCCATAGTGGTTTGAAGAGTTTCATGACTTAACTGTTAATTGAGGCTGCTAATCTATAAATTGATAGTCCAAATATTGGAAATAACTTTTGTAAATCCTACCCTTCTGATTCTCATTGTAGGTCAAGAAAAACGCCACTTATGACTTTTAACTTGATAGTTCGTACTAAACTAAAGTTAAATTAGCTCTCCGTTTTCTGGTTCGTTTTTATAGTTGCCCGTTCTATGTTACTCACTTCTTTTTGGCCCATCCTCTTGATCACAGGCTACAAAGTGTCAATTGAACTTGAAATATTTCAGAATCTTTGGTCCCAGAGGGAACACCCTTTCCCACTGGCCTCTCACTGATGCCCCACTGGTTTTGAGTTAAGAGTGTATGTTTTGAATTTTACAACTAAATGTTTTCCTTTCAACTTTTTTCACTAATCTAAGATTCTCTTGAAGCAATTTCAGTTCAATAACCCTTGAGACTGTTTCTGGTAACCAAAGTCACCACAATTGAAAGTATTATTTTGATTTCAAACAGTTACACGGCTACACTTTCAAATAAATGACAGTTAAATATTTGAAATGAAAAATAAAACCGCTATAATTATTGTGATTAAATATTAAAACCACTTGTTTATTTATGTAAATAAACAAATAAATGTTATGCAATAGCCGTGACTATTCAATGATTTCTACTGACTGATCTCATTGAACAACATTTTAAACACTTAAATTATTTAAAACATTCCTGTGAAGTGTCAATTTATATGGTAATTTTTCACATTAAATTGAAGATTAAGTTGAAAGTTCAAGAGAATTTCGATTTAAATACATTTCAATAGTTCATTAACTTTTGATTACAAAATTAAATGAATTCGTTGCATTTTTATACTGAGATAATAATTTTAAAATGAATCTAAAAACAAATTGACATCGACATTGATTAAATAAAATGAAAATAAATTACAGTGAAACGATAGAAAATTATCAATTACCATAATCGGTTTACCTCCACCGGAAATGTTTCTTTAAAATTAAAACATTATTAGAAAAAAAATTTAATATCAATTCATACATTTGACGCTTGTTATGATTAAACATGTACCTGTTTCATGAACGTTCAAATATTAAAAGTACGTGTTTTACATGAAGGTGGTTCCGATTTCAATTTTCATTTCATGTCTTGTCTCGTACGAATGTGTCTATCATTTTTATCATCATCATCTTGTGTCTTTGTGGAATGAGAAGGAAAAAAAGTGAACAAAATTGCATGCTTTTCTTTTAACTTGACTTTACTTTGCTTGCATTGAAAGAAATATTAAAAAAAAATATTCAAGGTAAATTACATATATTTTGAGGTAAAGTGAATTGAAAAATGTTCAAGTGCATGATCATGGTGAGTGTGTGATTATGAATTTGGTACGTGAGATACATTATTTTTAGTCATTTTTTGCATAAAATCACTCAATCATGTGGAAAAAAATGCAAAAATGTAATGTTATGTGTTTGAGGTTTTCGGGTTATCTTAAAGGGAAATCAAATGAGGAAGATGAATGATTGGCTTACTTGAAACATGGACAATTCAGTTACAGTAACAAGCTTACCTTTAAAAAATACGCTAAACAACAGAGTAGACGATGTGTCACCTTGTGTTAGCCCTTCTTTTGTCACAAATACGTCACATAATTAGTTATGCATCTTAATTCGTCATTAAGGTCCATTCAATGTCATGGTCATTAGTCGTAAAAGCTTTATGAACAACTCACATCATTTAGATCAATTTGATTTTAGTAAAGAGGTGGCAGGAGTAGTTTTTCATTCCTTAAAGCTTTTTACTGTAGTATCAGACGAACGTTAAAATTTGGTCTACAATAGATTGATCTTGTCTGAAACCATACTGATATTCACCAATAACCTTCTCTCTTCGAAGATCTTCAAGAAAAGCTTGAAGACAGTTTACAAGTTGATAGACTAAATAAGATAATTAGCTTTCTTCTATGTGCTGGCCACCAATTTTGCTTTACTTTTATAGCTCTTCTATAAAAAGTTTAACACTGAGATCCACATTTTCACTATCGAAACCTCGACACCTTTAAAGCCTTCCAATTTTACCTAGAGTAAGAGAGGGACATGATCGTGAAGCCTTATGATGATTTTGATTGTAGACTGCAGACTATCTTTGAGATGCTGTTGCTGAATGTCCTCATCTTCCCTGATAAGTTAGATTTAGCTATTGTATTGATTGGTCCACGATTTTTTAAGATATTTTCAATTGAAGCCTTTATTTGCCTGTTCAAAAACTTTGATACTTACCTGACCAGCTCCACTTTGATCCAAACTGTTTATTTTACGCCTCTCCAGATTTGTTCCAGTTCATGAAAGGAAATTCAAATGCCTTGAGTAATGCTACTAAAAAAAAATTATGAAAAATGGAATCGATTAAAAATGTATTTAAAAAGTTTTCTAATATTCATTAAGCTGACCTTAACTTTGGAGATTTAAAACAGGAATCACAATTACTTACTTAACAAGTTCCCGAACTAGTTTCTAGAGTTGGCTTGAGATCCAGAATTTTCTGGGTTTTTTCTCACCTGTTTCTTACATGAAGTAACTTCAGGTCTGTTTTGAAATCGAAGATACATCTCGCTATTGGTCAGTCCACACCACGACGAAAATCTGCTTTATTTTAAAGCCCAATAAGCCTTGAAAGAAGTTCCGTTAGAGCTTGGAAAGAATTTTAAAGTACTGTACGTCTTCATTGGATCTCGATTTATCTTGGTTTTAAAATTTTAGTATATTTGTGCTACAGAGCTGTCTCTAACACACTCTTAGACCACCCGATTCTTTATTTCATGTGGCATATTGATATCAAATTAGAAATTTTCACATCTCACTGGTAAATCAAATAATAAAATTCATAAACATTAACTCATGATGATGATGATAATATTTAAACTTGAAATTACTTTTTAAAAAAAATTAAATATAAAAATACAATTTTTTTCATATAAATGAATATTTTCTCAAGAATGACAACTTTCTATTTATATAAATGAAGTACAGCCACACATACAAGTAATGCATTTGCAGAAGAAACTCGCACATACTTGAATTTATGTGTTATTTAATCATTTTCGATTGAATGTTCTACTTTTACAATATTACTTGTTCGCATTCACATGTATATTAAATGTGTGTGTATGAAAATGATGAATTGTAGCTCGTAAGCACTCAATAGACACGATTTATTGACTGACTGATCAGTGAGCTTGTAACATAATAAATATTTGTTTTATATTTATTTTTATCACATCACATAGAAAAATTTGTTTTATTTAATCTTTTTTTCCTTCAATTTCTGTTCGTATTGCATATGATAATAAAAAAAATATTACAGAAGTAATTTATTTATTTTTACTTTGGATGAGACTTTCAATGTAAAGTGTGATATTATTTTTAATTATATTATAATTAATATTATTTTAAAATTTAAAAAAAAATTTAATGTAAAGTACTTTCTAAGTTAATAATAAATAAAATATTTTTCGAAGATGACCTTAATTACATTAAAATGTATTTGTTTTTTCCCTGACTTATTACTTATTATTTCAACAGTAACCGAAATAATTGAAATCAAATTAAAAAAAAAATTGAATTGCAACGAAAAAATATCGGTCATGGTTTCATGCCACAATCAAAATTCAAATTAATTTACAAATAATGAGCAAGAATGCTTGAAACACATCCCACAAATTATATAATGAGCACCTTCTTCACACATTTCAATTTAATTTTAATTGAAACATTGAAGAATTAGAGCAAATTCACTTTAATTTAGCCTTCCATTAAATTTGTTAACTACCACCGACGATACCGTGTAAGGGAATGGGCGGTTACACATTTGATTGGGACTTAATTTGAATTTGAATTTAATTGTAATTCAATTGTTATTATTTTGATTTTCAATTAAAAGATTGAATTTCTCCTTAAATGTAGGCATGTGTGTGAGAGATTTTGCTTAATCAAACACTCAAACAAAATTACAGACTTTAATCGAATGTTTTGTTTCGAAAATGATTTAATTAGATTTGATTGAATTCAGTCAATCTTGAAAGAAAACACGAAATTATAAATGTAATTTTTTAATACCTCAAGGCTTTTTTCTTTTGTAAGATTGAATTGAGCTTGAGCGTGAGTGTAATGTAAGTGGTGTGTGGTCACTAGCCATTTATGTGTGTGTGTGTGTGCAAATATGAATTGAATTTCAAATGAAATGTAGCAATTATTTACTTATTATTTTAAGAGTGCCTTTAAACGAAAAAAAAGGCTTTAAGACAATTTAATAGCTCAAGGCATTTAAGTTTAATTTGGCTGAGTAACTAATTTTAGATTTTTTTTTCTAAATTCAAAATTATGTCGACTTTTTATAATTTTCACTTGAAGTTTGATGAAATCCCAGTTAACATTTACAAGTGTACTGTCCCATGCAAAAATGTTCTATAGCCTGTCAACAAGCATGTGCCTTAATTTTATTTCCAAGCTGAAGATCTTTGCAATCTAAATCAATTCCCAGTGCACATTTCGAAGATCTCGAAACTTAAGTTTGAAGCCTTTATTTGCGTGTCAAAATCTCTCCGAACTTACCTGATCTGTCCAACTCCTATCCATGTGACCTGGTTCAAATTTACTCAACACCTTACTTTTGTTTAAGGGTCCTGGAAAGTAAATTTAAAGCCTTTATTTGGACTCATAATATTTCAATACTGACCTGATGTCTCTTTCTTCAATTCATAAGGCCTAGTTGCAATTTGGGCTCCAGAGTCTTTGAGTGGATCCGTTTCAGTTGAAGCGCTCTCAGTGCAATACTCCCCATAGCGTTTTTGACGTTTCTGTATGTGTATCTATACAAAATGAACTGTCAAATTTTAACTACTTACCCCTTTAAGTCAACTTGAAAAAATGTTCTTTGAACAGCCTCTTAGTCAAAATATTCTCATATTTCATTGAAATTCCCTTTTAATAACTTAAACACCCTTCAATCAAAATTTTTCAAAAACATGTCATATTATGACAAGTAAAGTGACTGACTGATAGACATACAACTTATTTACTTATGATGTTTTCTCTTAAAACTCAATTTCGAGTATATGATTGAATTGTGATATGAAAAAAGAAAATAAAATAACCTCACAGGTCATCACATGTAATTTTTTTCTTCTTTTCCATCATCTTACAGCAAAAAAAATATCATAATTAGAAATCTATTGTTTTCTATTTCTTCTGATTTTAGTTTGTATTTCAATTGAGTAATTTCCCTTCATTCACATTCACTGCTTTGTTTTTATTCTATTATTTCTTTCTATAATGCTCATATAACAGCTTTAAACCGAAAAGTGTTAATGCAAAGTAATGCTAAATTGAAATTGAATCTAAGTAATATTTCATCTTTGCCATTTCATTTCAATAAGAAGCGCGCCTTTGTTTTTATTGTGTTTGAACCTGGTATCGATTTGTAAATTGTTGATTGTAAATTTAATCAACAAAAGGAAAAAAAAAATACAAGTAGCGAAATATGATTAAAAGATCAAAAGATCATGCAAGTGAATGGTTAATAGAAGGAATAATTGAAATTTATTTTGTGATTAAATTTGAGGGTCTCAGGAAATTCATCGTTTGCTTAAAGAAGTTTGCGAAAATTCGAAATTTTTCGAAAATTCGAAGTTTTTTGAAAATTCGAAGTTTTTCGAAAATTTGAAGTTTATCGAAAACACGAATTTTTTGGATCGAAAGCTCGTCGAAGCTGCTCTTCAAATTCAGTTGTTCCTTTCTACAATTCAAGCATAAATACCACAAAATTCCAAAATATTTCAATTAAAAATTCGGTCATTTAATGCTAAGCTCAAAATTGAAGCCCACGTGACTCATATTAAGTAAATTCTTTGATTTATTAACATTTTATCAAAATTAAAGCACCAAAATTAAGCGTTAAAAGTGAAATGTTGATCAAATTCATGCTCTACACTTGCTATTCCCTCCTTTTATTTAATATTATTATTAAATATCATAAATTATCATTTTTTTTTCTTTTTTTCCTTAAATTTTATTTCAATTTCAATTTAAAAGGGAGAAAATTGTCTTATGAACCGTAAATCGAATGATATCCAAAAAATGTGTAATTACACGACACGCATCATATGAACGGACTTAAGCCCAAACGAAAGACTATTTCCATAGACAATTACATACAAAATAAGCGACGAACCTGTATCAAAACTTATGTCTTGTTAATTTCTTTTGTGAAAATAAAATCAAAAAAAAAATAAATAAACAAAACCAATGCAATGCGGATTGTAATGCTTCGATAACTTTTTGCACACAAGATATTTATTTATTTATTTACATTTCTTCTCCCATTCAAATTTATATATGTGTGAAGGTATTGGACATGTTTGAAAATTCACAAAAAAAATATTTTATTGAAAGAAAGGTATTTTTTGTTTGTGTTTATGAATTTCTTTTCTTATTCGATCATCATGAATATCTAAAGGGGACTTTCAACTTTCGTGTCGAATTTTAAGGCAAATATGATATTTATGATATTCATGTAAAAGTCAAATTATTTTTGATGTGGTCTCAGGTGATTTTTTTTTCTTATTTTAAAATGTGTGTATGTGTGTGTGTTATTTTTAACTGTAATGAAATCTACAAAGGAAAGGTCGTTAATGTCACGTCGGATAATGTTTGAAATTATTTCGATATTTCACTTACAAAAGTATTCAAGGTGAAATTTTATTACCAAATTTTTTATTTAATTTTTTTATATTATTTTAAGATGATGATTATAAGTGGATTAAAAAAATTGATTGAATCAAATTTGTTTTGATAAAAAAATTTCAATTCATTTAAAATAAAACAAAAACAGTGACAGGAAATCACACCAATTTTGATGGGATTGATGATGATTTGGGAGAAAATGCACGCAATTTGATACCATAATAAAATGATAAAAAAATTAAATTAAATGAAGAAGATAATTTACAAATCGACGTCAACCGTCAAGGTAATCAAGTATAAACATAACAACCTACACGCGTTTGATTCAAATTAGAAGATACAAAAAAATCACAATTTCAGATGATTTCATTAAAAAAAAAAATAGCGGTTTATGATTATTTGTCTTAAATTTATAATAAAAACAACAATTTTGCGGATGAATAAAGATTAATTTTGTTTAAATTTATTTGGTTATGGAAAAAATTTGGCTTGAAACAAAAAAAAAATATACACAAAAAGACACGTAAAGTTTGTTTTCTTTTTATTAATTATTTCCTTTCATAGAGCACGACTTAAAAAGTAAATTTTTGATTTAGAAAAAAAAGTTTTATGAGGCACTTTTTTCAAAAAGAATACAATTTTTTATGAATGAACACTATTTGTCCAAATTTGTCTCTCTAAAAGTCAAAATGTACTCTCTAAATGCCAAAATGCACTCTTTAAATGTCAAAATATACTCTCTAAATGTCAAAGTTTACTCAATAAATGTCAAAATGTGCTCTAAATGTCAAAATGTACTCTCTAAATGTTAAAATGTACTCTCTAGATGTCAAAATGTACTGTCTTAATTTCAAAATGTACTCTCTAAATATCAAAATATACTCTCTAAATGTCAAAATGTACTCGCTAAATGTCAAAATGTGCTCTCGAAATGTCAAAATGCACTCTCTTAATGTCAAAATGTACTCTGAATGTCAAAGTGAACTCTCTAAATGTCAAAATGTACTCTCTAAATGTCAAAATATACTCTCTAAATGTCAAAATGTACTCTCTGAATGTCAAAATGTATTCTCTAAATGTCAAAATGTACTCTCTAAATGTCAAAATGAACTCTCCAAATGTCAAAATGTGCTCTCTAAATGACAAAATGTACTCCCTAAATGTCAAAATGAACTCCCTAAATGTCAAAATGTGCTCTCGAAATGTCAAAATGCACTCTCTTAATGTCAAAATGTACTCTGAATGTCAAAGTGAACTCTCTAAATGTCAAAATGTACTCTCTAAATGTCAAAATGTACTCTCTAAATGTCAAAATGTACTCTCTAAATTTCAAAATGTATTCTCTAAATGTCAAAATGTACTCGCTAAATTTCAAAATTGATAAAATTTATTTGCAACCGTCAAAATTTTCTCATTTAATGTCAAAATTGATGAAACTTCATCTTTGAATGTCAAAATGTACTCTCTCAATGTCAAAATGTACTCTCTAAATGTCAAAATGTATTCTCTAAATGTCAAAATATACTCTCTAAATGTCAAAATGTACTCTCTGAATGTCAAAATGTATTCTCTAAATGTCAAAATGTACTCTCTAAATGTCAAAATGAACTCTCCAAATGTCAAAATGTGCTTTCTAAATGACAAAATGTACTCCCTAAATGTCAAAATGAACTCCCTAAATGTCAAAATGTGCTCTCGAAATGTCAAAATGCACTCTCTTAATGTCAAAATGTACTCTGAATGTCAAAGTGAACTCTCTAAATGTCAAAATGTACTCTCTAAATGTCAAAATGTACTCTCTAAATGTCAAAATGTACTCTCTAAATTTCAAAATGTATTCTCTAAATGTCAAAATGTACTCGCTAAATTTCAAAATTGATAAAATTTATTTGCAACCGTCAAAATTTTCTCATTTAATGTCAAAATTGATGAAACTTCATCTTTGAATGTCAAAATGTACTCTCTCAATGTCAAAATGTACTCTCTCAATGTCAAAATGTATTCTCTAAATGTCAAAATGTACTCTCTAAATGTCAAAATGTATTCTCTAAATGTCAAAATGTACTCTCTAAATGTCAAAATGTGCTCTCTAAATGACAAAATGTACTCCCTAAATGTCAAAATGAACTCCCTAAATGTCAAAATGTACTCGCTAAATGTCAAAATTAATAAAATTGATTTTCAGACGTCAACATATTCTGTTTTAATGTCAAAATACAAATCAATTGTCAAAAAAATAGTTGAAAATTCAGCAGTAAGTTAAACGTCAAATAGCGCTCCTGTCAAATATTATTTTTGATTTATATGAATGATTTCTTTGATGAAAAGAAAAAAGTTTCAAGGAAAAAATGCCTCTTTGTTACTAATAAAATTTAATTTCACCCAAATGATTACTTTCTTTGAGAACTCACACGAATTCATCACCAATTTCTAATATGTTTTAAACTCCTCAAATAATTTCAGATTAAATTTATTACAAAATAAATGAAGAGAAAATGATAAATTTGTATTAAGGTGTGACACATCTTCATATTTATATCTGAAGTTGTCATCAAATCATTACATATTTTTTTTTGCCAATATTCAGCAAATTATTTACAATGCGATGAGATCACTGCACTCTCTTTTTTTGTGGGTATCATGAAAATTATTTATTTATCATTAAATCTCTTTGTGTCACAAATATAAAAAAACGTTAATTTTATTTTTTTTACAAAGATTATCATTAACAAAATAAATTACAGTGTAATCAAGTAACCGCTACTCGTTGTTGGAGTTCATTAACTTTTTTTCAGCAAAAAAAAAACCTTTTAATTGTATTCAAATAAAAAGGTTTAAAAGCTGCAACATCATAATGCATCATTCGTTTGATTGTTAGTTGAAAATAAGATGCATGAAGAATTTAAGTCTTTGAATATATAAATGTTCGTTCAAATTCCATTCAATGTAATGATATACCAGTATTTTGTGAGTGACTGAAACGGATTAAGTGCCATTGCAACAACAAAAAGCAGAAAAACAATGAAGATTAAGATGATGATGATGTTGAAAAAAAAGGGAATGATTGATCGCCTCCAGCAGGGCCAGTATGATGTCAATGAACAGTTTAATATTAGTTGCTCTTCTTCGTGTTGTTTTTTATTATATGGATTTTAAATTCAAATTAAAATTGATATTTTTTATTTGCATTGACCCATGATTTGAATGTCAGAATGTCAGTAAAATATTTGAATGAATTGAGATCAGTTGTCATTATGGTTTGATGTTTTTAATGGGTTTTATTGAGAAATTTTGAATGTTTTTGAATTTCAAAATATTAACTGAAGATGGCGCTTTTTTCGGTCAGAATTCTGAATCTGATAAAGGGTCCATGACACCAAATTTCTATCAATGGTTTCTGGCTCGAGATTTAAGCACATTATGCAAAATTTTTTTAAGCGCGATACACCAAATCTCATAGAGTTTGAACAAAAATGTGAATTTCAAATGTAGCGCCATCTATTGACTCTGATAAAAACACTCTTTTTAAAATAATACATGAATGAGATTCACAGAGAGCTTATTTAAGCCCTTTATCAGCTCATCAACTGGGCTCATTGCGCACTATAGTTTTAATCATTTAAGGATCTTAAGGATCCTGTTTCTTAAATTTTCACATAAAAATGTCAGTTAGACGCCTGTTTCATCCATTTCAGGTCACAAATTTGTTCTCTCATGTCAATTTCCAGTAAAATCTATAACTTCATATCAATATTATGTAACACAATGAGTTACATTTTAGAGTCAAGTCAAACCAAGCCTACATTCACGATTTTTTTTAATGCAAATTAGTATTCATATTCATAGAATTTCAATGATGACTTTAAACTCCAATCCATAAATTTATGCTATAATGTTTGTTTTTTTTTTCATTTCTAGTATCGTAATTATATAACATAATTATAACAATAACAATCAACAACCAAATATAATGTGGCTCAATTTTATACTCAGCTCAATTTTTAGACATCATTTCATTTTGTACAACATTAATTTGAGATGATAGACCTTGATTTTAAAATAAAAACATCACTTAGCATATTTTTCTATTTTCTTGTTGTTTTTTTTTTAGTTGTTTTGAATGAATCAAATGAACAAATCATTATCTAATTCTTTGCATTGCCTTGTATTTTGTAAGCAGTAGTAGTACAAAAATAATGCACTCTTTTCATTATTATTAAATTAATAGGCGTGTAACATCTCTTCAACATCTACCTTCAGTAAATTTTTTTTTCATCAGTAAATTTATTAATGAATTATTATGTTTTTTTTTTATGTAACAGCGCGCGTTCTTTTCATTTTATTAAAATATTAATAAAAAAGATTCCACTCTTCTAATGTTACATTGATTATTATTATTGTTATTATAATTTATAATAATAATAATAAAAAACATATAACAAAAAATTATGAATTTTGAGTACTTGCCTCTTAAATTAGAGGTAAATAAAAAAACAACCTACAACAATATTGTTTTTGTGATTAGTTATTTAAATTCATTATTATTATGGTTATAATTTAGCAAAAGATCTAGGTAATGCCTTACATAGAACATCCCACACAACTATTTCCCTCAATTTGTTTATGCGCCATTATGGTTATGTATAATTTTTTATAATTCGATTTTCTGTCAAATTTAATGTTGTTTTTTTTGGTAAAAGAATGAAAGAAATTTTAAATGCATTAATTTAAGGTAAGACTTTGATATATGACTTATCAATTTTGACCTGAAAAAATTTAGAAAGAACTCAAATAATGTAGGTCATATGAATTGTTTTCAAATTCTGTGATTAAGTGCCTTTAAATCTGTAAGAAGTTGTAGTGACCTACAACTGAATGAATGAATGATGAACTTGTCTCAGAGAGACTTTACAGAAATGATCCACATTGTCATGATGGACCGGTAACGTTAAAGCAGATCTTACGGTATGATTACCTTTTTAGGTAAACAAATAAATCTCGACAGCTAATTTTGTATAGATACATATACGGAAACTTCAAAAAATCTGTATGTAAATAGAGATTGTCAAACTTTCACCTGCGTGCCCACTTATTATCGGAGGACCTCATGAGAGGCAACGGTCATCAAAAGTCTCTTTCAATGAAAAAAGAAATCCTGAAGTCTGAAATGGCAACTCTTGCATTGATATATCCTTCAGTGAAAGCCTTAGGTTTGACAAGAGTACCACCACAGTCTCAAAGAGTCCTATTGTGGTCAAAGTGAGAGCCACTTTTAAAGCTCTGCCTTGAAGATCTACGCATTTGAATCACCAATACTACGATACATATTTCATTTGAATTGGCAGTTGAATCTTATTATCTGAATAAAATCCATCATCTCAAATAAATGACAAAAATTTTATGTCTCAATCAGTAATCAGAACAAACCATAAAAATAAACATTGAGCACGAACTATTTCTCCAGTTATCTAAAATGTATGATTATTTACAATGTCTATTATTATTTTTATCTTCGTTATTATTAGTATTTGTCTTTGCTTCTTCTTTTCTTAGATTTTACATTATAAATAGCATTATAAAAAGATTTCTTAAACACACAACACACACATTTTTCACGGTAAATGGTGTGATATTTCAAAAAGAACTGTGTTAAGCTAATAATAAAATTTTATGTCTTTTAATGTTTATTTTTGATTAAATTGAAGATTTTTACAGTTAATTTTGTTGTATTTTGTTAATTATGCCACACTTTTTGAACTTAAATTATTGAATTTACTAAATTTTATAATTAAATTTTTTTTCCAATAATTGTCTGAAATTTAAAATGAAAACAAAACAAAGCGATAATTGAATTAACGTTGAAATTTGGCCGATAAATGTAGACTGTGACCTAGTTTAGCATTTCTTTTAAGATTAGTATTAATTTAACAAAAAATTATAATAATAATCAGCATACAAAAGGCAATTAATCATCATCCAGTTTTTGCTTCTATTAAAGGTGCCTTCCAAACAAATTGGAACATATTGACCTGTCTCCTTTTATGGTTTTTTTTTTTGAAAAAACCAAAAAATAAATGATCAATTGTTATTCAAAATAATGTGTCCGATTATTATGAATGATTGTGGTTGGGGCACGCGTGAAATGAAGACTAAAATCATGACTGAAGCATTTAAAATTATGTAATAAGACATTACTCGAGTGAAAAGGGTACCAATATACAAATTAAATTTCATTTAAATAAAGTATAATAAAATTTGACCGAAATTCACTTCTCTACTGTGTGCAAATTTAACATGCATTCAGCAATATGTCTCATGAAAATAATTATTAATTTGGAACACATATATTGGTCATTTAATAAAAAAAAAATATCAACAAAAAAGTTATAATTTCAACACACACTCTCTCACATTTAAAAATGTTAATAAATCAATCAGGCAGAATTTATATTAAAAAATTAAAATTGATTGCAGAAATATGTGATATGTCCGTGTGTGCGTAAAATGACCACAAAATATGTAATAAGAGCATAAAATTGCCACGCCCATGTCATATAAAATTGTGATATATTTTTTTTTTTTTCAATAACTAGACTTACTTATTTTATATCAAATATTTCTTTCATGAATTGACTTTCTGGTAGCCTCTTTTTTGTTTCTGGGTTGAAACTATGCCAAAAATTTCATTAATTTTTCAGTGCACCAATGAATGTTACATTCTTATGGAATAATAAGCAGTTTGGTGAATTGAAACTTATTATTCAAGTTAATTTATTTTTGTGTCACACCACAACAAATTACTTCACAACTTATTTGAGTTTTCTTACATGTTACATGATTGTTTTACTTTTCAATATGTGTGTGTGTGCTCTCAATTTAAAAGTTATTTGATAATAAACATAATAAATTGAAGTTACAATGCATTTTTGTGACTTATTAATTTGAGTGTTGGCTTAAATGAGTACAGTGTAACTTGAATGATGATCGAATTTTAGTGTCACGTTGTTGGCGATATCGATCGAAAGATGTCTTCAGGAGTGTCAGAAACTACTGTCTTGAGACATGGAAGTAAACATATTGACAAGCTCTAAAGACGATAGATCCTACAAATTTATGACGCTCTAGTGTATCAATAAATGTCTACAGTACTCTAGCTTGGACTGAAGTTGGTATGTACTGCTCTTTCAAATTCTGGGCTGACGAAAGCTTAAAGCTTTCATGTAAATTTTTATACATATAAAGACCCAAAGGGTATCCGGTTACGATTATGAAGCCTTCAATATGGAGCCAACTTTTGCCATTTATGCTTACCATTGGCGTTTTGAAGCATCTTGATGCCATCAACCGTCTCCAATTTGAAATTCTTTACATAACTCTAGCTTGGCGTGAAGCTGTGTGTACTGCTCTTCCAAAATCTGAGGTTATTAAAACTGACGCATTGAAGCTTTCATGTAAATTTTTATATATATAAAGACCCAAAGGGTATCCGGTTACGATTATGAAGCCTTCAATATGGAGCCAACTTTTGCATTTTATGCTTACCATTGGCGTTTTGAAGCATCTTGATGCCATCAACCGTCTCCACTTGGAAATTCTTTAAATTACTCTAGCTTGGACTGAAGTTGATATGTACAGCTCTTCCAAAATCTGGGCTGATGAAAGCTAACTGACGCATTAAAGCTTTCATGTAAATTTTACATATAAAGACCCAAAGGGTATCCGGTTACAATTATGAAGCCTTCAAAGATGAGTCAACTTTCGCATTTTATACTTACCATTGGCGTTTTGAAGCATTTTGATGCCACCAACCGTCTCCACTTTGAATTCCTTCTTAAAATTGATCCAAGTTCTTCTTACAGTGTTCATATTCACACGATAAATCGTTTTGCTGCAATGTAATAAGCAAAATAAAATGTATGTCGATTGCATTTAAATTTTTGTCAATTATTTTGTTTTTGAATGTTCAGGGAAATAAACAATTAAATTGTAGCATACTTAAAATGAATTATAACAAAGCAAATGTATTTATGTCAATTGTATGTATACTTACCATTGAGAAACTGTGTGTAAACTCACGTCTCACGTCTTTGCAAAAAAAAAATATTACAATCTATAAATAACTATCATAAGGGTGCAGTTTCATCATAATAAATTTCTAAATCTTCAAATCAAATGCAATGCCATTGATTGATGTAACCGGATGAAGTTTCATTTTTATTTTAAACTGTAAATGATAAGAGGAGATGTTATGTGATATACTTTTTATTTTAATGTAATTCAATATATACCTTTAAAATAGATATCTAATGACGCAAATGATAATAAAATAAAGTGAAACTGTTTTTTAAACTATATTAGGGAAATAAAAGTTATTTAGTTCACAACTCATTACTTGAATGACTTCTGTTCATTCTTTACATTTAATATAAAATATAAAAAAAAGTAGATAAAATTAATTTTATCATTAAGTTTCTTTTCGATTTCTATCAAACAGACTACGTGAAGCATACGTGTTATGATATAAAAAGTAAATAAAAATAGAGATTTTTAATTGAATTATGCTTCACTTTACATGCTTTTCCGCATCATCTCTGTATTATGGATTATGGTAAAATACCGGTAGAGACCAAGAAAATAAAATTTTTATAACAATCATCATAAAAAGCGAGCACTTTCCACATTATAAAATTATCTTTTTTTTTCTTTCTTCTTTCTACTTTACTTGTACTTGTGTGAAATATGTGTGTTGCTTCTTCTTGTTTTTTTATGATTTATTTACTTTTTAATAGCTTTTAATTTCTCGTTGCTTTCAAGTTAAGTTGTTTAAACAGGTATGCAATGCTATAAAAATTGATGTTTGATGAATGAATGAAGACCTACTAATTTTATGTTACTTACATTTGTCGCGCACGTGAGCTTACATACAAAGTGTATTCAATTGTGTACTTTATTTTTCAGTTGACACAGTTTCTCACTTGTTTTTTTATAGGTTCTTTCTGTAATAAATGAATTTTATTGTATTTTAACTTTTAACGAGCTTAACTTTAATTGAAATTTTGAACTAATTAAGGGATTAAGACCAATACGATGCTTTTATCGAATTGAGGCCATATTTTCTTGTACTTACCTATCTAAACCGGTAAAGCTCAGATTGCATTTTCCTGTATCTGTGTTTCCTGTGTTTGTATATTCCATTCTGATGTGGTCTTGTATCTAATTCCGCAATTTGCTTCGAATTTGCAAAGCCTTCACTTCTCCTTCTTCATGGTAGCTTCACCCCCTTCTTCTTCATATTGTATGATAATAAAACGTCAACCATTTGCAAATCAAACATCTAAAATTGGTAACGACTTAATTTGTCTATTTCCTTAACACACATTTTTCACATAGAAAACAACAAATTCCATGTTGAGTCATCAACTAGACTTGCAAATACTGTTCCATTACAATTCTCAACTATTTCTAAATTCAGAGACACGGAAAAAATCCTACATGACACCATGACACATGAATTGAATTTTGTCTAAAACTAAATCGAAAAATACCCACAATAGAGACAAGACAACAATAAAAGTGAATAATCAAGAAATCGTATTTTAACATTATACATAAAAATAATAATAAGAGTAACGCATTCTCTTACTTCAATAACAGCAACGTAAGATTAGTTCATTAATAAAATGTAATAATTTCAAGGTATGAATTCTTAATTTAAATTTAAATTTAAAATAAAAAATATGCACATAGTAGGTGTCAAAATAAATAAAATGAACCACAAATTTGAACATACCACTGTTAAAATTTGAATTGAAAAAAAAAATACAAATCAAATCTGATCAAAAAATAATAAAAATGCATTCATATTTTCGAATTTCAATTTCAAAATCATGCTGAATACGAATATGAATGAAAAAAAACGTGAGAAATGTTACTTTGAATTAATTTTTCAAAGGATGTTGTTAATTTATTTGTTTAATAATAAAAATAAAGTTTTCGTGCCAGTTGCAACCAAATTCATATCCCATAACGTTCAATAACATGTAATTTTTTTTATTGCTTTACTTTTTAAATGTTAAATGTTTGAATATACCAATGTTCAAGCACCCATAGCTAAATGATATTACGTGTTCAACTGAAATAATTCATAATCATAATTTTTAAATACTTTTTTTTCATTTTAAACTATTTTTTTTTTATTTTATTAAATGTTATATTAAAATATGTAATAATAATTGTTATTATTATTTATTTTGAGTAATCAACAACAGTTTTGCCGGTAGTTGATTATACTGTTGAGTATTTGAATAATAATCATGGTAAACGTGTGCTAGATTATGAATTTTTATTATAAACATTATTTACTTTCGTGGTTACACAGTCTAAAGAGCACCGCGGCTAGTTTTGTACATGCCTTGAAAAATGTCTTGGGTTAAGACCAAATGTTATAATTATGATAAATAATTGTTATCTTTGTGACTATATTTTGGTGACTGTTTGTTTAAGATTTTATGTGAAGACAATGATTTATTTTTGCGAAATTTTGAAAATACTGTGATTAAAGCTTTTGTATGTTATTTAAGTGAGTGTTGGCATTGTTAGGAATAACAGTTAGATAAGACTTTTAATGAGGACAGTTTTCTGGACCAATATTACGGGATCTGTTGAAGTTCACATGAAAGATATAAATGATAGATTCTTAATGTTTATATTCATTGAATAAATTGGAGAAAAAAGTTTTCCTGGAACGGTTTTACACTGGAGGCTGTGAGCGTTCTGTTGGAGGTCACAGAGATTGAAGTCGTAAGAGTGCTGAGTATCTTTTAAGTGACAACCTTTCATTTTTATATTGCAGCATATACTGACATCCTAATCCTAAATAGTTCTTTATTTAGTGCTTTCTCTTTACAGCTTTATAGATGTAGTGCTCTTTGATTTGCTTATCAATCTTACTAGGATAGGTTATCTCACCACCTTCTCAATTGTTAATGTAAAATGACAGTAGAGCATGCCTTTTAGAGCTATGTGGCCTGCCCAACTTAGTTTATCTACGAGATCTAAACATCATGAGTAAATTAGGTTAGGTTTTACAAGAGCACCACCGCGGTCTCAAAGAGTCCTGTTGTGGTAACTTCGATATCTTCTAAGTATCAATATCTGTTAATATATATAAAGACCCAAAGGGAATTCGCTTACAATAAAAAAACCTGCAAAGAAATATTTGATTAATCAAAATTAAAACTTACCATGGATTATTTACGGTGCTGTGTAATCAGGGGACTCAAATGTCCCTTTTACCAACATTTCAATTTTAATTTAGGGCAAGATATGGATGGCAGTTTGAGATTCATTTTCTAATCAACAGGATAAAATCTGAGGGCCTCTTATACTGATAATGGATATGCACAATGAGCCCGAGTAATGGCTCATGGATATACAATATACTTACTTATACACATAAGAATCGCTCTCCAGAGCATTGATCTTACTTAATTAAAATTATATAAAGACTGAAAGGAAATCCGATGACAATTCAAATTCTATGATCTGCCCTTCAATTAAGTCACGTTAAGCTCTTAGAGGCATCACCCCTCTGTCTCACCATTCTCGTCACTTAAGAAAACATAATAAATAAAAAAGTAAATAAAATAGTTTATAATATTATACTTACCATAAAAGATGTATGGTGCCTTATCAAAGGCTCTGGTCCATTCGTTCCAAATTTGATATCTTATATAATTGTTCATATCAGATTAAATGTTGAAAAACCACTGTTTGCATTCTTCTGAAAAAATTTCAAAAAACAAATATTAAAAAACTTTCAAAACACTTATGACAGTTAAACTTAAACAATAAAATTTTTCTAACATAACTTTTTCTTTTCTTCTATTTTAAGGTAAGAGAGAACTCATCTTGCACCAAATGAAGTTTATCTGGATTAAATCTTGGAGAAAACGTTAAATAACAACTCCATTATTACTGTCGTCTTCATCAATACACCATACATTAAAAATGAAATTAAGTAGAGTCAATTTGAGATTTGAAATAGTCGATGACCTCTTCTCTCCTTACACTTACACGATCATATTGAAATTGAGAGATGATCTAATAAGAGAGATAGTCAAATTTGAATTGTGCATATTGAATTAAAATTTAAACCGTAATACACTGTGCAATTATTGCTTTGTTTTGTCTTTTTTATGTTACAACTTTTATCTGAATCTGCTTCAATTGAACAGTTTTCTCTTCATTTTTTATGTTAAATGCATATTGAAATTAAATCTTCTTTTTGTTGTTCACTTACATTAAAAAAAAATATGTAAAAATTATTATAGTAATAAAAGCAATTTTCATAAATAATAGAAGTAAAAAAAAGAGACGTTTTCTAATACAAAACATACGTAATTTTGCATGTTATAACGGAGACTGAGTCCATTTATGATGCAAGATAATCGGTTTCAATTTCATGATAACTTCTATTGTTAAATTGTAACTTTGAACAAACACTTGAATCGCTTTAAGCTAAAATTCTGATGTGGAAATGACCTTATTTAATTCAATTTCGTGTAAAATCAAACAAATAATTGAGATGTGAAATATTTCCGCCACCCATAAAAATCACATTACAAATGCTCATGAAAATTCAAAAAGTGCGTGCATGCCATAAAATTTGATCATGAATGCGTGTGAGATCTCACTTGTGAAATAGTGCAGTTGTGTGGCTCAAATCACAGTTAAATTCACTTCTCATGAGAAAAAAAAAATATTATTAATATGTTAATAAAAAATCTTTTTAACACATTTTTACATTGAAATCCATTTAAGTGAAGTTAGTTAATGTTTTAATGCTGTGACCATTTAATTCGCTTTTATGATGTAAATTCGTTATTTTTTTCATATTAACATATTATGATTGAAGTAAATTTTATGAAATTTAATCGTGAAATTTCTTCATAGCATAATGATGCATGTGACTGTGTGTGAAAGAGTTACAACGGTTATGTTTTCGTGAAATAAATTGATTAATCACAATTACTTGATCAAAAGAGCTTGAAGATAAGCATGACGATGAAGAAAATAATATTAAAATAAAATTATGTTGAACCTTCTTTTTGTTATTATTATTTTATTTTAATATTACTATTATGGGTGTTTTTTTTTTTTGATTCGTATTCGTATTGAAGAGTAAAATGTAAGAAAATAAACAAAAAGTCATGAAACTTTCGTTCTTTTTGCTACATAGTTGCAAATTAATGTGTAATATCATCGTTTCGGACACCAATCCAGCCAAATAATCGACACACACACAGACTTTCACTTGTTCAATAATTTTTTTATATCTCGTTTTTTTTATTATTATTATATTCGTTATTATTATCATATTTTTTTTTTTCTTTTTGACAAAATCATCATATAAAAGATAAATATTCGTGAATGGTTGAATTGTGATATGTAGTGAATTTTAATTTTTTTTATGAGAAATATTTTTAATCTCATTAAATTTGACTATTATTTCATTTACTCATGATATCAATAGGATATGACATTTTTTTAAGTAATGCTGCTTCTTAATGTAAATGTTTGATGGTCGTAGGTTGGTCTTATTACATTACATGAATTCAAGGAAATTTTCCTGAAAAGTTGTTCATGAATCTTTGAGAATTTAAAAAATACATACGTCAACATGGATTTGTTCCTGGAAGGTCAACGGAATCCAATTTGGAATGGATCCAAGAATGGAACAAGGCAACCAAATTGATGCAGTATATACGGACTTTCAGGAAGCATTTCACAGAGTTGACATTAATTTGCTTCTGTCTGAATTACGTGCTTTAGGCCTACCGTCGCATTTTCTTCCTTGGATCTCGTCATATCTGAAAGTCAGATCTCAAATTGTGAAGCTGGAAGCTGCTACATCATCTCTAATTTATTCTTGGTCTGACGTTTCACAGGGCAGCCAATTAGGTCCTTTATTTTAAGTGATATTTATTAACTCCATCTGTAATATTTTTAAGAATTCTGACTTTTTACCGTGACTTTATATAGATAAATACTTAACTTAGATTAGCTTAAACCTTCGTATACATGCATTCACCTCGTACAAGTTTTAACTAGTACTTAATTTTATGTTGTGTGGATGTATACGACGATTTAGGTACGCTAAGTTAAGAATTTATGTATATAAAGTACCCGTTACTCGAAGCTGACGATCTTAAAATTTATAAAGTAATAAGTTTACCTTCTGATGCTGTTGCCTTACAAAAAGATCTTGATTCGTTATCTGTCTGGTGTTCTAATATGTCTCTGTCATTGATTATTCCTAAATGTACAGTGATTTCGTTTAACCGTACGAAAAGTTCTGTTCACTTTATTTACACACTTTATGGGCACTGTCTTAAACGATGTACGGTCATGAAGGACCTTAGCATTTTGTTAGACTCGAAAATGAGATATTATAACCATATCAATCAACTAATAGCTCGGGCTAATAGCATGCTCGGTTTTGTTAAGAGAACGTGTAAGGTTTGTGATGATCGCTTCATGATTAAATCACTCTTTTGTGCATTGGTCCGCCATATTCTAGAGTATGGCAGCGTGAGCTAGAACCCGTGTACAGGAACTGGGCTTCTGAACCAGAGATTTATTTTCAGCCTTGGCATTCTGATTGATTTTCTTTAAAATTTCCATTTAACTAAATTTTAAATAGCTTCAGCGAGATGGTCCATATTGTCAATCTGCAAGTATCCTATGCCTGTAAATAAAAAAACCATTTAAAACACAAAAATTCAACTTGTCATGAAAAAATCCAAAAATTTAAAGTGAAATTTCTTATTTAATCACATTAATGATAACATAATTTTAACACCTTACACAAAATAATAAAAAAAAAATAAAAAATTACACCTATTACAACTATTTCATTCAAAATAATAAATATCAGTTAAAAAAAATTAAATCCATTGAAATACAAAATTTTTACTACAAAATAAGAAAAGAGATAATAAAAATTGAGGTAATAATATTCATTTCATGAATTCAATTGATTCAATTACATACATTTTCTATAAATGTACATTTTTTTTTATTATCTTTCACAAATAAAAATTTTATTAAAATAAGAAAAAAAACGCATAAAACTTGTTTATTGTCGTCTCTTTCTCTATATATTTTTTTAATATTAATGCATGTAATACAGCCACTTAAATTTACTTTGGTATGTTAAATTTTTATATTTTATATTAAAAAGACTTAACTTATAAAGTGAGATCACAATAATAATAATAATAATAATAATGCGTAATGAGTGTGTAAGACGGCTATAGACGGCTACAGACTCCGCATATATGCAACATTATTCGATTTTCACAAAATATTCATTGAATAAAATTACGTATTGAAGTCCAAAATATAAATGTAACTTGACATACTAGTTTCTCTTCTACTCTGTGTGTGTGTGTGTGTGTGTGTGTATGTCTCTGTATGGCTGTATGTATGGAACTGTGTATGATAATAAAAAAACTTTATTAAGCGACAACTTTTAAAATGCGCTTAACAAGTTTTTTTTTGTATGCTGCGTCTTAAATTACTATATTAATATGATTATATGAGCCAGCAGTAGCAGCAACAACAACACCAACCCGGAAATAGTCTTTGAAGTGAAAATTATGTGTATGTAATATGATTATTATTATTCGTCTCTTTACATTGAACAGGTTGATTTCTCGCCTACATTTCTCAATACAATTTTTTTTTCATCCATTCATTTTTTTTTTTTAAATTTAATCGATATCTTTAATTAATTCAAATGGTATTGTGTATGTTACAGGTGATTGTTGGGTTGTAACCACTGTCCAGTCAATAATAATTATCATATCAACACTCTTTACCATTTTACTTGAATTTTATTTTTTTTATTTTTAAAATGATCAATGCAAATCTTGATTTTCGTTTTCAATGTAATTAAATGCTGATTGAAAAATATTTTTTTTCATTTAATTGAGATTTTCCATTGATAATTTAAAAACTTTTTTTCCTTGTTTCTTAACATCTTAATCTCATTTCTTGTCGTCTGTTATCAATGAATGTTTATGTGATTAAGTGTGAAAATTGATAAAATAAAACAAAATTGTGTGATTTGCATGACGATTTTGTATGAGGACAGGACAGGAAGTTTTTAATGCTTACATGTTTTTTTAATTCCAGTTTAGATCTAATTGTAGATTTCAATGGAAATGATTAATTATTTAATTTGTGAGACATTTAAGTTTGTGACGTATCAATTATAGTGATTTTTAATTCCAATTGGTAGTTTGAAAATTGTTCCTAGTTCTCTCATAGTGACCCTTTCACCCCATGAACTATGATAAAAATTTAAAACGTGACCGTGAAAGATATACACGAGCGCATTTCTTTGTAAAGAATTCGCCAATTGTAAAGAATTCGACCGAAAACACATCTTTAAATTTTAATTTTATCGTTATAAAGTCAAAAATATCATTTTTTGGGTCTTATATCGTTTTTTTGGATTTTATATCGCTTTGCAGTCGGCCATTTTTTTAAATACTTGGTGACATTTTTCAATGTCGGTCTTTTTGAGTTAGCTATTTTGAGTTAATCCGCCATTTTGAGTTAATACACCATTTTGAGTTATCCGCAATTTTGGGTAAATCCGCCGTTTTAGGTAAATCGTCCATTTTGGGTTAATTCACCATTTTGAAATTGACATAGACGGACAGCACGGCCACCCACAATACAATACAAAATTTTCCGGAAAATTCATTTACAGAGAGAAAAATCGTTAAAAACTTCACTGAGGTTTTCATTTCTGAACTTAATGGAATTCAATCGATCTAAAACTGCCTCATATTCTGTGCTTTTCTCCCCAAATTCTCATAACGGCACTCAAGGCCTTTTCCTGCTGAAATCTTGAAAGCAATCTTTAACTTAATGAAGTGAATCACTTCCTGTCTCCAGATTTCCTCAATTTCATTAAAATTAATTTAAAAACATAAATCTTCAATCAAACGGCATTCTCTCATATTAAAATCATCAAATAAATCAAAATTTATTATTATTATTAGTAAAACAATCATCAAAACCTCTTAAATTAGCATCATTATCAATCAAATCTAAGATTTCTTCCATTTTTTATTGTTTTAAATTTTGTTTATTTTATTCGTAATTTTAATTCAAACAATCTTAATGACATTTTTAATGCACGAAAACAAAATAACTTATTTAATGAAACAGAAAACAACGGAAACAATCAAAAATATTTTTAACTAAATTTTTTTTAAGTTAAATTCACACGCATATAAAAAGCATATTCAAATTTAGCTAAAACAACAGAGAGAATTCTCTTCACTTTTTCCTTTACTTTAAATTTAAATATTGAATTTCACGACACAGCAACAATCGAGCTTGGAATTAAACCTTCAAAATTTTAACTAAAATATAACTAAAATGTATAAAATTTTATTATTTCTTTATTTATTTTTAAAAATATTTTTTTTTGTGTGTCAAAATAATGCGATTTTTTCTTCAATTTCATTTCATTTTATTTCATTCATATACAGAACAAACATGACCAGACATAGATTTTGCCTACTTTTCTTTGTTGTATGATGACCTATTTCTTACCCATATACACATATTTTTCTTATTATTCGTATGATTCAACGTTGTAAAGTTAAAAAAAAAAATGTAAAAAAATAAAAATCAAAGAAGAGTTGAGTTAAGTTTCATAGTAAAATAGAAAAAAATAATAATAATAATAAAATAAAAGATTGTATTCATATTGTAGATTTTTTTCTTGTTTTGAATGACGATTAAATTTAAAGTAAGAGTATGATTCCATGAATTGAAATGCGAAAAGAAAAGAAAAGAGAAAAAAAATATGATAAAATTTTTATATCTAGAATCATTATCATTGTATAGACTTTGTAACTTGTGGTTATGGATCGTTAAATGAAAGAGAGAAGAAATGTGAGCTGGTGTAATTCGATATGATACACGATAGACATTGTAGATACGCATTGAATTGCAATTCACTAAAAAAAAATATGTACGATTTGTAGAAAGAAGGAAACTGATAGTGAAGATTTTTCGCATTAGATATGCTTTCATTCTCTAATAAAATCGAATTTCTAAAAAAAAATATTGATGAAAGTATTGATTTCAGTTCGATTGAGTTGAAAATTTCTAGTTTAAATGAAATTCAATAAATTCAGAGCCTAAGATGAAAATTTTGAGACACTCAAGGTTGGTTAATAGTGAAATTTTATTATAACCGTAGACAGAATCCAAAGCTTAATTTTAATTGCTAAAAATCTGTCTCTGTTGCTTGGATAAACCGCTGCGTAAACGCTAAGCAAATGCTTAAATGCTCGGTAAGCGCAAAGCAAGAAATTTAATGTAAGCACTAAGCAAATGATCAAGTTATCCGTGAACGCTAACCAAATTCTTAAATGCGACGTAAAAACAAAAGAACAAACGTTCGGTAAGCGGTAAGCAAATGCTTTTATGCACTGCAAAGGCTACGCTAAAGATAAAATGCTCCGTAATCGCTCTGCAAAAACTCACATGCTCCGTAAACGTTAAGTAAATGCTCAAAAGTAACGTACACGCTAAACAAAAAAGGTTCCTTAAGTGCTAAGCAAAGGATCACATCCTCTTTAAACGCCAAGCAAATAATCAAATTCTCCGTAAGTGCTATTCAAAGCATCACAACCTCCGTAAAGATAAGCAAAAGCTCAGATGCTTCGTGCTGAGCGCTAAGCAAGGAATTAAATTTTCCATAATCACTAAGAAAACAAGTAAGTTAAGATAACAAGTTTTCCGTAAGCGCTAAGCAAATGATCACATCTTCCGTAAAGAATCAAACGTTCAGTAGCAAAATGATACGAGAATGATTAAGTTCTCCGTAAACCCTAAGCAAAGCCTCAAATGCGACGTAAGCACTTAGAAAAGGAACAAAAGTTCGGTAAGCATTAAGCAAAAGATTAAATTTTCCGCTAGAGTTACGCAAAGATAAAAAATGCTCCATAAGCACTAAGTAAAGAATCACATTCTACGTAAACGTTAAGTAAAGAATGAAATGCTTCGTAACCGCTAAGCAAGATCCTAATTACGACCCTTTATACAAAACTAAGTTTTCTACTGGACTCTCATAGGTGTCCCACTTTTTTTTCTCGTGTGTGTAAAATTTCATTCCAAATTTCAAACTCTTTTAACTCCTAACATTTAATTTTACCGACAAAAAAAAACAATCAAACATGATATCTTTTTATCCAATTTACAAACAATTTACATTTTAAATTCAGACATATAGAAAAAAAAATAATTTAACCGATAGTAAACACAGAAACCGCAACGTTCTTGTATTTTTATTACAAATTCTATTGTATGCCATTTTATTACATTATCATTCAAATATTTACAATAGAAAACAATCACCGCTCCATTATTTTATTATGGAGAACTTTCATTCGTGGTATAAAGTTACTTTGCATTGTAAAAACTATACGACTGAAATAAAATGAAATTGAATAAGAATAGAAGCAAAAGCAAGAGCAACATTAAAATTGAATTAACATGAGAAAAAAAACTAAAATAACAAACAATATCATAACATAGAAAATGTGAAAAAAAAGTAAAGTAAAATAAAATAAAAATCCCCATTAAAAGCGACAACAAGAAGATTATTCTCTATTAGTTTGGTTCTCTGTGTTTTGATACTGCTTTTCGCATTTTTTTTGAAGCTGAAACAATAAAAATCTACGTATTTTTTTCTTTTCTTTTTTTCATCTTCAAAAAAAAAAACAGTGTGTTTACAAGTCATAAGCCTTTAACATTCAAACATTGGGTTAGTGGAGTGTGCTTTAATAATAATAATAAATATGCAAAGTGATGAAATAATCTTCAGTGTTCTTTTTCTCTCTTTTATATATATATTTTTTTTAAATAATCGGTTTTAATCACATTGTAAACATATTATGAACATATGGAACAACTAAATAGTAAATGATAGTAAAATAAAAGGGGGGAATGTAAAGGTGAAAAGAAATCGAAAAGAATGATCATAGAATGGATGAGAAGAAAGAAAAAATAAAGGTTAAGTCAAGGTTTTGTAACGGTGTCTCTCGTAAGCGGGCTTGTTAACAGTTGTTTTTTTCTGTTTCTTTTCTTTTCTCGTTCACGTTCTTGTTATTTCTTTTGATCTACTGACATAAAAGAGAGATGTGTATTTTAGAAATTGAATTTTGAGAATGATTTTAAATGATGAAATATCATGAATGTGAAAAAATCACGTGATCATTACGATCCAATAGGGGGCGCTTCAGAAGATCAATGAATTTCATTGTGACTGAAGTACTTCTCATTTCATACGGTAATTTGTTAAAGAGTAATGGGCCTGTATATGAGATCTGTCTGCTGCCCAAGGCAGTCCTGATATTCGGTGACCCTACCTTGAAAACATCCTTGAAATTCAAATGATAATTTCTAAAACTGAAGTTTGTATGATGAACGATTTCACAATCTTAACTATTTGAACTTCGTGAATACCTCTGATGGGAAGTACATTTCGTATATGTTCACTATATGGTATAACTACGTTTATTAGTTATTTTAAGCTCTACGCCACTTTACTCATCTCAAATTACTCAAATCCTCTCTACAATATTGGGAGACGTCTTGTCTCGTTGAAGCCACGATCAGAAAGAAAAACTCAATGCAATGTCCTTTTGACATTCCATTTGGGAGCTACAATGCAGCGGTCTTATTCAAAACGACGGTTACAATGGTGATAAACCAATGGTTGAATTCATTCGACATCATCGTCGATCACACGCTCGCTATGAACTACGCTGTGATCACATTAGGCAGAATTTCAATCATGTCATAGTTGTCTACCATATTCGCTTTTTTTTTCTATGCTTGTATCTACTACTTTTGCTCCAATGACTTTACTCTGGCTGCAGTTCTGGGCTTACTTGCTTATATTTAAGCCAACAGTTGTATGGTACAGACATCAGAGATACCTTCACTTGACACGACAATTTCCCTCAATGTAGGTTTTAGTTGACTTTGAAAGTTGATTAAAAGTCTAGTCCCTTTTTCTCTTCCAGCAATTAGTGACCTCAACTTTAACAACCAAAATTTTCCAATTTAAATCAAAATTGAACCAGATAATTATACCACGATAACATAATAATTTAATGTATCAAACATTATCACGTAACATACTTTTTTATGTATGAAACCTTTTTTTTTTGTAATTCCAAAACAAAAAAAAAATGTCTTTAAAAAACGAGTAATGTCTACACACATTATTACTTCAATTTCATTTTTTAACGTACATATTTCAGCTAATTATACTGTGACTATGCGTATGCGTCTCCGAAAGAAACCTGTTATAAATTGCACTTTTGATTAATAAGTGAAATACGTTAAAAATTTGCATTCTACTTGACATAATTTTCTGTTTACACTTTTTCTCATACCGTACTCAATTTGCAGTTCTACATTTTTTTTCTTTCTCATTTTACACATATTTGCATGAACACTTTCAAATTAATGTTAAAAAAAAAACATAATTTTTCTCACATATTATGCATTTTTAAATTACATTGAATACGAGATGAGCATTAAAATTATAATAAATCAGTCAGACAGTGAAGTAACCACACACACATGAACCGATATTATTTGAATTTTTTTATTACTTTGATGAATGAATGTGACAAATTAGAGGTGATCAGTGTGGTTTTTCTTCTTTCACTTGAAGACTCGCCTCAAATATGTGTTGCAGTCAAAAAAAATTATAATTTAATAATAATAAAAACTTAAAATAGGGTCACCATGCAAAAAAAATGCATAAAGAGATTTTGTCACATAAAATTTTCATCATAATGACCATATTTTTTTTGTATTACGTCCACAATGCAATAGATAGAGAGAGAGATTTCTCATACTTCAAGTAAGTAAGTAATACATGAAGATTTTCACATTCTTCTTCATTCATGTAGTTGTTGCATTGCAAAGTGATTTACAGAAAATTTTTCAATATTTCACTCTTACTATATCTTGGTTAATGTAATTCATGAATTTGTATTGAAATGTTTGCCTTATAATAATAATAATAATTATGTGTTGTTTGTGAACTAAAACAAACCTGTCTTTAATGAGCTTTTTATTTTTCTTTCACTGTTATTTCACTATAATTGAGTTAGTGTAGTCGATGCAATTATTGAAAATATTGCGTCAAAATAAAGATTTTTGTATTATTAAGAGAATGATACGTAATTAAATTTCAATATTGATTGAATGTCTCGTGCAGTAAGAGCTATGTCTATTAAGAGTCTCTCATGTTTTCAGATTGAGTTTTGATGTCGATGAATATGGTAAATGGATGATTCGCACAAAGTTTTAACGTTCCAGGTCAATTTTCAGACTTTTATAGGGCCTGGAACCCATATTGGCTAGCCTGGTTCATCTTTCTGTCTTAAACACAGCACAAAATATAAAGACGTCTATTACTTACTTCTCCGGCGCTACGTCCATTTTTTAGACTGGGCCTGTTGAAGCATAACTTTCCAAGATTCTCTATCTTGCGCTTGATGTTTGCAGTTATGCACCTTAATATTCGCAGGGCTTGTTAGATGCCATCGATCCGCCCAACACCTTGACGACCCTTAATATCGTTTTGTAATAGCGCAGCTTAGGCTCGATCGGAGTCTATTCGTGCAAAATGACCTGCCCCCTTACCAGTCAGAAATCGAAAGCAGATTCCCAAGATCACCTCAGCCACTTTATATTTTGGGCTTTTTGTAATCCACATAAATCGTTCTGTATGTACTAGTATTGTCTTATCCTAATTAATGTGCATATTGTTTTTTCTCGAATAGTAAGGGTACTATGGATGATTCAGACATATGACAATCTTATGTCTCGTACTATTGGTAGGTGGTCACCCATCCAACAACGAGCACCATTCACAGCTGCTTAACCTAGTCGAACGAACGACTGTATGCTAAACCACTGCACCAACGGTACGAAACTTACTAAAGATAAATTGTGTCAATCTCTTCTGAATTCTTTCGATGTATTCCATATTCAACTTATAGTATGTGGACCAGATCATCAATCAATTTATTGCATTATCTGAATGCTAAACTAGAATCTGAAAAAAAAATGATAAAAAACAATAATTACTTTCAATATTAAGGTTAAAAGTTCTTATCTAACATTTCAAATTTCTGTCAGTTATAAAAACCAAACAACATAATTATCATTCACAATTTAACACTATTTTACTTCTTACTTACCTACCTTTAATTATACTTTACATCACACTTGACCTCTGTAATTTAATTTTTTTTTTATTTTAAATTGATAATGACACGATTTATCCACTGCTACTCATATTTAATTTTTTAATGAACACTCATTCTAACGGATATTGTAATATTTCATTAATTTTTTTTATGTTTTAAAATCTCTTGTCTTTCAAAAGCAATAAAATTATTGGCACTCCTTCTTTTTTGTAAGTGCTTGCTTCTGTTCAAAAATTTGATTTATTTTCATTTTTATCATGATTTTTTGTGTAAGTAATTATTTGTTTAGTTTATTGACTGTTGTGATTTTTTTTTTAAATTTCTGTACCAAAATTCAAATTACTCAAATGATTCTGGGTCAAGAGACAATTTAAATTTAAAATGTAAATTATTTTCTGTTCAATTAACATAATAATGTTATTACTAAAATAATAACAATGAAAGTGGACATATACACGAAAAATAATGTTATGATTCATATTCCATGTCTTTGACCTTTGTTATTGCCCTCACACGACGAGCGACTTACATTGAATGGGCTTGCTACTTAAATGTACTTTTTATTTTAAAAAATGTTGATCAAATCTCGAAAAGGGAGGAACAATAGTGCGTCATTAATCATGCTAATGCTAAAATTTAAATTTAACTTACATCTAATTCAAATAATTTCGTTTTCGTGTTGTTTTTAAAAGTAATTTTTTTTTTTTGAACAATTTTGTTTTCATTTTCTTACATTGTTGTTATTATTTTTGTTTCATTGAATTTACATTGCAATTTCTCGCTTTATCTCTTTTGTACTTGTTTTTAAATTAAAAATAATAACAAAATTATATGATTTATGCGGTTTATCATATACACGAATTGCTCTACATTTTGTTTTAAGAAAAAATGAAGAAGACGGAAAAAGTTTCGCTTTTAATGTGAATGAAAATTAAAAGTAAATTTAAGTTGCAAAATAGATGGAGTGGAAATAAATCGGTTTAATGTTTAATTTTTACCAAAATTTATTTGATTTTTTTGCTTCGTCCTTATTGTTCATTGAACATTTCGATGAATATGAAATTGAAGTTAATGTTTGCGATCCATTTCACATTTGGCCATATCACTCCAAAGTGTTTTTGAAACATGATTAAGATCTATTTTAATTGAGGGATATGAACTTACTAGTAAGGTTTAACGCCTACTTAGAAAGTTCTGAGGCAAAAGTATAATCCAACGAGGGTCTTGTAGGCTCTAGCATGCCTTTTTTAATTCCTAAACATCTTCAATACGATTCTAAAATTATTTCCCCGTGAAATAAAGCCTTTTGATTGAAGATGAAATTTACCAAATTGATGTAATGGTTTCATTTCAACTACAGCTGTGACACTTCCAGTTTCTAATGTCTTCTCTTGAAAATCCAAGTCCAAGTAAATGAAGGTTCTTTCAATTCTTAAGATTAGCCTATGTTGGTTTTTCTGAAGTTTGTTAACTGAAAACTTTCCACTTTTATGCTTTTAACCTGATTTAATGTTAGCTACTACCAAAAAACTTTTTATACTTACCTTCCATTACCAACGGCTTACCTCTCAGTATCTGTAGAATGTCTTCGACTCTCCTTTCATTTTAGCTTCCCTCAAACCAAAAACGTTCATCTTACAATGTTGCTACATCTAGATAAAATTAATAAAATATGATCATATTCAACTTAAAACCCAAAGAATTTTACTTACCTCGCAGCTTAAAAGTGAAATTTAAAACATAATTAAAATATCCATTGTTTTAAACAAGTATTCACTTCCATTTTCCATCTTTTAATTTTATTTTTTTTTTGATTAATTTGTCTGTGGACTAGTTCTCAAATAATGTGTTCCACTTTTTGCTGTTAATTTTATTCACAAGTTCATATAAAATTATTATTAATAATAATGATAATATAAAATTTTACAGGAAAACAAAAAAAAAATAAACAATATAATAATAATAATAACAACAAAAAGGTAGCTCTAATTAACAGCTTAATACAAAACTAAGCACACAATGCTTTTAATTATCATTAATTTTTTTGTATGATGAATTTTCATGATTTTTTGCATTGAAACTCGTGATGCAATTGAAAAAAATATTTCAATTTTTGAAGAAAAAGTGTTATAAAAACTGAATAAATTTTTATTTTAATTCAAAGTAAATAACATTTACCTATTTCTGGTATGTGAATTATTATTGTTTATGTGAATTATGAGGCATGATGTTAAAATATTTTCACAAAAAATCAAAGTGCAAGAGGTCACACATGTGTGTGATATTGACAAATATTTGTGTGAACAACAAAATACACACTATTTAAAGTTAAAGAGATTTCCCAATCAATAGATTTTAAGTGTCATTTTTATGTTATTATTATGATGTTTTTTTTCCTACCAAAAATATGTGTATTAATTAAGTTCAAGTTGAATATTTATTGTTAATTTTTGATAATCTTCTTTTAATGATTTTTAATATTCATCTGTTTTGAAGTCACCGAACAGAAAAAAAATAGTATTTTAAAAAAAATTACCTGAATGACCTTCACACACATTTCGGAGACATTATACCTTAACCCATTAACCGCCGCTGGTCGATTTTTCGACCAGTAACTTTGGAGCCGGATTTCTCCCAAAAGGTCTTAAAACAATTTCTTCAAATTTTCAACATAAATAATTAGACATGTTTTAAGGATGTCCAGCCAGTTATTTTGATTTTTTCGATTATTATAAAAAAATTATTAGCAGAAATAAGATGGAAAGTCATGTTATTTTTCCCTCTTCGTACAACATTTCTGTACGTATTTCTGTGAGATTATACGAAACTTTCAACCGGCTCTCCTGTAAAATTTTTGTATGAAACTCAAAATTTTCATCGAAACGAAAAGTGATCACTGTTACGCAATGAACAAATCCTAGAAGAAAGTTTTGCTCTAAACTCAATATTTCTAGGAGAGGCGGTTAATGGGTTAATTTCATTATAACTATTTTACTTGTGTTAATCCCACACATGATTCCATGTCTCAATTATTACAAAATTGAATCTCTAACGGTGATGACTTATGATTTTTTTTTATTTGAATTGAATTAAATGACGTGCCTTTATTGATATTTATTTTATTTTATACCACTAAAATATACAAAAGTATCATATTTAAAGTGCAACTTTCCATTCAAATTTTTTAAGATTGCATTTCAATATCTTGAGATGATTAAAAGAAACACTTAAGAGGCAACAGTCGATAAATTTCTATACAACTTAATGTAAATTTTAATGAAATGACCTTCGATTTGTGTTCGGTTATTCACTTGTTTATACAAAATTAAAGAGTTTCTCGAATGCATTTTATTATGATGCATCTTTACTTGATGACTTTAACATGAGTCAAAATTAACGATACCTTTTAAAAGTATTAATAAAAGTGAGATAATGATTTTGATGTGATTATAAATGTTTTTTATGCGATTAATTATCATTTATTATTAAATGATTATTGTTATTGATGGTGTGGAAGATGTTTTCTTTGATATTTACGTCGATATCATTTGATGACATACCAATTGTGCTTTATCGCATGTCGTGAGATGTGAGGTCAAGGTATGATGATAACTGTTCTTTGTAGTTGTTGAGTACTGTGATGACTTTTGAGCTCAAATAAAATTGGGTAGCTTTATTAAAGAGCTTTAACGATTGATGTAGTTTTCGGGATTTTTTTGGAAACTTGTCATTTTAGTTATTCATGCTTTGGCTATGGAAGTGTTCAATTTCATCTTGCTATATGTCATGACCAACACTCGGCAGATTCAAGATCTCGATCAGCTTGAGGGGGCTGATGAAAGCCATTCTCAGCATTGAAATCTTTGATGACAATTTATATATATATAAAGACCCAAAGGGCATCCGGTTCCAATGTTGAAGCCTTCTGAGATGAGTTTCACATCTCTATAATCAGCAATGCAGCGTTGTCTACGCGACAAATCAATTATGAAGCCAACAATGTCATTTTATACTTACCATTGATATTTTGAAGCATGATTGTATCACCAACCGTCTCCACTTTGAATTCCTTGAAATAGGCAAATATTCTTCTTACCTTGTTCAAATTTACATGATGAATTGTTTTGCTGAAAAAGAATTAGCAAAGTAGTGTCAGCAGTGTTCTTAAACATTATTTTAGTTTGAAAATAAAATTTTCTTACCTTTTAATTGAGTCAATTTTATGTCTCCCTGAAGACCTTAGAATATCAATTTTTCACTAGTACCACCTTCTAGTCTGTACCATCACTGAATGATTCAAATGCAATCTCATCATAATCTTCCAATTTCTTGCACGGTACCAAATATGGCTCCAAAATCTGTCACTCTCAAATCTGAAACTAGATTTAATTTAAATTTAAAAAAACCTTTTCAATTCATTTAGTGTCCTTGGCAATGAAGATTTCCATCATCGTTTCAAAACAAAACATTGACTCAACTTCACTCAGATAAGATCACAGGCACATTCATACACTCTGTTTTTGTTTTTAAAATGTGAACTGTGTGACTTTCAACTTGAACATTTTTCAAAGAAATTTTTTCATTCCATTCATTCATCAAAAGTTTGATTCAAATCATGAATGTAAGGTGTAAATTTAGATTACATCTTTATTTAAATTTAATTTTAAAAATTATGAGTCAAATAAAAATATTTCTCAAGCAATTAAAATTTTATTGTATCTCTTAATTAATATTTTAATATTTCGAAGGACATCAACTGTGATTTAAATTCACGAATATTCATAAAAATTTAAATGATATTTTTTCCATCACATGGACAATGAGCAAATTTATTAAATTTAACAATACAAGGCAATTCAATTTAAAATTTCATCATAATAATTATTAAATGAAATTCCATTTGATGCCTCATTAATTTAAGTCAAATTTTCTTCGCAGTTCATTCAATTTATCAATTAAATGCTTCGCATTATCTAATAAAAGCCGAAATATGTGTGAAATTATTTTTTTTTAATTTTATTCATCATGTGGTGTGACTTGAAAAAAATTATAATTTCAAAGTGAGGTCAAGATAAAAATTTCTTGTTATTATTATTATTTTACTTGAAAAAAAAATTTGAATTGACATCTCTATTACAATAATAGCTTAGATGTCGATTGAAATGTAATCACCAAAAAATAAGTGTGTGTGCAAAAAAAATTTAAATTAAATGACTCAATTAAAAAAAAACTAGTGTTCACTTTCAATGTATTCACGATTGGAATGTACTAGAAATTTATTTTAAAATATTTTTCATATTAATCAGTTCCGTATTTGATCGTAATTATGATGTGAGTGATGTGATTTAACATGCAATTTTTTAATTAATTAATATTTTATCATAAAAATCGCTCTGTATGGAGGGTATGTGGGTGTATGTGCGTGTACGCAATGTGACGTATCTGACGGATTAAAATACTTTAAATACCTAAACAATAAAAAAAAACCGTTTTCAATTAATTCGATTTAACAGTCAAAAAGATTAAAATGAAATGAAAGTCCTTGACATTGAAAGGTAAAAACAGTTGGCAAAGTGTGAAGTGCTGTGATAAGTAATAACAGTAAATTGTAAAAAAAATTATTGAACAATTTAATCCATTGAATGTGTTTTTTTTGTTTTCTTATAATGAAAAGGTAAAATTACAAGATGAAATGAAAAGAAGAGACGACCATCATTTAAACATCATACACATGTTCAACAATCAATCTCTAACTCAAGTCACTTATTATTATTATTTATTTACTAAAATTTTTTTTGTTTTGTATTTTCTGTAATCTATTGTGAATTAATTGAGTTTTAAGAGAGTGGAAGATTTCTCCTTTCAATGAGATGTTTTTTTTTTCTTTATTTTTTTTATATTTTATCATTTTGTATGAAACACATCTAATCTCTCTATTTAAAGTAAATGCCATACCACGACAACCTATTTATCATCGTCACTTTACTTCAAATATTATTATGAATTACACTTTTAACATATTTTTTTCTGCTTCAATTGTTTGTTTTGTTTTAATTTTGTATTTTTTTTTTGAATGCTGGTGAAATGAAAAGTAAAAAAAATATTATCATGTTAATGAAATCATCATGAGGATACTTACAGCGATTTATGGTTGAATTTTGTGTCATGATAACTCTATTTTGGTTGTAAAACTTCTTGAGTAGGTGATTTATTTTCAAATCTTGAAGAGATAAGATCGGGAACTGAATTAAGATTATGAAATGAAATGAGTGAGAGAAATTTTTGTTGAAATAAATTTGGTTCAAGAAGAAGGTTTTTTGATTTGATGTGAAAGATTTTCATGTTTTCAATTGAGTTGCGAACAAGTCTCCTTTTTGACGAATTTCTCATCTAAACTAGGACCTTATTTTGACAGGTGTGTCATTTTGACAAGTCTCCCTTTTTGACAAGCTTATAATCTAAACTAGGATCTCATTTTGACAGGTGTGTCATTTTGACAAGTCACCCTTTATTGACAAGCTTATAATCGAAACTAGGATCTCAATTTGACAGGTGTGTCATTTTGACAAGTCTCCCTTTATTGACAAGCTTAAGCCCTGATCTCACTATGGATTTAAAACTTGGTTACATCCGTCAAAATGAATTGACATTTTTTTTTGACGGATAACTTAAATCCATTTTGCCATAATTGTAATAAATATTTGTTTTATTTTTTTCCATAAGTCATAATATAAAATAAAATATAATACATAAATTGATTTAGATAACACCGCAGGATATTTTCTATTATTTTGCACTTGTAACAATAGTTAATTTTTATTTTTTTGCTTATTTACATTTGTCTTCCAAAACGTATAGTGTGTTCGATCAACTTAGTTCCATCCGTCAAAATCTTGAAAAAAATTATTTTGACGGATGTAACCAAGTTTTAAATCCATAGTGAGATCAGGGCTTTATCATCTAAACTAGGATATCGTTTTGACAGGTGTGTCATTTTGACAAGTCTCCCTTTTTGACAAATTTCTCATCTAAACTAGGATCTCATTTTGACAGGTGTGTCATTTTGGCAAGTCTCTCTCTTTGACAAGTTTCTCATCTTAACTAGGATCTCGTTTTGACAGGTGTGTCAATTAAATTACGAACAAGTCTCGTTTTTGACAAGTTTCTCAACTAAACTAGGATCTCATTTTTGACAGGTGTGTCATTTTGACAAGTCTCCCTCTTTGACAAATTTCTCATCTAAACTAGGATCTCATTTTGGTAGGTGTGTCATTTTGACAAGTCTCATTTTTCGACAATTTTCTCATTCGAATTAGGATCTCAATTTGAAAGGTTTGCCATTTTGACAAGTTTCTCATCTAAACAAGGATCTAAATTTGACAGGTTTGTCATTTTGATAAGTCTCTCATCAACCTTAAAATGCTAAAAAATAATTTTAATTAAAATTTTTTGGTTTAATTACGGTTAATTCAATTCAATATCCGCGAATTCCACTCAATTCAATATCGTATGACTTTTATTTTTTTATTGTAATTTTGCAATTGGATGCTGTAAGTGAGCGAATGTCTTTTTTGTTGTTCTTTTTTTTCGTCTTCTTATTTTATTTTACTTTTATTATTATTATTTTGTACATAATCGTCCAAAACGAAGTGAAAGTTTTTATAAGTGTAGATAGTAATAAATATTTATTACAAAGCAATCTACTATCCATATACGTAGCTGTATGTGTGTGTGTATGTATGTGGTTAAAGTAACTCGATCGTAGTCGAAATAGGAATAAGGTACGAAATCTAACTGAAAAGAAGAAAAAAAAGAGTAATAATAAAAGTAAGAAATTTATGTACTAAGAGTTTGATTCTCAAATAAATGATATAATAAAAAAAAAAATTACCTGATCATTCGAAAAAATAACTTTCGCAAGTTATAATTTAAGTAGTTGTAAAATTCTAATAAGCATATCTATGAATGAATGAGTATTACTTTCTTTTGTATAAAGATAAATATTTGTAGTAGAAATACTTTTATAACAAAAACAGGTTTTTTGCTTGATGTAGCTCATGTCTCTTTGATTTACGTGGGAAATTTATCTGAAAAAAAAATTAAAAAATTTAATTTGCATTAAAAATTTCATATTAAAATTAATTATGCGTGATAAATTTAAATTTAAAGCAATAATAATTATCCTTGACCATATAAAAAATACTTTGAAATTCCTTACTTCGCACTAATTGTGTGTGATATCATCAGCAAATTACATGCAAAAACTAGATTTTGTATTAAGCTGTTAAGTGAAGTGAGTCAACTCAATTTAATATGAAAAAAAACAAAATTTACCACTTGTAACATGATTTTCCATTAAAATTACAAATCAGCCTTGATCAAGAACATTTTTGCCTCTCATAACATGTGAATGCAGTAATATGACCAGTTTCAGTTTCATTTTACACCGAAATAAATAAAAATAACAAAAAATATTAATCCTATGAATCATCTTCAGGATTTTTAAATTTAACACAGAAATTTCTGGTAATTTTTAACCTTGATCTTTAGTTTCAAGAACAAAATGATCATTTTTTGGTATCTAAATTCAATTCAATGGTAGGAAGATATCATTAAATTTAAATAATCACCTATTAAAATCAAGAATCGATAAATTTTATGACTTTAAATCTGAAAATCCTTACAAATTCTAATCGTTTTGTTATTTAAATTAAAAAAAAAAAATAAATAAAAATGAATATTTGACTTATGAATATGTAAATTGTTTATATGCAAATATCTTACAGTAAATATTTTTTGTTATCATATTATATCATTCAAATGAAAACGAAATTGAAACATGTGCCAGACATAAATAACTGTGAATTCAACTATTTATATGTGTTGAGTTGGAAAAAAGTAAACTAATGAATAAAGTAGAATTAATTATTATTATTATTATTATTACATTCTAGATGTTTTTGAAAAATTTCTTGTGAAACCGGTGTTTTTTACATGCATGTGTATTTTGATGAAGTTTGTCCAGTTTAATCGACTATTGTTCATATTAGGCAGCTGGAAATCCTTGAAATTCTTTCAACTTTGCTTGAAATACTGAAGTTTTTTTATGATGTTGGCAAAAATGACTAAATTTATTGAAACAAATTCTGAAAAAAGCAGTTAAATTGAATAATAACTTAATAAAATGATGTAATAATCGAGAGTTATTCACTCACTTATCTTTATAGGGATGTATTTTATGGGTTTTTTATAGTTCTGCTTTATTTAGTTCTGAAAGTGGTGAAAGGTGCTTGAACTTTGACGGAACTTCAATAAATATCTGCACTAATCACATGTCATTATCGTGGGTTCGAATCTCGTAAACTCCAATTACTTCAACTCAACTGTGTCATTTTTGACCCATGATGGTTAAAAATAGTCTTTATTTTGATCAGAGGCTCGTTCTTACCATAATTTGTTGGATGAGATTGAGAGAAGTTCAGGTGTCTTGTGATATACAGATTTGATCTATTTATTTATTTCGTGTGTCACCTCAGTGATCTTGCAATCCTTAAAGAAGCTCCACATAAGACAGGTGACAATTAGTAGGTTTAGATTTAGGTTGTCTCACATAGGAAGCGTCGATCAAGCCCTGGTTGCCATGTTGCCAATTCAAACTTTTTTGTTTCTTGTCGATAATGAAACCTAAACTTTGTTTGTTCGGTCTTTCAAATCATTCAAGCTTCATTATGACCTCTTGAAATTCATTACGCATTTCAAATATTTTTCATGGGCATCTCCATCAACGTCATCTCATTTAGTTGTAAGTTTCTTTCATTCCAATATCCTTCAACCATTTTTTGCAATAGCATCCAGCTGGCAAGTGGAGAGGTCCTTAAGGTCGGTCCACAGACTATTTTCAATTATTTCTTTCATCTGCACCATATAAACTTTTATCCTGGCCAAGGCTTCGAACCTGAGTCATTGTTGTACAAGACGAAGTCGTTGACACAGACGGCGACAACGAGAGAATAAATTTGAGTTTTTTGAGGTTCAAATGTTCTCAAGTTTACTAATAATACATAAATGAGATCCATGAGATTTTCAGAGACGCTGAACGAATACATTTATTAATTTTATTTTTTTTTAATGCTTCATCTCCATTTCGAAGGCCTTGTTGAAACGGACACCTGGCAATAATATTTCATTTTATCTTTGTTTTCCTTTACGACTTTGGCTGGTTCCTCTTCGACTTGTTTCTCCTCTCTTTGTTCTCAGTTAATTCCACGTAATAGACAAGTTGTTGAAAAAAATACAACAACGACCGGAAATTTATTTTGAGATTGTCACCAATATAATAATATAATTCCCTGCTTTCTTTCGGAATGAGTGGTCATTTGTCTAGTCCCCAGGTTCAATCGGAAGGTTTACACTTACCTGAAAGGTTTTTATCTGATCTAAGGCCTTCGAAAACAGACAAAAACCCAGAGCGATGTCAAAACACCTTTTAACAAGGTGACTACCCCGAGTGTTTTCCATCATTATTATAAGTGTGTAATACTTGTCTCTTAAAGTGAACTGGAGTGTGACTGGTTTAGATGATTTGTTTCTAATCTATGTAACTAAATGTCCTTCTGAAACAAAAATAATAGTTAAAAAAAGGCCATAAAATTCGTTACTCACCTGTCCATACTGCACCAGCTTAGTTCAAATGTAGTGTCTCAATGATTTATTGCGTCTCATATTCACCTTAAACATCTTACACAACTTCAAACTAATAATTTCCTAATTAAAGCGATCAATATACATTATTATTTTACATTAAAGGTGTGACATTTTCTTTACAATAAAATACTATTTTGATGTCACAACACAAAATGAAAAAAAAACGAAATAAAAATTCACATAATTGTCTTATAACTATTGAAACATATTCCAATAATAATATTACATTATTGCACCTCTGCACATATTTCATATTATTACAAATAATACAAATAATATTTCATACTAAAAGCGACACAATACAAATAATAACAATAACAATACAGATATTTTAACTATTTATAAAAATAAAAATAAATATAAATAAAATACACTTTAAACTAGTTTGTGACAACACAAAATAATAATAAACATCACGATTGTGTGACCTTTATTAATCATATTATTATTATTATTATTATTATTACTTATTTATTTTATGGATACAAAATATTGAATCTGTACTGTAAATAGAGTATACAAATAATGATATGTGTGTAATGAGAGTGAAAGTGAATATTATTATCAAACTACATTAAAAAATTTTTAAAACGTATTTTAAATTGAACATAAATGTATCGTTTAAATTAAAATTATATCATCAATCTGTGTAATTTTGTAATTATTTTTTATCATTATTATAACGATCGATACTCATTCAAAGTATACCCAAAGTGTTATCATTCTGATGATGATTATAGGGGTTGAAATTCATTAAGATGATTTATTGATAGTAATTTTTATGAAATTTGATTTGAAACTTACCAGGAATATTGAAAGCTGTAAGTGATGGCATTTGAGTTTCATGGTCCAATGTCAGCTTTCGGTGTCGGGTTTCTTGTAACCTATCAAATTTATTAAACCTGCTCTCAGGAGTTGTTTAAACCAAAATCGTTTTCATTGTTCAAGATTACTTACTCTCAGCGTGTTGGGATGAGGCTCTTTCGTTTGAGTAAGACTCTCACTAGATGCACGTCCTCTAACCAGAAGGCGTGAAATTCACGAGGTTTTAGATTAAGAAATTAATAGCAAGTTAATCACTTTAAAAGATCAGATGTATTCTTAAATAGAGATTAGAAGAAATAGAGGAAGTTACAAAAGGGAGCTTTGAAGCAGTAGGTGCGATTTAAGTTCACGAGTGAATTTGGAAGAGTTACTTATTTTCCTCAAGTCAGCTGGAAGCTGATTGAAGTATTTGGGTCCTACACAGGCTAGTTTTTTAGAAAATAAAAAAACAATATTCATATCTATGCGTTCATTTTAACACACCAGATGGCGCTTAGATATTTTTTTTACAAGTTTATGACCCTTGAAGGGTATTAGATTACCACCTAATACCCAGACAGTTAAAAATCGTTATCCTAAGGCTTTTTAAGCCATTGATTACAAATTTTAGTCGATTTGAAAGCAGGAGCGTCAAAACGAATCGCAGTAACTACAAATTACTGTCACATGATCTAAGGATACGTTGTCTGAAAGGTCAACAAATATTTCTTATGGCTTCTCGTGAAAAAGCAGTTGATGGAAGTAAATTTCAAATTTATCGTTTAAGTCTTAGGTTAGGTTTTATTAGCTCTCATATTACAGAAAATAGAGCTGTAAAAACGATCGTAGCGCCACCAGAGTGAGTTTTAGCTTCAGGAACTATTTATACACTCCTAACTTCCTGATTGGTTTATTCTTAATCTTAATGTCGTAAATCCTCTTAAAGGCAGCAAAAGCCTGAGATAAAGACAAAGCTTGTCGATTTCTAACATCTCATTACAATCCATCATATTTTCTTATTCATTTTAAATACCTTTTATGATCAATTTTAGCTGCCTTGTAACAAAACATCAATACAATGACTCACTTAAATTGAATTTACAACAAAGGAGTGTAAATAGAAGTTAAGAAATTTATGGTGACAAAACATTATTCGTATAATTTATTTAAAAGTTGAGTCATAATATTACTTATTCTTACTGTAATTGCAATGAATGTAAGACCGTTTCAATTAAAAATTTACAAATTTCACACCGGTTTAATCTTCAATTTCAATTTCCTTTCTCAATTGTACTCCAATTCTCTAATGAAGTTATAAATTTAACTTAATCTTAATTCATTTCATGTTACATATTGCTGTTAATTAAGCGAACATAGATCAATGAGACACTTTAACATTACTTTTTCTGTTACTTCCCTTAACAATAACAATAAAAAAATATATATATCAAGACAAGTCACAGCATTCATTTCATTTTATATAATAATAATTTTTCAATGAATGATGTCATTTTATTTGAAATTAAGCCGCAAACAATGCAATAATATGCAACATGTTGGATAACTAAATTTTTTCCTCTCTTTCTCTGTTCAATAAAACTTAACCTACAAAAAAAACGAAAATTAATAAATGAGAGCTATTCAAATAATTTCAGTTAAATATCACTCAAGTACTCTAATCGAGGAAATGAACTATTTTTAAGGGAGCTCCAAATTTGAATATGGATCGTGCATGTGATATGAATTAAACACATTTGTTATCACATTATTATTATGATTTAAAAGTATTATATCAGAATAAGACTTAAAACGTGCTTGGATTGTAAATCAAATTTCATCGGTTCGTTTAATTTTCGTGGTTAACATATAAAATGTAATCACCTCATAATATGAGAATAAAATGTAAAAAAAAAAATTAACAAAGTGGATAATTGTTTTGAAAATTATTACTCATTTACTGCACTAGTGAACTCCATTTCATATATTTATACAATTTATTTGCTGTCTTTGTTTACATGATTTTTTTTTGTAAGTAATTATTATTTTTTTTTTATTATGTCATAATATTTTTTTTTAATTTTAAGGTGATAATTTGAAAAGAGTTCAACAGATTTGCTTGATATGTCACAATTTATCTCAATAAATGTGTCTCAAAACATAAAAAAATGTGGAACTTAATCGTAAGCGGTTACACGAGCGCGTTTTCATAAAATTTTATAGTACTTAATTTTTCCAAGAATTTTCCTTATTTGTGGAACGTAAATTACGTAGACTTAAGTTGTGGAATTCAAGCCCTACAACGTAATTTGTGGAATTTAAGCCCTAAAACGTAAAATGAGGAATTTAAGCTCCAGAACGTAATTTGTGGAATTTAAGTCCTAAAACGTAATTTGTGGAATTTAGGCCCTAGACCGTAAATTGTGGAATTTAAGCCGTAAAACGTAATTAGTGGAATTTAAGCCCTAAAACGTTATTTGTGGAATGTAAGCCGTAAAACGTAATTAGTGGAATTTAAGCCCTGGACCGTAATTTGTGGAATTTAAGCCCTAGAACGTAATTTGTGGAAATTATGCCCTAGAATGTAATTTGTGGAATGTAAGCCGTAAAACGTAATTAGTGGAATTTAAGCCCTAAAACGTAATTAGTGGAATTTAAGCCCTAAAACGTAATTAGTGGAATTTAAGCCCTAAAACGTAATTTGTGGAATGTAAGCCGTAAAACGTAATTAGTGGAATTTAAGCCCTAGAACGTAATTTGTGGAAATTATGCCCTAGAACGTAATTTGTGGAATTTAAGCCATAGAACGTAAATTGTGGAATTTAAGCCTTAGAATGTAATTTGTGAAATTTAAGCCCTAGACCGTAATTTGTGTAATTTAAGCCTTAAACGTAAATTGTGGAATGTAAGCCCTAAACGTAAATTATGGAATTTAAGGCCTTAACGTAAATTGTTCAATTTAAGCCCTAAACGTAAATTATTTAATTTAAGGCCTTAACGTAAATTGTTCAATTTAAGCCCTAAACGTAAATTATGGAATTTAAACCCTAGAACGTAGAATTGTGGAATTTAAGGCCTTAACGTAAATTGTTCAATTTAAGCCCTAAACGTAAATTATGGAATTTAAGGCCTTAACGTAAATTGTTCAATTTAAGCCCTAAACGTAAATTATGGAATTTAAACCCTAGAACTTAGAATTGTGGAATTTAAGCCATAGAACGTAAATTGTGGAATTTAAGCCTTAGAACGTAATTCGTGGAATTTAAGCCCTAGAACGTAATTTGTGGAATTTAAGTTGAAAAACCAAAGATGTTAAATTTTCGCATTGACAGACATCCAAACTCTCCACAACTCTCCAATTTTTCTTCTAATTCGATACGAAATCCATTTAACGAAAAACAGTAAACTCGAGGAGGGATGACACGATATAAAGTACAGTTATTACACGCTTGAGTAACAATTTCCCATAACATATTTAAATGATAACCATCATTAAAAATAAAAAAAGGTAGTTTTTCGTGATGTTATGCGTTCATGCGCTCATGTCGATAATTTGTTATGAATTGGTGGATGTGGGAGGAGTGTTATGATACAACATTGTTTATTTTTTTCCTACAAACTTCTTCAATGAAGTTCATGCAATAATAATGCCGACACAATTATTGTTATTGCAATAAATCATGATATGAACTAAATATAAGTGAAAAATTATCCCTTGTCATCGATCCTCGTTATCAATAAAAAAATCATGAAACAACAAAAAAAAATTTTAAACTCATATTGATTTTACATTTCAATTTAAATACAAACCAAAAATGGACCATATCTATAACGAGATTTATCTCGAAAGCAAATAAATAAATAAATAAAAGCATTGCAGCAACAATGATGTTGACCTTGTAACTCAGTTGCAGCTGCCTGTAGCTACATAAAATACATTTAAACATACAAATAAGCGGTATTGTTGTTAAAAAATAAACAAATAAAATATTTTGATACAAAATTAATACATTATATAAATTTGTATAAAAAAGTGATACCTGTTGTTTTTTTAATGATATACGAAAAACGAGAAATTTAGAGCAAAAATGACAAGAAATAAAATTTTTCTCGTAAATTTGATCTCGTTTACAATTCTTATCACCTCGAGATTTTTTTGAAAATGTATTGAAATGCAGTCTTTTTCAACCCAAAACCAGGAGGATACCAGTCCAGGAGTACAGTAAAAAGCCAAATTTTTGCTTGGAATCTGAATTTTCGGCCAATTCTGCTAAAGGTTGATCGTTGAGAGCGTAAATTCAAAAATTTTTGATCTAAGCTCCTTCGAGTCACATTTCCTGGTTATTTGTATCCTGTTAAAAAAACAAACCGCATTAATTTTGAGCATTTTCATCACAGCAATTACAAAATCACGTCAAATTCCATTCAATTCACTCAGAACACCACACAAATAAAATAACGTCATACTGTCTAGCCAACAATTTCTTTTACTTTTCTATTTACTTCTCTATCACTTTCAACTAATTTAACATCTTCTCGTACAGCCACTTTTTCATAATAATTGGCATCATACCATCACACCTTTACACATCATTTTCTCTTTCCTCAATTAAAAAAAATATATAACACACAACTTTTATATTCTTACTTTTTTCTACTTCTTCCAATACAAGTTTTTTTTGCTATGTTCGTATCACTTTTAAGTTGTGTGACATTTAAAACGTGTAATGAGTCGTCGTAATCAACATTATACAAGTAACATCAAAATCATGTCACATCAAGCATAAATTAATATATGAAAGAAATTATGTTGCTGTGAAATTAAACAGATAATTATTTTACACCAGCAAAATTAATTTAAAATTTTTCCAAAATATCGTATGATATTATTAATAATTTTAATTTTTTTAATTATTAATATTGTAATTTTTTTTTTTTAATATTAGTTCCCTGATGATGATTTTTTAAATCGAAACGTTGGAACAATGAAATAAAAAATAAAAATAAAATTTTCTAATGGCTTATCCCAATACAAAACCAAATATAATTATAAATTAAAGGCCAAATAATCATAAAATCTCTTAATATTGTGACTTATGTCCGATTTCATTTCACTAGAATTCATTTCATATGGAAATTGAAATAAAAAGGGAAAGAATTAAAAGTGTTTAACATTTTTTTTGCCTCTCTTCAAGTCAATGTTAACAATGTAAAAGTAAATCATTCGCGAAAATAAAAAAAAATATGAGGTCATTGGTTTTATTCTTTTTTTCTTTCTTTTTTACATTCTCATACGTGAATGATGATCAAAAGTTTTATTCGCACACATTCAAAACGGTTTTGTATTAAAACTCACTTGACTTTAAAATTAAAATTAAAAATGTTAAAAAACGTTAACAACAAATATTATTACCAAGAAATGAAGAAGTAAGAGTAAAACTGATTTGTTGTTGTATATGCGATTATTTTACATTCCATTTCAAAGGTACCTAGTTTTAAAACTTTAGCTCCAGGCCATTTAATGGCATACTTAATGCTTTGCGTTTCTCTGTGAATGATGTTTTGTTTTGATGTGTTTTTATGTGTATGATGATGAAAATTATGTGGTCGAAATAATGTAGGATTAAATATATGGGATGATTATTTTAATTTTTGTGCATTTACGGTGTTTTTTTCCATTATATGCAGTTATGTTCTTTATGGATTACTGCTTCTGTGTGCTTGTTGTTTCAGAATATTAATGAGAGTGAATGGTAGGAAGAATGAATTATTGTAATAATATGATGCACTTGTTATTTGTGATGTAAGAATTGTTGCTCAATGTTTCTAAGACCGAACTCGAAAGGAAATTATGAAATTATCAGTGACTCGCTTCTCAATTTTGACAGTGGCACTCCTCAACTTTGAACGGGTCGCTTCTCAACTTTGAAAGTATCGCTTCTCAATTTTGACATTGGCACTCCTCAACTTTGAACGGGTCGCTTCTCAACTTTGAAAGTATCGCTTCTCAATTTTGACATTGGCACTTCTCAACTTTGAACGTTTCTCTTCTCAATTTTGAACGTATCGCTTCTCAATTTTGACAGTGGTACTCCTCAACTTTGAACGGGTCGCTTCTCAACTTTGAAAGTATCGCTTCTCAATTTTGACATTGGCACTTCTCAACTTTGAACGTGTTGCTTCTCAATTTTGAACGTATCGCTTCTCAATTTTGACAGTGGCACTCCTCAACTTTGAACGGGTCGCTTCTCAACTTTGAAAGTATCGCTTCTCAATTTTGACATTGGCACTTCTGAACTTTGAACGTGTCGCTTCTCAATTTTGAACGTATCGTTTCTCAATTTTGACATTGGCACTTCTCAACTTTGAACGTGTCGCTCTTAAATTTTGACAGTGTCGCTCTTCAATTTTGACAGTGTTGCTCCTTAATTTTGAACATATCGCTTCTCAATTTTGAACGTATCGCTTTTCAATTTTGACAGTGACACTCCTCAACTTTGACCGTGTTGCTTCTCAATTTTAAGAATGTCGCTCCTCAATTTTGAACGTATCACTTCTCAACTTTGAATGTGTCGCTTCTCAACTTTGAAAGAGTCGCTCCTCAATTTTGACAGTGTAGCTCTTCAATTCATTGTCTCCCATATAAAGTGCAAGATCACAGAGAAATTTCTCTCATTTTCCAATGAAACTTTATCTAAAAATCAATTGAATTAATCCTAACACTAAATTTCAATCAATTTAATATCAATTACCTTAGTATCAATACAATAAAAAAAATATCTTCAAAATTTTTATTTGGTCAAAAACTTTGCATGACAAATATTTTTTTCGCGAAATAAAAATATAACATAATTAACGAATTCTCATCACGTAAATTCATTCTCATCATATCAAACTTATTTCATTTCAATATCAATCGAAATTAATTCCAATTCTGATTAAATTTATAAGAACATTGATTTGATCATTTGACGATACATAATACATAAAAGGCACGTGTTCAGTTCAATTTCGTGACAAATTCGTAAAATATTTTTTTTTTAATAATTATTTTCAGAGAGACACAAAGTCATAAATTTCTTAAATTGAAAATTGAAATTAAAAAAAAAAATCAAATATGATATTTCTTTACATTATTCATCATATTAAAAAAAGTCAATGACATTCCAGTATCTTTTCTCATATTTTGTAACCAAATGTACTTTGTGTTATGGCAAATAAAATTTAAAATGATTAAAATGAAAAAAAAATAATAAAGACAAAAATTTCATAGAAAGTGAATATTGTATGAGCAAATATTTGACGTGTTTCTGTTTTTTTAAGTTTTTTTTAATGGTATTAGGCAGGAATGCTTATTTTCGATGAATTTTTGATTAAAGCGATAAATATGAACTAAATAGTTGTTATCAGTCTTAATTGTGCACCATGACGTGAAATGGATAAACGGATATGGAAATTGACATTTTTGGCCCGAACCTCACTCGAGCTGACTTGAACTGTCTTTTTAACTTTGATAAAATGAATTTGCCTAAATTTCTACTAGAAAATCGGTATCTGTATTTAAAATTCGTTCTTTTTCCATGAAACTTCCCGGAACTGAACCAATTCTAACAGAGTCACCCATATCAGCTTCAATGAGATTTTCAGGTAGTATCGAGTTGATTCGAGTATCGAGTCGTATACGTTAAATTTAAAAAAAACGACATTAACAGCCCTGCCTAGCACTCATAATATTTAACTTATTATGGACATCTCATATCGATAAATTAACATCTTTATATTCGATAATTAATTTTAACAGATATTTCTACGTTTTTTTTTATTGTTTTTGTTTTTTTTTTACTTCAAATTTAAATAAATTGTATTTTCGAAAGTGAAATGAATGAATTAACTTTTTTTTTCTTAATTAACTTTAACTTTTAAATGAATGAAACAGGATAGACATTAATAGATTAGTTCAAATTTGATTGACTATTGTTTTTCTTTTTTATTTTTGTCTGAAGTATTTCGACACATTGAATGATTAAATGTTTTTTTTTAACTCATTTTAAAAACTGTTATCTGAATAATATTTTAATTGTATTTCCTTCTATTTTTGTTTCATTGCAGATACAGACGATAGTAGTGTAAGACCAACACCTACTTTAAGATTAAGTGATCAAGGTAATTTTTTTTTGTTTTTTTTTTTTCTTGAGACAGCTCGTTAAGTAATTTTGAATTTCCTTTGTATAAATGTTGCAATAAAAAAAACACTCAAAATCAATGTACGAGGGTTCAATGACTTCTTAAGGAGTTGGTTAAAGTCACTTTTTTTATCTTTCTTTCATTTAAATTCTTTTTTCTTTTATATTTATGATTATTGTTATTTTTTTCTCTCTCTTATAATATGCAAATAAAATCAAGTCATAACGAACCTGAATTCTTCTTTTCATGAACTGCATACTAATGTTATTTTTGCTAAATTACAAAGACAAGTTTTATTTTAACTATTTATATGAATGAATTTCTATTCTTTTTTCTATTGTATTGTTCTTTAATTGCATGCAATACAAATCCTGTCTTTGAATAGCAATGTCTTTCAAAGTAAATTTAATCTAACTTTTAATTTTTATGATTTATTTTAACATTTTACTCATGTCACAGAACTCTATTTTTTTATTTACAGGTTATTTAAGTTTTAACTCGAATTAGGCATTAAAAATCGTTTAAGCGGGTTGTAAAAAGGGATACGAGGAGGAAATTTGATGATACTTAATTCAGCTCCCCTACACTTATTCACAAAACATTTAAGTCCGTCCGTTGGCTAAGGACATTTTTGAGCTTTCAATGATTTTTATCGGGTTTTATAAAATAATCAACCCTGCCTAATCCGAGTTAATGATATTTATGTATAAATTTGTATATTAAATTATTTTCTAATCCTAAAAATCACCCTCTTTTTTCTTTTCTTTTTATCTTACTCACCTGGAATATAAAAAAAAAACTTGTACAGATGTAACCACTGTCTTGCTAGTGGATACAAAAGACCGTGCAGCACATGGAAAATTCTTCAATATAAAACCTGAAATTGGACTTTTGAAATCTACGGCACGGACCTTCATCCAAGAAGGTGTGACAACAGAATATGCGACCCAAGTAGTTGGAACAACTCTCGAAAATGGACTTTATGCCCAACTACTTGCGACAACATCACGTGTATTATATGAACATGACACAACGGGTCCAAGCAAAATCCCAACATTACAATTGCAATACAATGAAATTGGAAGTAACGACAAACACGACTTGAATGGACAATTTATCAAAAACACTGACTTCATTTCCCCCAATAATCCATTTGTTGTGTATCCTTCACGTCTTAATTACGATCCAGTTGCAAATCGTAAAGCAAAAGATTTAGCTAACTTTGTAACTGCATCTCATATTAAGCATGAGCCTCTTCCAATGAGTCAAGCTCAGACCGCGGCACGACCGGAAACTAGCACTGAAAATTATAGCAGTGAAGAAAACACTTCGACAACTCCGGCTAAAGTTGAAGAAATAATTTCACCTAAAAAAGTTATCCCTGACTCTGATCTCCCCACTTTTACAGTCTCAAATATCTTTGCTCCAAGTGGATTTTCCGTTGATGATCCAAATGAAATAATCACTGAACGTAATGCTTACACAACTAAAGCAGAACGTATCGCTAAAGTACTTTTCCGAGGTGGCGTTCCCGAACAAGATTTGAAACATTTCAGTACAGTCACTTACTATGGTTTTGCTGATTTCACGACAGTTGTTGGAGATACAGTAATTGTATTTTCACCAAGTACCGCAGCTCCAACAGGTGGTGGTCAAGTCACTTCCATTCAAGGTGAAGCCACATTACAGGAATCTGTTGCAACAAAAACCAAAACCTTTGTATCGCAACAAGAAACAATGGTTACTGAGACAGTTCAAGGTCATAATGTTGTCATGCAAACTTCATTGCCCACATTTGTTGTTGAACCGGTGACACCAAGCCGGGATAGAAAGGAAATGGAGGAAGATGAAGAAGCTGAATATGATACTTCAACAATTCCATATAGCACATCTGAAAGTACCGAGAGTTCAGAAGAAGAATTAGTGAAGAAATTGAATGTTCTGTCGCGTGAACAAGATGTTTCAAAATATGACACAACAACACCAAGTCTTGATGATGAAATTAAAGAAATAACTACACAAGAACAAACAACACCAAAAGTTTTTGGTGTAACACCAGAACAGATTCAACCATCTGAAGTTTCAAGTGTTTCTGATCAAGCAACATTGTCAAAACCATCAAATGAAGACATTTTAAAGGCACTTGCATCATTACAAGCTCAGAAAGCAAAGGAGGAAGAAAAGTCAAAAGCACCAGAAGTACCAGAGAAAGTTGTACAAACAGGACAAACTACAATCTTCTTTGATGATGATCCATTTGCTGCAATTCAACCAACAGAGGTTGTAAACACAGTAAAACCATCAGAAAAAATTCAAACTACAAGTGAAAAACTTACTACAACAGAAAAAGTTACAACAACAACCACTGAACAGGATACCACTAAAATTGAAACAACTACAGAAAAAGAAACAACAAAAGCTGAAACTACAAAAGCTGAACCTGCAAAAGTTGAAACAACAACTGAGAAGAAGAATGAAGTTCTCACTGAAAAACCTGAAGTACTTGATACAACTGAATCCTCCGAAAAAGTCACAACTACGACAACCAACAAAAATGAAATCGATGAAACAACAATTTCAAAAGCTGAACTTTTACTCAGAGAATTAGAAGTTGAAAAAGCTCTCCGTAAAATTAAAGCTAAAGAAGATCTTGGATGCAAGGATGATGTTCAAATTGTACCAAGTACAATCTTTAAAACATTAACATACTTGACAACATATTTCATTCCAGATGAGAATAATCCTGATGTTACAAGTACTTCAGTTAAATCAAATGCTAAAGTTAGTAGTGAAATTCATTATGCTTCAGCATGCATTGAACCAATTGAAGCAACCAATGTTGTAACAGAAACACCAGCAACGAAATCATATGTTGATGTCACAACATTGAGAACTTCAACAACGGTGAAGAATGATAATGAGAGTGAGGAAACAAGTGAACAATCTAGTACTGAAAGTGCAACAGAAGTTAATAGTACAACAGAAAACAGTGAAGAAGAAGAGACAACAACGAATAATGATGTAAAAGGAACAACAGAAATCATTACAACAAAGATGCATGTAACTGAAGAACCTGAAAAAGTTTCAACAGAAAAAGTTACTACAAATAGACCTGCAAATAGATTTGAAGCTGAGGAAGAAACTGAAGAAGATTATGATAGTGAAGAAGAAATTGATGTCATCTATAAGACTTTGTATACAACATACACATATTTGACAACCTTCTTCGTTGATTCAACGACCTCCGTTTCAAGTCGAAAAGAAGTTCTTACCAATGTTATCACACAAACTCTTGATCCTAATGAAAATTCAGATTTGATAGCTTTAATCAATGATATGGCAGACAAACCAACTTTGATTCAACCAACAAAAACAGGAAAAGTCCTTTTGGAACCTAACACCGCAACAGATGTCGGTGTAGGACGTCCAACAACCACATACTCAATTCCAGAAAGTGACTATCTCGGAATAAATCAACTGTTGGAAGAGCAAAGTTTACTTTCAGCAACACCAGCTTTAGATGAAAAATATTATCTTGAAACTGCTGGTCCAAAGACACTCTTTACAACCTACACATACTTCACTACCGTATTTGTTGATGGTGAAACTGAAATCTCATCTCGAACTGAAGTTTTTACTAACATAGTGCATCAAGATAATGTCACACCAACATTAAAACCAGAACCTGTCGATGCAACTGAATATCTAAAAAATAAAGATAATGACATTTTGGGTTCATTAAGTGATGAGAATCAAATCACTGCTGAAGCTAAAACACATAATAATAAGGAAGATGAAGAGAACAAAATTGATAATGAAATAATTCAGCCAAAATATAGTACAATGGTTCGCAATCCAAATAGCAGTGAGAATGTTGACGAAGTTGTGACAATGGTAACTGATGTTCGTAGTAGCAGTTCAATTGGTGGAAAGCAATTGATTGATAGAATTGATCAAGAAAGTTCCGAAAGTAATAATGAAGAAGTGTTACCATCACCACAATTGTTGCTTCAAACAAGTTACACAACATTCACTTATTTCACAACTCTCTTTAACCCAAGTGCAAGCACAAGTAAAATTGAAAGTAGATTAGAGACAATCACAAATGTTGTAACTGAAACATTGAATCCAACACAAACCATTCAATTGAATGATGAATCTGCACCAATCACTTATTACACAACTTTCACATATTGGACAACATTATTCAAAGATGGCCAAACAACAACAACAAGTCGCGAAGAAACAATTTCAAATGTTGTAAATCCAACAGCTACTGTTCAGTTTGATAATCCAGCCAGTTCTGAATCAATCGAGAAAATTGTCCCAACTTCAGTTGTTGGTCTTCTTGAATTAGAAACTGCCACAGTACAACCAAGTTCAAGTGATAATAGTAACACGAACAATGATGATAGTTCAAAGAATGATGTTTCAAGTACTGAAGTTGCTTCAAGCATCGAACCAACAACATATTACACAACTTATACATATTTCACAACATCATATGTTGGTGATGAAACTGTATTGAATAGTCGTTTTGAAACAATCACCAATATTGTCACTCCAACACCAACTGAAGTTGTTAAACCAACATCACGTGCAATCGATCTCAATAATAGAAATAACTTGTTAGATGGAAATGATAAACCAGCACCAGCTTACGTTTTTCCAAGTAGTGAATCAGAACAAACAGAATCAGCTGCTAAGGTTGTTCCTTTACTTCCATCTCAAACAGATCCATTGAAACCAACAGGAATTTTATTCTTGAATGAAGGTAAGATTGTGGATGCTGAAGGTATCAGTTCAATTTTGTATACAACAAAAACAATTGGAACTGTTATTGATGATACATACACTCAAGTTGTTGAGAGTAGTTCAAAAGTTGAAATTGATGAAGTAAAGAAAGCATTGAAAACTTCCAATTCTGATACTATTCCAGGAAATCGTAAGACTGGTTTGGTTCGTTTATATGATGGCACTATTGTGGCAAATCGTACTACAACATATTATCAATCTAAAGTTATCGGAACTTATATTGATGAAAAATATGCACAAATTATTGAAAGTACATCAAGCTTCGTAATTGAAAAGACAATTGAACCTTCAAGTGTCAATGCTTTAAATATTCAACCAACAGCAACTAGTGACTTAAATGCAGCTAGCATTAATCCATCACCTGCTGTTTTATCAGGTTCAATTAGTGATGTACATGAGCATGATGATTCTGAGAATGAAGATCATGATGATGAAGATGAGGATGATGAAGATGGAAAAGGCAAATCAAGATTATCCTACACACCGAAAAAACCAACATTTACTCCAGTTATTCGTCCATTTGCATCACGACCAAGACCTACTTTCAATCCTGCAAAGAAGAACCGTGGAGGTGCTACAAGTGCACAAACTATTACAAGATCTGATATAACACCAACAATTACAGCTACACCAACAGTCAAAGTTGAATCATCATCTAGAAACAGATTTGGTGGTGGACGTCGATCAAGTTCAGCTATCAACAACAATATTATTCAAAGTTCATCTGCCGTTCAAGGACCAAGTAGTAGTTCACGAAGATTTTCACGTCCAGGACGTGTAACACCAACAGCATCATTAGCTTTACAATCATCGAGAATTCGACCAAGTTCCTCAATTCGAATTCAACCAACATTAGCAGGACAATTAGCGTCAAGTTCTCGTCGTGGTAATTTAAGAAGCTCTTCAATTCAACCAAGAATCAATTTGAGTTCATCATTTGCTGGAAACACAAGATTTAATCGAATTCGACCAACTGCAACAGTTGGAACATCACCAAGCACAGCTGGAATTACAACAACTCCAACTGACTTTACTGAATCTCCTGATGTTATTACACATGAAGTAACTCAAGTTGCTACTGATGAAAGTATTGAACAAGATGAAGTTGTAACAACAACTGAAAACTCAAGGAGACGTGGAAATCCACTGTTGAACTTTAGAAGACCTCCAATTTCGAGACAACCTGGTACAGTAGTTGGTTCGGGAACAACATCAAGACCTGTTCAAATATCAACAAGACGTAATCCGTTATCAAGAACCTCATCTAGAACAACCACCACTACAACAACAACAACTCCAAGACCTAAAGCTAGAGCCTTCCAAAGACCATCACTTTCTACTTTAGCTCCAGTCTCAATTGGAGCTCGTCCACGTCCAGCTGGAAGTAACTTGTTCCCTCCAAGAGGACTTTTAAGAACAACACAACCACCAAAACCAGTAGAAGAAGAAGAAACAGTTGAAGTTGAAGAAGAAGCTGATGATACTGAAAATGATTTCTCAGATGATACCGATCAAGAAGGTTCAAACATAGAAGAACAAATTGTCGAGCAAGCCAAACCTGAACCAGCAAAAACAGTACCTGGTCGTCCTAATATACGACCATTTGCTGGATTTCGACGCCGTAGCAAAAGACAAGTAGGGAGAAGTTTTCAATCAAGATATTCTTCACAAAGAAAACCAAGAGTACAAGTTGATTATTACTATGAAGATGAGGTTGAAGTTGAGACAAAAGCACCACCAAGAACAACAGCACGTACTACAGCATCACGATTTCGTTCACGTTCATCACAACCAAGAAATAACATTCGTCCAACAAGTGCATCATCAGTACAAAGCAGATCACAATTCACTTTAAGAGATAATTCAAACTCAAATTCAAGAAATTCAAATTTCCGTAGACCACCAACCATATCAAGTAATAATTTGAGCAACAATAGAAGAACAACTACACGTTCATCTTCAAGATATAATCAATTCTCTAATTCAAATAGTCGAAACACGCCTCGTTCTCGAACAACAAATAGTGGAAGAAGAACATCAGCAAGAACTCGTGTACCTAAAGTTGATCCATATATTCCACAAAATGATGGAACAATCACAGTGACTCATCACATTCCAACTGAAACAAAAATTCCTGTTGTAAATAACGGTCAAACTGAATATAAAAATATTATCACTGAAAAAACAAGCATTGAAGTATTGGGACCTAAACAATACTATACAAGCAGTGATGCTGCTGGAAAAGTTGTCACTTTGTTATCAAGTGACATGACAGCTGTCAATCAAAATGGTTTAACTGAGGTTACTCAATTCATATTGTTTGAAACACCATCTTCAAGTGTTATTTTCACACCTACAACAATTCGTGGTCGACGAACTTCATTTTCACACATAATTCCAAGTACTGTGTATGACGTTCATCCAACTGTATCAACAAATAACGTTGGATTAGCTGCAAATGCACCATTAGCTAACATTTTATTATCACAACTCTTGTTAGGAAATGTTGGATTGCCATTACAACAACAACAAACAATTAATCCTCTTTTACCATTCCAACAACAAGCACAACCACAACAAATCGCCAATACACCAATGACTGAATACAAAGTTCGCACAACAATGTATGAAACCACATTGACAAGTGCAACTTCAACAATTCTTCCTCTGACATTCCACGGTAAACAGATTTTAACCACAATTGTTGAAACTTCAACTAACGTCATCACTGCAACTGAATTTATCACCGATACAATTGTAGTAACACCAACTATTCAACAGAATCAACAACAACAATTAAACAGTTTGTTGTTACCATTATTGTTACAACAAGCACCTCAAATTCAACAACAACAACTACAACCCCAACTAACATCACAAGAAACTGGAATTTTAAATCAATTAAGTGATATTCGTGATCGTGAATTGGAATCAGATGAAAAACAATTTGATAACATTCAAAGTATTCGTGATGATAGTTCACGTAGCAAGGAAGTCGATGAATATGATACATATGACGATTTGGCTGTGAAAAAACCAGCAACAATTGAACGCCCAAAATCAGTTAATAGTAGTCCATTAAAGAATTTTAAGAAATATGGTAAAAATGAAGAATTTAAGCCAGTAAGTGTAGCTGCACCTAAAACTAGTGTAGTAACATTATATGTTTCGGGTAGACGCCCCGGAGAATTTAGTACTGTCCTATCAACGTACATTGTTGGTGAAGATAGTGCTGTTAGTAAACGTTCTGCTAATTATGTTGAAGTAATTCCTTCACAATTACCCGGTCAAAATAGTGATAAGAAAATAATGATTGATGATTTAGTTGATATTTATCAAGCTGAAGCCAGTAATAATATTGATGAATTTTATTTAGCCGGCACAAATGAGATTAATTTAGAGTCTAGTCAGGAACAACAACGATTATTTGACTCGGAAACTGCCAGTTTAGAGAGTGTTTTAGGTGATTTTAGCCAATATTACGCTCCTGACAGTCAGGTTAACAAAAACCAAGAACAAACTAGTTATTTTTTAGCGTAAGGGACCTTGGTGAACATACCCCAATTCAGCCAATGGTCGAAACATTTTTAGACACAACATCAAATGATCAAAATTTTGGGGAAATCTTAAATAATCATAATGATAAGAAAAGTAGAGATAGTTATAAGATCCTTAATAGTAAAAAATCCCCTCCCCCATCAAATTTAAATGTTTCGAATATTTTTGGTTCCCAATCACCCTTACCCCTAGATTCCTACGAAAATTCCAGCTTTGATACCAATGTTAGTAGATTTAAACGATCCTCTAATTATGACCATGATTATGATGATGAAAGCCAGGATTTTGAAAATACTCAAAAAGATGAAAGTCCAATAATAAATACTCATGCTGTTGAAATTAATAATGATAATAATTTTAAAGATAACCATAAACGTAAGGTACTTAAGGTAATTAAACGTAAGCCGAAGCTATTATCCAGAGATATTATGTTAGATAATACTGAAACAATAGAACCAGCTCCATCTTCGGAGCTCTTAGATCAAGTTAAAAGCACATTAGTAATTAATCCGACGCGTAAACGAATAGCTATAACAAGAAAAAAGACTAAAAGTGAAAATATTTCTTCAACTAACGAGCCGGATGTTCAGATCCGTCCAACGAAACGTATTAAAAAAGTCCTTAAGACTAAAAAACGACTCGTTATGAATGAGAGTCCAATTGAACCTGAATTTGACTATAACACTGATGAAGAGACTCATGTCCCATCTCCTATTTCCCCATCCTTTTCCTCCATTCCTCCTCAACCTATCATCTACACAACAGAAACCCTAATTTTTGATACAATTACAACAACAACAACGCGACAACGAACTTACACATTTGTCGTTACACGCGTTAATGAAAATGAATCAATTGTGATGTCATCAACATCTGTTAAAGATCACATTGGACCAGCAACACAGACAATAACAAGAACAATTTCATTGACAATAACAATACCACCAATACAACAACTCCAGACCAGATTACCAGAGACCTTGTAAAAGATTGTATAAAGAAAAAAATGTCCTGTGTAAATAAAATTAAAAAACAACAACAATCACATCAGCTTCCATCAATCAATAACTATTTGAATCAACGTATGTTTGTACAGTAAACCAACTACTACTTCCCGCAAAATCCAAGTTAAAATTCTTCTGTATAAAAAAATCTACCACCTGATAACTAAAAAAAATAAATTTACAGAAAATCAGGTGAGTCCTTGTAAATTTTCCACAACACATTTCATAATCACCATTTTAATTTCAATTTACTTTCATGTCACATAAATTCACATTAATTTTTTACCAGAAGATTTTAATAGTAGAAAAAATTATTAATACATTTTTTTTTCACTTCTCACTCATTAAAACGCTCTATAGCCAAAATAACTTCATCTCAGCTTCTATCAGCGCCTCAACTTCGAATAAAAATAAATAATGGGAAAAGCTTTAATTCAGCCAATTCCTTTGCTCAATATGAAACTGATGAAGCTAGATTTAATTTAGCAACACGTGTCATGTCAAATGGAGTCGAGGTGATTGTGGCTGGTGATAAAAGTACACTGCCAGGAGATCCCAGCATCCTGAGGATACTGCCAAATAGTATCTATAAGCCATACACTTTACCTGCCAGTACCTTAAAAAATAATGTTTTAATGATGCTTCCATCGGAGCCAGAGGTAAATTATTTTGAAATTTATTTTGAGTTGAGTTAAATGTTTCATTGATTTCATTTTTAGTTGGACGAAATATCAGCATCATTAATACCAAATCAATTTGTAACAAAAACATGCTTAACGACATTCACTTATTTAACAACATACATGCAAGATGGAAAAACAAAAGTTGAAAGTCGTGAAAAGGTGATATCGAATATAGCGACTGAAGAGCGTAATACAGCATTCAATATTGTACCAACACCAACAGCGGGCATTTTATTATCACAGGTATGGAAGAAATTGTTTCATGATTAAATTAAATTATTGCATAATTTTGATTTCAAAATTATTCGCCTTGAAATATGCAATGTGATTTTAATCTCAATTTTTACTTTTATTTTAATTACAGACACCAAATTTAGCAGTTGGAGAATTTCACACAACCTACACATATCTAAATACAATATTGGATGGTGATCTACCGATTGTAGTAACTTCAAAGCACACAGTTACCAATACAATTACCGCTCCAGATGACTATCTATCACTTTTACAACCATCTGAACAGGCCACACCTGTGTACGATACAAATACGTATTTGAGTACAATTTCATTGACAAAAACCTTGAATGAAGATGAAGAGACGAAAGTTTTGAGCTCAACTGATGTCTTAACACAAGTTGTTATCACCGAGTTTTTACCTCCTGGGAAAATGAGCTCATATTTGCCTTTCATTCCGGGTGATCATGATATTCAAGGTGCAGAGCTGATTCAAACGACAGATGTAGTGAAAACGTATTTTGTTACTTATACATATTACAATACGATAATGGAAGATGGAAAGACGATTTTAAAATCGAATGTTTCAACGTCATCTGATGTTGTGACGGAAAAATTGTATCTTTATCCAAAAAAGACTGTGACACCGATCAATGTGAATCCATCTGGATTGGAAAAGAAAACAAAAGTACCAAATTTAAATCCATTTCAAATATTTTCAACTAAAACTTACATGACAACATTCACATATTTCACAACAGTTTTACATAAAAATGATCAACAAGTTTCATCAACTGTTGTGAACTCACACACAAAAGTTGTTGAAAATGTCAAGACAGAAACTGTTCCAAGTACGTTGTTACCTGATGAACTTGTGAAGAAATTGAAGAAATCGTTAAGGAAAGATGTGTTTCATACTGGTATCACAACGTTAGCTACATTGTTGGATAAGCAAACAATTGAAATCACTGCTGTGAGTAATGCAGTGAAGCCTACAAAGAAAATCAGTCCATCAAAGAGTCAGTATATTGAAGCATCAACATCAGTTTTGAAACAAGAAAAACCTTCTGGTTTCACGGCATTACCAACTTCAAATGAAATCAAACCATCATCCATTAAAACGACACCAAAACCTCAAATCAAAACGAGTGTTAAGCCTGCAATTAAAACACCAACTAAAAAACCTGCGCCCATCATCAAAGATGAGTACGTTGCAAGTGGAAGTAATTTGGTATCACAAATTGTTACAAAGAATAATACAAAAGTAAATAAAATTAAACCTGCAAAACCAGATTTATTGGGAAATGTACCAGATCTTCTTGGATCCTTCAATATGGATCGTTTCTCAGCCTTGAGTCCTTTGATTGATACAATGGCTGGTTTGATTCAGAACAATTTTTTGGGTGGAAGTAAAAATAAAACGACTGCTATTCCAGTAAAGCACGTGCATGAAAATAAGCCAAATATTAATAACAATAACCAACAACATTTTCACCAGCAACAAAATCAACATCACAATCATCACCACCCTAATCAAGAACATTTACCAACTCCACAAGCTTCAAATTTGGGTTCAGACTCACCAAAAATATCTGCAAATGATGTAGTTCCTGCGACAGATCCTCAAAATCGATCACCTATTTATATTCCTGTTGGAGGTGGAAAAGGTCCAAAGAATAGCAACAACAATGTAAAGGAAACTTTGGAACATGCCGAAACACAAGTCATTGAAACATCAAGCTTTAATGGTTTCAATCAACCACCCGGAGCTTGGATTGCAGAAGAAGATCAAAGAAACCGGGTAAATCAAATTTTGGGGCAACAAAGTCATACAGCTGGCATTGGTGGAGGAATTCCAATATCACCTGGAGAAATTATCAACACAAATGCAGATGTTATTGTTGGAAGACCAGGTTTAATTGGACCACGTGTTCCTTACAATAGTAGGATTAACGAAGTGCCAATTGGAATGCAACCACCTCCATTGCCAGTAGTTGAACATGTGTCACCAACTCCAATACCATTGTCAAATGTTGAGCATCAAGATTCTAGTTTGCAAGGAACTAATGTAAATGAGAATTATATTGGGCCTCCACCTCCTATGACAAAACAAAGCTTGAATGATATGAAAAATAAATTGCAACAACAACAACAATCAGGGCAAAATATACCAAATCAAGGTACTCCAATTCATAATCAGGGTCCTCCAAATCAACATCATGGACCACAAATTCATAGTCAAGGCCCTCCAAATCAGCATCATGGTCCTCCCATTCATCAACAAGGACCACCAATTCATAATCAGGGCAAATTCCCTCCTCATATTGGACATCAAGTCAAAACAAAGGAACATCCTAAGCCTTTAATAATTCATGGTAATGGTCGTCCTCCATTCAGAGGTACACCTCCCAGACCTCATCATCATGGCTTAAGATTACAACCCAAGCCATCACATGATTTTGGAAATGAGTTATTCCATGCACCTCCTCCTGGCATTTTACACAATGAAAAACATAATCATGAGAACTCGCAACAGCAGCACCAACAACAGCAAGATCAATTAAATAACGTTCCATTACCAACAAACCAAAATGAAGTCATACATCAAAGTGAAACAGATCCTAGTCAAGTAATTCACAATCAAAACTTACAATTTATCAATCAAAATCATGGTCAGGTGTTTGAAATTCAAAAAGCACCAGCAGTATTTAGCACTGATTTACCTCCGATTATGAGTCAAGAACCAATTTTGCATCATCCTGATTATAACGATCACAATAATCAATATCATGTACAAGAAACTGGAAGTCCTGATATCAAACAAACACCTTCATTAGATAATCATAATCATGGTCAACCATTGTTCGTTAATATCCAACCGAGTCAAGTTGCTTCTGTGATTATTCCACAAGGAAGTAGTTCTGCATTAGTTTTTGGTGGTGCAACTGAACCACATAAAAAAGGAGAATACATTGATGATCCATTACCATATCAAAATACACATGTTGGATTACAATTTAGTGGAGGTATCGGATTCGATAGTAGTGCAAGTCACAATCAACCAAATATCGAAGTTGTAGAACCAAATAATGAGCAATCTTTTGATTTCAATCTTAAGCCTGATATTAAACCAAGTTTATTCAGTGAACAACAATTACCAACTGCCAGACCACCACCACCATTTAGAGGTGACCTTAAAATTCCAGATTATCACAGTAATGTTCACATTACAGGAGATAACTTGGAAATTAGTGTCTCACCACTGCCAATTATTGTTCCAAGTAATGAACAAGAAGCCCAACAAGTTGTCAATCAAGGTCTTCAAGGTCATGTGAGTGATGCAAAGTTACCTAATGAATACAATAATTTGATACACCAAAGTGGACATCAAGTATTCAATCAACACCAAAATCATCCATCACAACAGCCGCAAAGGCCTCATTATGTTCCTGGTCATGTCAAAGATGTAAGATTACATCCATCATTACATCGACCAATACTAATTCATACTCGACCTTCAAATGTTGCTCCTTTCAAACAAATGCCAAAACATAATCCTCAAACGTATTCCATGTTTAACATGTATGTCAATAAAGGAAGACCATTTAATCGGATACCAACAGGTCAAGGTCAAAATGGAGGGCAATTCAATCCTCCAAACTTGAATCCAGTACCAAATCCTGTTGAATACATGACACCACCGCAATACGTTCCAGAACATGATCAAACACTGAATAACAATAATAATCAAGAACAGAACATTGGTAACATGAATGCTGGCCCTCCAATTATTCCATTTGGACATCCTGATGCACCTCATTTCAATCCCTTCCAAGAAAATGAAGTAATACAAAATGTTGATAATGAAAAGCTTCCGGATATACCAATCGTTGATGGCCCAGATAATGATTCTAAAGGAAGTGAAAATGTAGTGATTGACTCTAATCAAGATCATCACAAGGAAGATGATGTTGAAAATGAGCATGGTGAAGTTGTGCAAGAGTCAAATAACGTTCCACATGCCTTTGAAAATCGAACTTCGACAACGCCTTCAATTCCAAGTTATGAAATTCAAACACCATCTTCCACAGAGCAACCTTCAAGTTCTGAAATACCTGATTATTATCGTCTGCATGAGTATGAAAATAGTCAAAAAATTAATGAGTTCAATTTAATTGACAATGGACGTCCTACATTCATCCATTCAAAACCACCACGTCAGCAAATCACTACAAATACGAATAATCGACCACAACTTCATTACATCAGTATACCAAAGAGGCCAACTTCACCTCCGAGATTAGAAGTTCATTATCCTCGAAGACCCGGAGCTATCAATAAGATACCTCCTGTTTTCACGGGTAACAACAATATTCGTCAACGTCCACAAATTTACTATCATCCATCATCAGAGCAAAGTAGTGAAGAATTTTCATTATTCAATGTCAATTCACAAAGTACAACTCAAAAACCTCCTACAACTCATGAAACAACAACTGGTGTCACAACATTCAACATCAATGTTGTGCATGATCATCACAGTACAACTCACAGCCACAAACACATTACACGGAAACCTGCCACTAGTGAAAACAATGAAATATTGTTAAATACAGGTGAGATAATGAAAGAGACAGTTGATGAAAAGGAAAAACATGAAATATTTGATTCAAAAGAAACACAAAATCCACATAATTATGGTTCAATTGAAATTGAGTATGAAAATATGCCGCAAAGGCCATCAATTGATATTTTGCCACCGAAAAAGGAAAAAATTGAGAATTTAATTCATCATCAGGAAGCTCCAATTTACTATGAAATGGATGGATCAATTAGTACACCTCAACCATTTTTGCCGAAACCAAGTGAGAATATGAGACCTCCACCACCGGTGACTCATCAAAATACCGTGACAATTTTCCATGCACCAAAACCAACAACTCCAAAAACAGTACCAAAAGATAGTGGAGAAGTGCTTGGAATGAGTCCGCCTCCATTAGTTGTGAAAGATGAATCTATAAGAGATCATTCGCGATTCCCGATTCCGATGATTCCTCCAAGTAAATTTACAAAAGCGCCATCCATACCATTAACGACAACAACACAAAAACCACCTGTCACAAAGGGAATTGAAATAAGCTCGACTCCAGGTAACAGAAGACCTACATTCAGTGTCAACATGTATGTAACACCAACTTCAACAGAGAAAATACAAGTACAAGATTTCCCATTGAATCAATTCAATCGAACATATACGAATATGAATCGAAGACCTGCAACACCGTCACGTTCAAGAGATCCTAGCAAGAGACCAGGATTTGTCATTAACGAAAAGCCAAGTTATGAATCTGCAGAAATCATTGCAAATAATAATAATCATGATATTGAAAACCAGTATCCTAATCACAAAATCATGAGTGATGGAAGTAAGTCAATCAATCGATATCAACATTCAACGATCAAACGAACACGACCCACATCAACATCAGCTCAAATTGCAAAACCAACATTTGTCACAATCAATAGGAGTAGAGAAACAAGTCGCACACGAAATATCCAAAAATCACCAGTTCAAGAAACTTCAAGCACACGATTGGTCATTGAACCTTCAACTGTCACAGAACCAACCATCATTACAAGTCATAGTGATATTGGATTGAATGACGGTGAAATGTATGTCAATATTGGATTTGGTGGTGCACATGCGTCAGATGATTACATAATTTATGGCTCAGAAACCCCTGATTTCGATGAGAGACCGAACATTGTTACAAAAGAACATCCTGTGATAAGTGAATCGACAACTGAAAATGAAATTGTAACAACGCCATCTACCGTCTCTGAAATAATTGTGAATTCGTCAGTTACGGATGAGAAACCTGCAACAATTTTCGATAATTTGTATGTCAAAAAAGAAGAAGATTCAATTGAATCTGAATCAACAATAAGCAAAATTGAAAGACCATCAACGCGTAATCGAACAACTGCAAAGGGTCGTGACAATAATCGATTGAAATTAAATATTCGTCCAATTTCAAAGGAACCAAAACAGAGTTCAACGAGCGTTGAGCGTATCAATAGTAAAATTATTCTACCAACTAAATACATTACCAATACAAAAACATTGACAATCACAACAACTAAAACAACTGTCGTTCGAAGTCAAGGAATTCCATCAACACAAGTCCTGACAAAAACGTATGTTTCAACTGTGCTTGATACCATCACAGAAACTCACACATTAGTTCAACCAACGCGAATCACAATTCATGCAACTCCAACAACGAAACATGTAACGACAACATTGACCGCAACGACGAGTATCATTGAACATCATTTCCCAAATTATCCTCCATTACCACCAAGATTACACAATTCAGGGATTTTGACAGATCATCCACATTCATCATATGAAGATGACGAAACGGATTTGGATGAATTCATTATTGAACCAAATGCTGATCGATTGAAACCACATTCAACTTCTTCTTCTGTGATGGGAGTGTCGAATAAAGGTCACGGCGAAAGTATTTTTGTGGTGATGACGGATCAAAATAAGTCTGGTGTGCTTAAAATAGAGCCATCTATGATCGAGACACAGTATCCAAAGAAAACGAAAGTAAATGATTTTGATAATGAAATTGCGACACGTGATGAGCCATCACCTGAAGACGTTAATCATGTTTTGTTAGGTGGAATATTGATTGCATCATCGCCACCAAAAACCATAGATTCAAATATCAATTCATACAAAAACAAGGAATGTAAACCTGAATGTATTGCAACGAAAAATGAGGTTTGTCAAAGATCTGAAGGTTTAATGAAATGTGTGTGTCGACCTGGCTTTGCCCGGATGTTCCCTGATAGACCATGCAAACCAACTTACACATATGCAATGAAATTGGCATTAGACCGAAGTGGCAAAGAAACTCTGGTGTTCGATCCATCGTTATCAGATCCCACATCGCCTTCATATGCTCACTTAGTTTCAATTACACATGAAGGTCTCGATCGAACAGCAATGCAATCAGAACTACGAGACATTTATCATGGAATCCATGTACAAGGTTTCGAAGAAATTCCACAACAATCTGGAATCTTTAGCAATTTCTATCTGCAACTCTCCGATAACATCAATGAAAAGCGATTAGTGGACATCTTCAAACAATATCTCATGCATCACAATTACAGTTTGGGTGGAACAAACCTCTTTGCTGCACGTCCATTGAATGAGCTGGAAGCGGCCGATTTTGATGAGTGTCAGGACTCACTATTCCATGATTGTTCCGTGAATGCACAATGTTTCAATTTACGTGGAACATACACGTGCAGTTGCTTGCAAGGATATGCAGATTTGAGTGAAAATCCGTTATATCCCGGCAGGAAATGCTCAGCCGAACAAATGGGATGCGAAAAATGTCATTATCATGGAACTTGCGTTAGTCGGGGTGATGAACAACAAATTTGCGAATGTTTCCAATGGTATACTGGGGCTAGTTGTCATATTAACTTGAAAGGTAATTTTTATTTGGATTTAAATCGAAAATTTAACATCCTATTAATAAATTAAATTTTTATCATAGTGCTCTTAATTGGATTAGTTACATTGGGCTTAATTTTACTTGTATTGTTGTTCATTTGCTGTACGATGACTTGCTGTAAGGGAAAACGAACAAATGCAGGTCACCTTCCAAACAATATAGGAATCATTCCACATCGCGCTACATCCTCACATCATAGCTTTGGATCGAAAATTGATAAACGAGCGATGATCAATAATGATACGTGTAGTGAAACGAGTGATGATTCCCATGTTTTGCCATATGTGAAGAGAGTGAGTATTGAATTTTTTGTATTGAATTGAAATTGTCATTAAAAAAAATTAAAATTTCATAGAAATCGAAAACACCAACCCGTCCAGCACCACCCAAAATCCCGAAAGCTCCGAGTGTTGAAAAGAAAATGATCGTTAAACCGAAAATATCGACAATGGAACAACGAGACAGGTCACTTACTGTTATGATTCCACGTGCTAAATATCATCCAGTTGCTCCAAATTCGAGCATGGATATTGAATATGATCGTCGCAGTGCGTCTGTTTGCAGTACAACAGAAGCTAAATTGCTCAATTATCTTGATGCTAGTCCATCTACAAGTAAAGTGAGTATTATTATGAAAAAACTATTAGAACAAGGAAATTTAAATGTAAATTTCAATCACAGAATGTGCCACCAAAAAAGAAAACATCACCATCATCGTCTAAGAGTAGACAACCGCCAAGGCATTCAATGTCAACAGGTTTGTCCTTTAAAATTACTGATTTTAATTAATTTCATTTAAATTTAACTTCAGGAGCTTTGGTATCTGCTGGTTTTGAGGTATCAGCATCCGGAGGAAGTTCAAGTAATAACACAAAAAGGCATTTAGTACACAAAGTTAGTACGATATCAGAACATACAACGATCAATCAATCAACAATTGATGATCTGAGTATCATTAAGAAGAGTCACAGGTGAAAATTTTTCATGCCATAATTTAAATCATGATAATTTTCTATGAATTTTTATAGCCATGGAGACCTTATAGATTCTATGGATGATTGGCTTGAGCATGTGCCACATAATGACATGTAAATATATTACGATTCATATTTTAATTGAAATTTTATATTATTTTTTTCTTTTAATCTTGAATTCACTAGGAGAACTGTATCAGAAGCACGTTCTTATGATGAAACAACAATACAAGCACCAACAAAATCCCTTAGAAGTATTTACGATAAACAGTCATCACATATGAATAATGATGTAAGTATGGTGTGATAATTGAAAATTTCAAGTTATTCTGAGGCATTTGGATAAAAATTTGTTTGTTGAGAGCTGTACAGTAAAATTTCAATGTCGATGAAGCTCTGCACTTGTGCCATCTTGGAAAGACCTGGCATTCTGTATGATTTTTTTTAAAATTTACGCTAAACTTAACTTTTACAAGACAGTTGACTGCGGTCTTTCCGGCGTTTACCAGTTTGCCCGTATGGCCAATCCGGAACTGTCGCATTTACCTCAGTTTCCCTTGACATCGATATATTGCGAACTCTCTGGCATTTGTCTGAATGCCCTCAGGCCAAACTTCCACTAGGCATCAGATGACATTGAAAATATCTCCTTCACATAATTTCCGTCCCTTTTCTAAATTTCAATTTGCCATTTTCTCTTCATTTCAGGAAGCAAACACAATGGCCGAACGAGAAGTCGGCTCAACCCTTCTAATGCCACACACACATTTGTACAAACAGGTTATTTTCATATCAAATTTTATCCAAGAAATTTCAAATTAACATCAATTCTTTTTTATTATTATTTTTTAGGGCAGTGATATATCAGGGTTCGACTCACTATAAAACTGTTTTGCTAGTATTAAATTAACACAAAAAAAATAATTTATTTATATATGAAACATTTTATGCTTTAATTTAAAAATATACAAAATACAAATGTAATACAAGGAAGAAAAAAAAATCACATTTAAACATCGAGTATCTTGATGTCATATAAAATGTTATCAAATTTAATGTAAACATACGTTGAAAGTTACTGTTACACATCGAAAAAATAAATTGTGTAGTCAAAATGTTAATTATTTATAGTTAATGTATAATGAAATAATGTTAATTGTTATAAAAATATATTAAATTTATATATAATATTGGAGTTGATTGTTGTTGAAATTTTATAATAAATTTTATTATTTTATACATTTTTAGAAATAATTAAAAAAATTTATATCAATTTTAATTGAATTTGATACAGTATTAAATGAATTTAAATGAATAATAATGATAAAAAAATTACAATATAATAAAAATATTCTTAATCAATTCAGTTAAAAAAAAATTGAATATAATGAAAATTTATACAAAATTTATCAAAATAATTATTGTTATTGTTCCATTGAACTGTGTTGCTCATATCAAACATTTAATATTGTTGTATAGAAATTTAAACATTTATATTTTTAATTTTAATGTTAACATTTAAACAAAAAAAAAGGAAATTTAATATAAAAATTTTCTTGTTATAGCTATTCGTCCATATTGTGACTTTTACAATAAATTTAAATAAAGAAAATACATTTATTTTAAACTTTAACACAAATAATAAAAAAGGAATTTTTAATAATAAAAGTAGCAATAATAATAAACATTATTATTATAGTGCAATTTTACAATGTAAATTTTTATAAGTCTTTAAAAACAAAATTTTATAATTTTATTTTATTTTAATGTAAAACTATTTATATTATTTTTAGTTTATTAGATATCTTAAATTAAAAAAAAAAATAACATAACATAATATCTTTTAATGTAAATATTTAATAAATTTTTCTTTCAATTATAAATTTTTAAATAAATGTTAAAATTATGGGTAATCTTGGTCTTTATTATAATAATTGAAATTTTTATTCTAAAGTTATTTTTCTTATATTATTTTGTTTTTATGTTTAAATTTTAATTCAATTTAAAGGGAATTAAAATAAAAAAAATAAAATAAATAGTAAGCAATGTTTTAAAAACGCCATATTTATAATTCTTAGATTGTAATAAAAATAAAAATTTAATAAAAAATATTTGTAAATAAAATGATTAAAAAATAATAATAATAATATTAATAAAATTTATAAAAAATCAAGAAAACAATATAAAAATTATTATTTTATTATGATAAAACTAACAAAAATATAAAATTAAATTATAAAATTAATGAAAATTAAATTCAAAATTATTATGATTATTATTATTATAAAAATTTAAAAATTATATACATTTATATGATAAATAATAATGTTAAGTGCCAAAATGGTATATAATACACTTTTATATACATATTAACATTAATTTTAAGGATTTAGTTAAAAATTTTATTATTATAAATTTAAAAAAAAAATTGATTTATTATTAATTTTATATTGAATGAATAAATAAAAGTTTAAAAATAATTTATTTTGTTTTTTTTTAAATTTTTATGAAGGTTCACACTTTGAAAACGCCCCGCAAACCACCCCGCATAAAATGAATTACCTAAATACTCGCCCATAATAATCGAATTTTTATTTCAAATTAACTGGAAATGCGATAAAAATGTCATTCAGTGTCCTTTAAGCGTCAACCAAAGTACTGTGGGTCGTTTTCAAGTTTCAGAGCATGAAGGAACCGAAATTCGTACTACTAGAAAAACTCTTGCGAAGTTTGAATCATTTTCTAATGGCCTTTAAAATTTTGTAATTCGAAAATTGGTTTTTACATTTTCTTAGTTAAATTATTCTATTTCCCACTGATGATTTACGATTAATGAAAGACTTAGGTGTACTGATGCAATCTAATCTCGATTTTATCCTTCGGGGACTCTCAGTGGACTTTGTTTTTATGTGCAAGCTTATCAACGACCTCATTCGTGTATCTGAAGTATTTCAAGTAATTTCCTCTCACTCCTATGTTGTCGATAACCAATAGCCACAAAGATCTTTGAAAGAGTTATCTGTCTATTTCAGCTAAGAAATTAGAGCTTTTGAAGAATTTTAGGGTATCAATGGTATCGAGGCAATAGTAGAATTAAGTAGTATTAAGTATTAATTGTACAAATTGTAATTTTTAGTTAAAACATGAGGTTTTCATAGTCTTTCTCAAGGCTTTTTTCTCCAACACATATAAAACTGTCTTATAACGAGAAATATCAAACATAAACATAGAAAAAAAATTATACAGGTAAAAGTTTAGTCTTATTTAAAGACACATTGCATACCTTTCGGAAAATTAGATTAAATCTCACAATGCCGATAAAGTGTGAATTTTTCATATACATTTTTTTCTTTTTCTATCATTATTATGACACCATTATGACAAATACTGATAACAAATGAAAACCATAAAAGAAATGTGTCATACTATGCGATAAGAATATAAAAAGGAAGGAAAACACCTTTCCATTGTTCCATTAAACAAACAAACAAACAACCATTAACTTAACAAAAGAAGTAAAATAAAAAAAAAGAATCCTGATAATTTCATACAATGTGTGAATCTGATTTGATAAAATCATGTCAATCATCAGTGCAGAAAAATTAATGTAGTATACAAAATACGAGAGATAAAAAAAAATGTTATAAAGGGTTGAATTTTCTTAGATTTTGTTATCTTTTAATTGTTATTCAACAAAAAATGAAAAAAGGAAAAGAATTTGATTCAACTCGTACATCAGTGTTAAATATTAATGAAATACTTTAAACATTTCATTAATGAATTGGAAAATATTTGAGAACATAATTAATGAATGGATTTTTTCTCAACTTGTGGAATGTTTCAATAATAATAAAAAAAAGTTACATTCCAATATAATAAATATAAACGATACCTATAAAAAAATATTGACTATGTAAGAAATTAAGAAACTTTTTCTTGTTTAATTTTGATGGATTAAAAGTTTTCCTTGCATATTTTTACAATACATTTTTTTTTCCTTTGAATTGATGTTATTTTTATATTCAAGCTGATCTGAATTTGCATATAAAATTATTAAAGCATTCATTATATATTCAAATTTTATTGCTCTATGTTTATGTTTTATTTCACTGGTGTTTTTTTTCGTTATATTTTGCTAACAAACTCTTGAATTAAATTGAAAATAGACCAATAAAAGGAATATTAAAGTGAAACAGTGGTCGGCTTTAAATGATTCTTAAAATGATTATGCAATAGATCTTGAATAAATGGGTGAGTTGAAAAATCCCGAACACTTGAGTTTAGGGAAAGCTCAAAGCAAGAACCCATCCATTGATGTAAAGAAACAACAAAACCTGAGAATCTTTATATGAACAAAACCACAAAATTGTGTTTTTCGCCATTTTTAGCCTTTTAATATACGAAATATTGACTAGGTCAGTTCAGGTAAATTGAAGCTTGAAATATTTTCTACAACTTTACTTCAGGTTACTTTTACCTTAAACTTATGAAAACATGATTTGTTTTTTACTTAAAAACATAAAAATTTGTTTCATATTTACATTTTTTCCTTATGAAAATTCCCATCGTATTTGCCATTGAAAAAAATTTGCTAGCATTCACAGTGCAGTTGAACCTTCTGGGAGTTCAGCCACAGTTGTTCGGGAGTTTAAAACAAATAGTCGGATCACAGCCTTCGATAATAACTTCTCTGCTTATTAATTATTTGAATTAAATTCAATTGAAATATTGGGACACTTTGATTTGGTTGGATAATTCACTTGTCGAAGTATCAAAGCAAATATTAGATTTAAAAAATTTGGTTGACCTTAATCAAAAGTTAAATTAATTGTTCTTATCTATTCGATATTGAAACATTTTGAACTGAGAAACTCTGCTCGCATTTATAAGAACTTGAGAAACCAATAGTACTTGTCTAGCTTTTTTTGACATACCTGGTGTTCTAAAAATAAAAATTTGAATTAAATATAAATAAAACAATTAGCAAACCTTATCTAAATGAAATTTTTCCAATTTTGGCGTGTTCACTTACGTACAAGTTTTAAGACTGAAAAACTGAAATTAAATCGGAGAATTGTAAGGAAAACCTTGAAATCTAAGATTCTTAGAGAAAATCTCAACGAAGTTAGAAAAAATTAAAAATCGGAATAAAAAGGAGAGTATTAAAAACTCTGTTTTTTTTTGGATTTTGGTTCAGGTGGCAAATCTTCCATTGAATTTTCGCAAAATTTGTTTTAACACATCAAGTTAGACTTAAAGATCGAGGGTAAACTAACATTTTCACATGTCAAGTAGAAAAAACTTCACCGAAGTACATACCCTGGACTGACTTTCACCCAATATATGATATCTACTCATCATTTGACTTGTAGTCGCTTAAGGTTTTCCTTTGAATGTAATTAACTTCTTCTCTGTCAGGTAGTTGTGATTTGATTTTTTGTCAAAAGGATGAATGACATATTCGTTAATCACAAAAAAAAAACTCTGAACATCAATTTTTTCCAATCTAAAATTATAAAAATAAGGTAAACTTTTAAAAAAATTACTTGAAAAAGTAAAATTAATTGTTTTGTGAAGATTACTTACTATATTGCACTAAAAGTAAAAATAATTGCACTTTGATTTTTTATCTTGTAATAATCTAAGTCTTCAAAATTTCATATATTTTTATGTATGGTTGATCTGTAGAGCTGTACGGTGGCAGTTTATAGTTTCATCATTTCAACTCGATGTCAAATTCATAAAAATGGCATTTTCGGATATTTTCTTTCATAATTTGAAGTACTTTGCATTTAATTCCACATAGTTCAAATTTTTGCGTAGTATTATAATAAAAACCAAATTTCTTACAAAAGTATTAGAGCCGACCACTGTTAACTTTCATTAAGAATCCACGTGAAGTAATTTTTTTGTAACAATAAGGGAACAAAATTCCTTGTAAAATATTTTTCTTGAATAACAAAGTTTCCTTCTATAAATTTTTATATTTTTCCTCCATTCATCAACAATTGACTCCTTGTTAACTTTTATTACAGTAACAATCAAAAATAATTCACTGTTACAAGTATCATGGCAATTATATTAGCGCGTAATTTATTGAATAAAAAAAAACCACTAGGGAATAATTTTCATTGTAAAAATATTTTTCTATCATTATCAAAAATTCTACTTGAATTTAAATATTATGCTGATTTTATTATGTCTAATCGGAAGTTATTTGTCTGTCTCGCTTATTTCAATACAGAAAGCGGTCAAAGTTAATTTAGTCAAAAGAAAAATTTGAATAAATAAATTCAAGTAAGAATAATAAATAATAATTATTGCCTGGAATCGTGACAAATTTCATGGGGAAATAAAATTAGAGATTGAAATTAGCAGGAAAATTTCTTAATTAATTGAATATCATTGAAACTCAAATCAATTAAAGAAAAAATGTTGAAATGAAAAAAAGGAAAGGAAATTATTCCTCAAGCTAAATTTAAGATAATAATTCAATACAAAAGTACGATAACGAATTAATCACCTTTATTAATCGATTTATCAAAGTGGTTGAAATATTCTTTTTCTTTTCCTTCTTTTCATTTCACTGTAATTAATTCCAAAATCGTATCATTAAATTTTTTTATATACTTTGTACCACAAATATCATTTTTATCTTGATCAAATAACAGATAAAACAAATTACAATGTATAAGCTTTTGTTTTTTAACGGTATAAATGTAAAAGAAAAAAAAATTGTACGTACAATAAACACAGGAAAAACTTAAAGAAAAAGGAAAATAATTTTCTGCTTCAGAAAATCCTTTTAACATCCGTCCTACAAACACCTTCTTTTCATTTTCATCATTATCATTCATTTTACTTACATATACACACAGAAAAATGTTGAAGAGAGAGAAAGCAATTTCATTTTCTCATTGCAAATTGTAGACATTTATTTTGTTCTTCAATTGTCTTCGTATCCCTCTTGTTTTTGAGTTAAAATTATTCTTCTTCTGCTTTCTTTTCAAAGGTTTGTCTTGAAATTGCCTTAGGAAATAAGTGAGGTTTTGTCTATGAGGGATGTACATGAAAAACAACAAACAGGAAATCACACAGCACAAAATAACACCAGAGCAGCATTGTATAAATAAAAGACAAACTTTAAACTTTATCATTTCAACACTCTGTTTGCATAAATTGTGTCTTTTTGATTTTGTTGGATTGTGTGAATTTTTAGAATGAATGAATGTAATAATAATAATAATTTTAATCTTTTGTCACACTTTCAAGTTATGATTTTTGTTCACAGTAAAAAGGAAAATATCCAGCGAAGTGTCGACGAAGACCAGAATTGAAGGGCAAAGCGAACTTTAAAGTGGAACAAAATCAAAACCTTAAGTAGACCTTAACGATAATAAAAATATTAAGAAATTTATACCTTTTTTTTGATTATAAGATGATTAAAATCGGATCAAATTTGATATTGTTTTGGTTGGAAATAATTTCAAGTGATAGATTTTTTATACGCATTTTTGGTCAATATTAACGTCATTTTGCATTGCTGTAACTTTTGATGAAACCAGACCCCAGAAATAATTTTTGCACCGTTAAATCACTGAAATTCACAGCTTTTTATCGATTATAAGATCATTAAAATCGGATCAAATTTGATATTGTTTTGATTGGAAAAACTTTGATACGATGAAGCTCGTTATAGCGATTTTTGTTGAGGCTTAACGTGACTTTGCATTGCTGTAACTTTTGATGAAACCAGACCCCAGAAATAATTTTTGCACCGTTAAATCACTGAAATTCGCAGCTTTTTATCGATTATAAGATCATTAAAATCGGATCAAATTTGATATTGTTTTGATTGGAAAAACTTTGATACGATGAAGCTCAATATAGCGATTTTTGGTGAAGCTTAACGTGACTTTGCATTGATGTAACTTTTGATGAAACCAGACCCCAGAAATAATTTTTGCACCGTTAAATCACTGAAATTCACAGCTTTTTATCGATTATAAGATCATTAAAATCGGATCAAATTTGATATTGTTTTGATTGGAAAAACTTTGATACGATGAAGCTCGTTCAACGCATTTTTAGTCAATTTTAACGTAACTTTGCATTGCTGTAATTTTTGATCCGACCATATATCAAAAATAATTTTTGCACTTTTAAATCACTGAAATTTATACCTTTTTATCGATTATAAGATGATTAAAATCGGATCAAATTTGATATTGTTTTGATTGGAAAAACTTTGATACGATGAAGCTCGATATAGCGATTTTTGGTGAAGCTTAACGTGACTTTGCATTGATGTAACTTTTGATGAAACCAGACCCCAGAAATAATTTTTGCACCGTTAAATCACTGAAATTCACAGCTTTTTATCGATTATAAGATCATTAAAATCGGATTAAATTTGATATTGTTTTGATTGGAAAAACTTTGATACGATGAAGCTCGATATAGCGATTTTTGGTGAAGCTTAACGTCACTTTGCATTGATGTAACTTTTGATGAAACCAGACCCCAGAAATAATTTTTGCACCGTTAAATCACTGAAATTCACAGCTTTTTATCGATTATAAGATCATTAAAATGGAAATTTTTGAAAAATTTTGATACGATGAAGCTCGTTCAACGCATTTTTAGTCAATTTTAACGTCACTTTGCATTGCTGTAATTTTTGATCCGACCATATATCAAAAATAATTTTTGCACTTTTAAATCACTGAAATTTATACCTTTTTATCGATTATAAGATGATTAAAAGCGGATCAAATTTGATATTGTTTTGGTTGGAAAAACTTTGATACGATGAAGCTCGTTCAACGCATTTTTGGCCGATCTTAACGTCACTTTGGATTGCTGTAACTTTTGATCAAGAAATATCATATTAATAATTTTTGCACTTTTAAATCACTGAAATTCACACCGTTTTATCGATAATAAGATGATTAAAATCGGATAAAATTTGATATTGTTTTGATTGGAAAAACTTTGATACGATGAAGCCCGTTAAACGCATTTTTGGTCGATCTTAACGTCACTTTGGATTGCTGTAACTTTTGATCAAGAAATATCATATTAATAATTTTTGCACTTTTAAATCACTGAAATTCACACCTTTTTATCGATAATAAGATGATTAAAATCGGATTAAATTTGATATTGTTTTGGTTGGAAAAACTTTGATACGATGAAGCTCGTTCAACGCATTTTTGGTCAATTTTAATGTCACTTTGCATTGCTGTAATTTTTGATCCGACCATATATCAAAAATAATTTTTGCACTTTTAAATCACTGAATTTTATACCTTTTTATCGATTATAAGATGATTAAAATCGGATCAAATTTGATATTGTTTTGATTGGAAAAACTTTGATACGATGAAGCTCGATATAGCGATTTTTGGTCAATTTTAACGTCACTTTGCATTGCTGTAACTTTTGATCCGACCATATATCAAAAATAATTTTTGCACTTTTAAATCACTGAAATTCATACCTTTTTTTCGATTATAAGATCATAAAAATCGGATTAAATTTGATATTGTTTTGATTGGAAAAACTTTGATACGATGAAGCTCGATATAGCGATTTTTGGTGAAGCTTAACGTGACTTTGCATTGATGTAACTTTTGATGAAACCAGACCCCAGAAATAATTTTTGCACCGTTAAATCACTGAAATTCACAGCTTTTTATCGATTATAAGATCATTAAAATCGGATCAAATTTGATATTGTTTTGATTGGAAAAACTTTGATACGATGAAGCCCGTTAAACGCATTTTGGTCGATCTTAACGTCACTTTGGATTGCTGTAACTTTTGATCAAGAAATATCATATTAATAATTTTTGCACTTTTAAATCACTGAAATTCACAGCTTTTTATCGATAGTAAGATGATTAAAATCGGATTAAATTTGATATTTTTTTGGTTGGAAAAACTTTGATACGATGAAGCTCGATATAGCGATTTTTGGTGAAGCTTAACGTGACTTTGCATTGATGTAACTTTTGATGAAACCAGACCCCAGAAATAATTTTTGCACCGTTAAATCACTGAAATTCACAGCTTTTTATCGATTATAAGATCATTAAAATCGGATCAAATTTGATATTGTTTTGATTGGAAAAACTTTGATACGATGAAGCTCGTTATAGCGATTTTTGTTGAGGCTTAACGTGACTTTGCATTGATGTAACTTTTGATGAAACCAGACCCCAGAAATAATTTTTGCACCGTTAAATCACTGAAATTCACAGCTTTTTATCGATTATAAGATCATTAAAATCGGATCAAATTTGATATTGTTTTGATTGGAAAAACTTTGATACGATGAAGCTCGATATAGCGATTTTTGGTGAAGCTTAACGTGACTTTGCATTGATGTAACTTTTGATGAAACCAGACCCCAGAAATAATTTTTGCACCGTTAAATCACTGAAATTCACAGCTTTTTATCGATTATAAGATCATTAAAATCGGATCAAATTTGATATTGTTTTGATTGGAAAAACTTTGATACGATGAAGCCCGTTAAACGCATTTTGGTCGATCTTAACGTCACTTTGGATTGCTGTAACTTTTGATCAAGAAATATCATATTAATAATTTTTGCACTTTTAAATCACTGAAATTCACACCTTTTTATCGATAATAAGATGATTAAAATCGGATTAAATTTGATATTGTTTTGGTTGGAAAAACTTTGATACAATGAAGCCCGTTAAACGCATTTTGGTCAATTTTAACGTCACTTTGTATTGCTGTCACTTTTGATCAAGAAATATCATATTAATAATTTTTACACTTTTAAATCACTGAAATTCATACCTTTTTTTTCGATTATAAGATCATAAAAATCGGATTAAATTTGATATTGTTTTGATTGGAAAAACTTTGATACGATGAAGCCCGTTAAACGCATTTTTGGTCGATCTTAACGTCACTTTGGATTGCTGTAACTTTTGATCAAGAAATATCATATTAATAATTTTTGCACTTTTAAATCACTGAAATTCACAGCTTTTTATCGATAATAAGATGATTAAAATCGGATTAAATTTGATATTTTTTTGGTTGGAAAAACTTTGATACGCTGACGCTCATTCTACCAATTTTTGGTCGATCTTAACGTCACTTTGGATTGCTGTAACTTTTGATGAAACCACACCCCGGAGATAATTTTTGCACTTTTAAATGACTGAAATTCACACCTTTTTTTCGATCATAAGATCATAAAAATCGGATTAAATTTGATATTGGTTTGATTGGAAAAACTTTGATACGCTGACGCTCATTCTACCCATTTTTGGTCGATCTTAACGTCACTTTGGATTGCTGTAACTTTTGATGAAATCACACCCCGGAGATAATGTCCATATCTTGAAATCAGTCAAATAAAATCTCGATGAACAAAGACATTTAATTGCACTCTTATTTTACATTCAAATCATGTTACTTCCAGATTTTTGTGTCCCAATAAATTATTTTGATTCAATGAAATCACATGACCTAATTTGAAATTGAATTTAAAGCAATAAGATCGAATTGAATCAAAAGCACAAGATATTATGTTAACATAAACCAAATAACAATATTTGTGAGACAAAAAAAAATCAACTTATCATAATAATAAAAATAAAACATTTTTGATTCATTGCGGAAGTAAGTAGTACAAAAAATTGGTTATAAATGAGATTTTAATGTCTCCTATCAGCTCACACTTTTTTTTTGTACGTTGCATTCTCGTATATTTAAGAATTTAATTTTATTTTAGTAAAATTTTCTCATATCATCTCATTTTTTTTCATTTAATATTTAATGACAAAATAAAGATAAAATGTATAAAAGTAGTCCAAAGGTAAATCATCAGAGTTGGAGCTGAAAAAATATTATAAGGCTACGATAAATTTATTATTTAAACATTGAATGGGAATCGAAAAGTAAGAAAATCGATAATAATAAATGTTTTGTGTATCGAAGTGAAAAATGATTTATTTATTAAAGTTTTGTATGATTTTACAAGTTTTATGATGTTTTTTTTCGTTATTGTTTTGATGAAAAATTTCCAGTATCGTCTTATACATAAAAAAACAAAAGTTGAATCAACAGAGAAATTTTATTTTATAAATTATGAAAATAAAAAGAAAAAATCTTGAGTGTTTTTATTTATTTTTAAACTTTGTACTGTTGAATTGCAAAAGGAAAAGAGTAAAAATCCGTGAATGCAACAAACATTTAGTAGCCATAAATAATATTTTTAAGTGGTCGTTGAATTTTTCAGGGCATTACGTTTAAGTACGATCACATTCTTAATTTTGATGGTTCACAACAAGAATTGTCCAAATCCCTAAGATTTTTTTGAGATCCCATCAGAAATGCAGTAAAATCTCATTTCAAGCAAATTCAGCAAAATTTAAGTAAAAAATTTGAGCATAAAAACCAACAAAACTGTTAAAATATCAGTGCATTAGAATCTGCTTTGTCATCAACACAAATATTTTTTTGTCACTTTTATGTTTTATTTTAACAATGCAATACTTTATGTCTATTTACAATCAGTTGACGATAAAGTTCTTGTGCTCAACTACAAATAATGCCATATCCATATAATAATAGTAATGTAATAATAAAAATAATAACAATAAAGAAAAAAACATTCCATCGAGTTACTTTAAAAAATTTCACAAAAAAAAAATTACTTGAAAAGATATGGCAAGTGAATTTGTGTGTGTATTAAAGAAAATTTTCCTTTTTATTATTATTATTATCATTTTTCTCTCATATAAATTGTGTATCTCGTTCTCGAATTTCTATATTGTGTCATTCTTTGTGTGTGTGTGTGTGTGTATTTGATAATGATGTGCTTAAGTGGTTTTTTTTTGTCTGAATCGCATAAAATTGAATTGCTTTTCATCTTTTTTTTTTTTTTGTTAACTCTCAAATAATGATACAAGGAAAAAACTGTCTCCATTCATTTTTTTGCCAAATTTCATCGCTTTTTGTAATGACTTGAGTTCAAATAATTGAAATATGTATCATTATTATTATTATGATAATTTTGCTTTAATATTTTAAGTCATTATTATAAAATAACATAAAAAATGGGAAATTCTAACCACTTAGGCGGTTTAGAAAAGTGCATTTCGATGGGACTCGTTTCATTGAATATAATGAAGTTTTAATTTTAATAATGATAGATCAATAAATGACTTACTGTTTCGAAAATTTTCAAAATGGCGTCTGTTTTTCAAAAAAATTCAAAATGGCGGTATTTAAAACAAATTAAAATAGAATTTTTTTAAATTGCTGAAAATAACCGCCATTTTGAAAATAACAGCTATTTTGATTATAACTGTCGTTTTGAAAATAACCGCCATTTTGAAAATAACTGTCATTTTGAAAAAAACCGCCATTTTGAAAATAACTTTCATTTAGAAAATAACCGCCATTTTGAAAATAACAGCTTTTTTGAAAATAACCGCCATTTTGAAAATATCTACCATTTTGAAAATAACCTCCATTTTGAAAATAACTGTCATTTTGAAAATAACTGTCATTTTGAAAATAACTGTCATTTTGAAAATAACTGTCATTTTGAAAATAACGGTCATTTTGAAAATAACGGTCATTTTGAAAATAACGGTCATTTTGAAAATAACTGTCATTTTGAAAGTAACCGCCATTTTGAAAATAACCGCCATTTTGAAAATAACTACCATTTTAAAAGTAACCACTATTTTGAAAATAACTACCATTTTAAAAGTAACCACTATTTTGAAAATAACGGTCATTTTGAAAATAACTACCATTTTGAAAATAACCACCATTTTGAAAATAACTGTCATTTTGAAAATAATTGTCATTTTGAAAATAACTGTCATTTTGAAAATAACTGTCATTTTGAAAATAACGGTCATTTTGAAAATAACGGCCATTTTCAAAATAACGGTCATTTTGAAAATTTTCCGCCATTTTGAAAAACTTTCGCCATTTTAAAAATAAAAAAAAAAATATTTGAAAAAATCGAACATTTTGGGCTTTTGACCATTTTCAGGCTCTGAAGCCTAATACTTGAGCCCAACTTCTGAGCCCAATTCCTGAGCCTAATCTTAGAGCCATTAAGTTAAAATTCAGTTTAGTAAACTTCTCCATCCAAAAAACAAAATATCAAGTTTATTAAATTTTTAACCGTTTTAACGGTTTTTCAGGCTTTGGAGGCTCTGGAGCCCAATCTCAAAACTAATGAGTTTAGAATCATCCTGATGACCTCCTCTAACTAACAAAAAAACCCGACCTCGCTCCGATGGACCATTCCAGAGTTATGGATCTTACAGACAAACGGACAAACGGACATACGGACAAACGGACAAACGGACAAACGGCGGACAAACCGTCTGTAATAGTGCATTTTTTCTTACGAAATGCACTAAAAAATAAATTTATGAGTAAATGAAATCTTTGTTGATAAAAACACTCAAATTGAGTCAAGGAACGTTGTTAATAGAATTAAGTAATTTCATGATTAAATTTTGTGCTTTAAAGATGAAGTACATGAAATAAGAGAAAAAAAACAACATGAAAATTTAATTTTTTTTTTTTTGATTATTATGAAAAAGTAGACACATAAATATGAAATATGCATAAGTGTGACAGAATTACACGGAAAAAACGTAAGTGTGATTCCCGCATCAAATTTTTCATTTGAGTGTATTATCATCCTAATTGGGTTAAAAATCCACACAATTTAAGACGATTTTACACCCTAATAGAGACGATTCCCAACTCATTTAGGTTCAAAATACACTCAAATGAGGTGATTTTACACACTATTGATATCGAAAAATACCCAAATTTTACACATTAGTAATAAAACACTGAATGGTTTTTTTTTTGTTTTTTAATAAATATTTTTTTTTTCAATTGTTATTTTAAAATAACCGTATTATTCTGTTGAAAAAGTTAATATTATTTTTTACTTAACTTTTTACTTTTTTTATATGTAATTTAAAAATCTATCACTAAAATCATACAAATAAATTTTTAAATATAAATTTTAAATATTTTTTTCTTAAATCGTCACTCATTTTAGATGATTTTTTCTTTTCTTTCTTTTGGACACATTTAACAATGAAAAAAATTCCGGAATAACAACTCTTTTAGTGATTCTGCTATCAATTATGTGTATAGCGATATAAATTGATAACAGAATACACTCAATTGAGGTGGGAAACACATCAAATCATGAATTTCGTTAGGATGATTTTGCTATCAATTGAGGTGGAAAACTACTCTAATTGAAAATTTGATGCGGGAATCACACTTACGTTTTTTCCGTGTAGAAGCGAAATATTGTGTTGAAATATTAATGATAATGTTTTTGTGTTACATCCTTAAATTTAAAATGTGAATGTAAAATTTAAAGTCTTATCGTAGTAAATTTATGAATGTCATTATGATTTTTTTTTTTTGGAGTTTATTTAAGAATTTAAGATTAGATTAAAGGGAAATTTTTAGCGTGTGATTTTTTTTACTGAAGTTTTTTAATGGCATACCAGGTACTTTTGTTGAAAAACTTGGGATTTGAAAGCAAAAAGCGAGACAGTTAAGAACTATTCATTTTTTAGTAGACTGAAGTTATCAACGACCTCATCAACCACCTTGTCAGTCTCGAGAAGAGATTTTTCGGACCCCTAGGACCCTCCCTGTCACCCTCGTAATGTAATTAACCACCTTTACCCTGACTTTCTATTTTTTTGCTGCTTTTCTTTTCTTCGTGTAAATCATAAAATCAGCTCTCAGCGCCCTCTGGAGTGTTCAATCGAAAAACGCAGATACAAGACGCTATAATTTCAACGGCTTTTTCCGTGGAAAAGTTTTCAGGAAAGTTTTGTGAAATCAAGGTCAGTTTTTTGGACTTTTCTAATAAAAATATTTTTCAATGTAATCGGGAATCAGGATATTGATATAAAAATTGAGATTGTCCCACCCAAAAGTGCGCAAATGGTATGCCTATTTTTACATGGAACGTTGTTAATATTGTTAAAACAGCTTTGGCTCAAAATACGTCGAATCAGCCCTTGAAGATTGGCTATTTTGGCATACAAACATATACCAGAATGGTCGTCTTGAAACTTTAAAGAAACAATCAAAGAAGGTTAAACATTGGGTCAAGATTTTAGGGTCAAAACAGAATCCAAGGGCCGAAAATAAATTTCAATGTGTCTCTTCAAATAAGTCCCGAAAAAAAGTCCTCGTCGATTTTTTTTTTCAGAGCTCCCTCAGAGTACGAAACCTCAGATTTGATATCATCTCATTGGATAAAATCGTATGGAGCGTGTCTAAAAGCTCCAGGGAGCCTGAAAACACTTTTTTAATTTTGTCAGTCCTGATTTTGACCCTCTGTTCAGCAATAACTTTTTACCCTTACTTTCAGCGACGGGGTCTGGCCAGGCCCCTAACTATTTTAAGTAAAAAAATCATGTTTTTGATAGTTTTAGACAAAAATCAACAGCATATTTCAAGCTACAACTTTGCTGAAGTGACCAAGTCGATGTTTCACTAATTTAGAGCCCAAAAATGGCACAAAAATTATTAAGAAACATGGTTTTTAAAGCAAAACCCATAAAATTTTCTAAAAATTTTGTTTAAATATTTTGCTATATACTTGATTGATTTTGAAATATGTTTTACAACTTTGCTTCAAATTACTTTAAACTTACGGAAATATGATATTTTACTCAAACACCGAAGTATGAGCTTTTAAATGAGTAGTTTGTTATTTTTGGCCTCCTATTTAATGAAATATCGACATGGTCAGTTCAGCAAAGTTGCAGCTTAAAATGTTCTCTACAACTTTTCTTCAGATCACTTTTACCTAAAACTCAGAAAAATAGGGCTTTTTGTACTATAAATTTTTTAAAACCTCCAAATCACTTAGTTCAAAAGGTTTCTCTCTGGTTTTGATAGAAAATAAGATTATAGGAAGCTACCCCGAATTTGAAGTCGCTAGCTCAACTAGAACATAATTATTTAACTAATCAAAATTGAAATGTGCCTGGCCAAACCCTGTCGCTGAATCGAGGGTTAAGTCCAATATGTTTTCCAAATAACACTAATCTGATTCAGATTCATTTTAATACAGCTCGAACTGTATTATTTACAATTCATAATACATTTTTGTGTTTTTTAACTATGAAAAAATGCATGTTTTGTTCATGTTGCCAAATTATCTACAAACAAAATTTGTATGCTATAAAAATAACAAAAAATCCATAGATGAATGGAAATAAAAACTTTTTTTATCTGCGTATTTGAAAATTTAACGTATTGAATGGCGCCAGACAAATAGACGTCGGAGGATTTACACATTATTATTACTACAACTATAAAATGTATGCAATTTTTGTGTTGGTTTATCGATCTGTTAAATTTTGTTCTTTCTTTGTTTTCATTTTTTTCTGTTACCATTAAAAAAAATCAGCCTAAAATAACATTTTTGTTAAAGTCATTCATAATCATTTTCAGATAAATTTTACTTTACTTTTAAACCAAACCAAATCACACATGCTTGAAATTCACTTTAAATGTCAATCACATTCAATTTGTACCATTTTATTTACCCTTCTCGTGTCTCTTTTTTTTATTATTTATTTTATATTTCTAATCATAACACAATAAATTTGTTCATACATGTAAAAAAAATACAAAAAAATACAAAAAAAAAATACTTTTATTGTCACCTCATGTTCCTTTTTAAAGGTTTTTTTATTTATCATTACAAAAACATTTATATACTTAGTCTCTCTTGATATATTGCTGTAAAATGATAAAAAATAAAGTTAAATTTCAAGACAAGGGCACGATAAATCTAAGATGAGAGATAAAATTTTCCCTAATTTTTCACTTTTAACATCATTCTATTTATTTTTCGTTTTTTTTATTTTCTTGTGATATATAAAAATGTGTGGAAGAAGAAAAAATGAAAATAAAGAGACAAGAAAAGACATTTTATGACAATATTGTTCATTTTTTTTGTGTTACTTTGATGCGAGAAGGCACATTAACATCTAAAGCAACGTTGTATGAAAGTAATAAATAAAATGTAAAAGTAAAAAAACTGTGCAAAGGTGAGACTAAAAACAATTTACACGAATAATAAATAAATCTTAAAATGACAAGGAAAGACAAAAGAAAGATATTTTTATTCAAATTAAATTGTCATATTTATATTTTTGTCTTATTTTAAAAGAAAATAAAAAGAACAAATAAGATCCCAAAATAGAAGGTGGAAAAAATTATGATATTTGTTCTTTTTTTTAGGATGAAATGATAAAAATTGTGTAAATAAGAGAAAATTGGGTACAAATTATGTAATATTTTTATTGTTTAATGTTATAAGGCATTCAAATGAATGACATTTTTCTTTTTTTCTTGATAAATGAATGCCCTTGTTCCTTGACTCTAATTAAATTTGAATTAGAGATGGGCAATATTTTCAAAATGTCTCAAAATATTCTAGAATTTGTAAGCTCTGTGACTTTGGTCACAGGGATTACAAGAGACAAATTAGATATAGAATATGCTAAGTGGGAACTGTCAGATGTGATCATCTGTTGTCAAGGTCAGTTCTTCATCAACTCTTTCACTTCATTTCAAGACAGCATCGTGGTAAGACAGAAAAATAAAATAAAGAAATAAACATGTGAACAGTGAGAACAATAAATAAATATAATTAATAATATAAAATAGAGAAGTGTTTAATATGTCGGATCCCCTAGAGAACCGAGGAGTCGGGGGTGGACTCTTATAAATTTAAAAAATCACATCATTTTCCAACCAAAAAAATCCAAAAATAAAATGATACTTGGGGGTTTCCATACAAAAAACCTTGCGACTGACCTCCTTAAAGAATTTCGTGTCATTGAGGGCTGTGCATAACGTTTCATCAAAAAAGTGTAAAGAATAAAATTTATAAATGGGATAAGTAATAAGTGGGATGAAATGAATCAGAATCATCATAATTCTGGTTGATAATTTGGAAACCTTAAAAAATTACATTAATGTTAGTAAATTCAGTTTTTACCAGTTTTCATTTAATGCGCTGCCAGCAAAATAAACTCAAAATTTACTTTAAAATCAGAGCAAATAAAAAAAATGTACGAATGCTTGGCAGTAAAAATGAAAAATGTTGATTTGTGTACATTTTTATTATTAAATAAATGTTATTTTTACTGCTTTTTATTATTTTCATTCCATATTCACAAAACATGTTCAAAACTAGAAATATACATTGTTACATCAACGCATAGAACGAATGTCACATTTATATCTAAATAAAAATTGTTAAAGCTTGAAAATCGGTGCCAAATAAATGTTTTATTACATAAAAATTTTCAAGTACTTTTCCACATTTAACTTCATTTTACAACAAAGCACAGCACAGCAACAACAAAATGAGCAAAGTTAACATTTAAAATGTAAAGGGCATCAATTGCCATATATCAAATGAGTAAGCGCATCATTTTTTTCCATATATTTTACAATTTCAAATGGAATCACACTTTTAATATGTCTCGTTTTCAGTAAATTGTACAAAAATTGTAGAATTTAACAAAAAATTATGTTAAGTGAGAGTAAGGTATACAAAGTAAGATTTATTGTTCATTTAAAATGTTTTCATTCCCGTATCTTCATAAAAAAAAATAAGATAAATATGACACATTTCATCGTTTATTCACTCAATGGATGTCTTTTAACATGTAATGACAAATAAGCGAAAATCAATCAAATGTTTTTTTTATTATTATTTTGAAATTTTAATGCCATTTAATTGACTTACTTTTGACATTTGAACACGTAACAATATTTTTATTTTATGATTTTCTGTGAAGAATATTGATTGAGGTTATGTTTACATTTTTTTCACTCTTATTCTTAGATGTTATTGGTCTTTACAGGAAAAGTCGTGGGTTGGAAAAGGAATATGAAAGTGTTTATATTGCTATACCATTGTTGGCATATGTGGCGTATTTGCTGTGAAGATTTTTTATATAAGAGCTAATAATATTAATAAAGGAAAACATTTTATAAGAAGTGATTTTACATTTTATTAAGATTTTGAATAGGGTTGCCCATTTAACTGATTTCCTGAAAGTTTTTAATTTAAAATCCATTTCATGTTAAAATATGAGTCCGTCAAAATGACATAATATTTCAAGGTGTAAGGATGTTACATTGCTCAAATAATTGGACCTACTTTTCTAGAGCTTGGGTCTCTTTTAGAGATCTCATTTATATACCATGACTTATATATGCTTTAATGAAGGATATTCAAGAATCGTTCATTAATGGCAGGTTTAATTTATTGGACGTTATTTGCCAAAAACTCAATCATAATCAACAATAATCAGCCAAAATCGCTTGCTTGCTAAGACCTTTCTCAGTTTAAGACACTGTCACTGTTTTTCGCTAAGACATTGTAAGCACATTATATCTGATGATTTACTCATTAATACATTTTACAGCTGAGAACGTCATACATTCGAGTATATACTACTCTATTAAAGTGCACCACTATATGTTTCATTTTAACACTTGAGGTTGTTTCAGTACTAACACTGACAGTGACAGGTTACATAGGTGATGATTGTTTGAAACCGCTGATACCTAAATTAAAATTTTTATTGAAATTATGATACTCGCTTGTTTGTCTTTAAATGAAACTCTTACCAATGATGTTTTTTTCTTTAGTTTTGACAGATTCAGTCCTATAATTTTTTTAAGACATCTTAGTGAATTATTTTGGTCAATTTTAGCATCTCCGGCCTTCATGCATGCTCTTCGAGGGTATTAGTTTTTATTTAAGCTACAAAAACAATAATAATAATGTTCATCAGAAATATTATATTTTAATAATGATTAAAAAATGGTTTTACATTTATATTTTTAATGTTCCTTGCCAATCCAGCAAATCACGCTTAATTAATCTGCTTATTATGTAAATTAATAAAAAAAAAATTTAATTTCAATTCAAAAATAAATTAAAATAAAAGCGAACGAGAAAAAAGTGAAAAGCAAAGTTGAAAAGAAAATTGTTTGCATCTGTCAAATCTGTCATTTTTTCGATTAAATAAAAAATAGATATAGAGAGCAGGTATATTTTATATGGAAAAAAGTTTTTTGGTCTGAGGAAACATAACTTTAAATCGTATAAAAAATCCATTTTTGCTTGACTTAGGTGGATTTTTTTTTTGCTAAAATTACCCTACTGTTCAATTTGGTTACAAAACAGACAACCATTAAAAGGAGTAGCCCCGTTAAAAATTTCGATACCTAAGTAAGTAATTCTGAATTACTAAAGCACTAACTATAATTACTAATACGGTAAACAAATTGAATACTCATTCGGTAATTTTTGTTACCTATTTGGTAATCATTTTTAGTGATACAGTAAACTTTGTTAGTGTACTGTATTAAACTGTCGTTCACAATTGTATACCTTTGTAAGTAGATCGGTATATTCTGTATACATGTACGTATGTGTATAGTATCGTGTACGTATATAATTGTCGTAGAGTCCACGGCAATTTTTTAAAATAAAAATTACCACAGAAATATTATTCTTTAAATTGTAATATCTTGAAAAATACAAATCGTAGAAAAAAAATTAAATACATTTTGGAAACAACACACAAGAAATTTTAATAAAATTATACAATATTTAAAGATTTTTAAAAATTTTAGAGTTTTTAAGTAGAAATTATATTTATTTAGAGTTAAAAAAATATGTTGAAATGTAATATTTTGAGAAAGACATGTCATAGAAAAAAATTAAAATATGTTTTAGAAACAACAGAAAAATATCTTTAAGAATCTTATACAACATTTTATGATTTGTAAAAAAATGTGAGTTATAGAACGAAAGTTCTAATTTTTTCATACAAATTATAAAAAAAAATTGATGCAAAACAAAAAAAAACCGTGAACACTCATGTTTTTGCTGATTCATACGGGTGCCTTACTTCAGTATGAATAGTTAAAGTAATAATGCGAAAAATAATTATATCCGTAAAAAAGGATTTTTATTTAGAAATTTTCTCTCAATAAGTTCAAATTTGAAATTAAGCAAAATTTCTATAATTGAATGGTTACTTAATTATGTTTTTCATAATTTTGGGAAATTAAAAACAACTGTTTTCGATTAAATATTTACATAAATATACCTGCATACAGTTTTATGCAAAAAAAAAAAATTATCTAGTTCGATTATTCTGTTAATTAATCTATTTTCAAACTAATTACTAATTAATTCTAATAATTAATTGATTGATAAAAAATATAATTGTTAGCAAAATTTATTCTAATAACGTCACATTGA